>MU225736.1:2676478-2710747 GCA_018584345.1 Thuja plicata | reverse complement strand
TATATATATATATATATATAAGTGTTACTATTGCTCATGAGGTTGTGCATTCATTAAGATTGGATAAAGCTGAGAAAATGATGGTAAAATTAGATATAAAAAGGGCTTATGATGAAGTGGATAGAGGATTCTTATTATATGTATTATCTAAGTTTGTCTTTTGTAGTAAATGGATAAATTGGTTGAAAAGTTGTATTGAAACCCCACGATATTGCATGTTGGTTAATAGGATCCCATAGGGGTTTTTTGAAATGGCTAAAAGGTATGCATCAAGGTGATCCATTATCACCCTTTATTTTTATTATATTAGCTAAGTTTTTGGGAAGATTAATAAAGAGAAAGAAGGAGCAAGGATAGAGGAAAGGGATGAAGGTCGCGCAAGATGTTGATCCAATTACGCACTTACAATTTGTGGATGATGCTTTCTTGGATGGGAAAGCTTCGGTAAGGGAAGTCCGAGTAATGAAGGAAATTTTGGAGGTGTATGGACAGGTTTCTGGACAATATATAAATTGGAGAAAATCTAAATTTTTTTTATTTAACATTCCATAGAAAAAGAAAAATGATATATGTAGGATCTTAGGCATGCGGGTTGGTGCTCTTCCATGCAAATATCTAGGAATCCCTATTTTTAAAGGATTAAAAAAGGCATATTTCTAGATGGACTTGGTAGACAGTTGTATTAAGAAGATGAATGGTTGGAGAGGGCGATGGTTGATTTCTACGGGAAGGATCATTATGTTAAAAGAGGTCATTTTCGACAATCCTGGTGTTTTCTATGATGTAAATGGAAATCCCTAAAAAGATTATAAAGGTAATAGGACAAAGAATGCAGTAGTTTTTTAGAATGGGGAAAATGAAGAAGATAAGATTTCCCTATTAGCTTGGGATAAGCTATGCAAAACAAAACAAAAGGGGGGAGCAGGAAGTTACGAGTTTGGCAAAAATGAATGACGCTCTTGGGGAAAAATTAGTTTGGAGTATTTATTCCTATCTGGATCTTCTATGGGTGAAATTTTTAAAGGAAAAGTATTTTGATTCAGATGAAAATCACAGAATTCTTACAATTAGTCATTGTGAAGTGTAGGATAGTCATTATAGAGCATATTTCATGGTAAATTGGTAATGGGAAGAAGGCAAAATTTTGGGAATATTCTTAGGAAGGATAGCCAGCTCTTAATGGAAATGAAGATTTGCAGTTCCTAAAAGTGTATTTTACAAAAAAGTTGGGAGATAATGTTAGGGATTATGTTGAAAGGTATCATGGACCATTGGGGATGGAGTGGAGGTGGAAAGAGTTTGAGTTTGAAGATTTGAACTAGTAGCAAAGGAATTCAATGAAGTATATTTTACATAATAGGAAAGTGGTGTTAATAGAGGTTGAGGATAGGGTGGTCTAGTGTCGAGCAGCGTCTGGAAACTATTCAGTTAAAATTGGATATCAACTTATGGATACTCAAGTGGGGAATATTTTGAGGCAAAGGAATTTTGTTGGCATAAGGATTTCTTACCAAAAGAAAGAAATATTGCTTGGCTTGCGTTGAGAGGCAAAATTTTAACCAGTGAAAGAAGGGAAAGGTTGGGGTTTGTGGGTCCTTCTAGATGTGTAATGTGTGAGGATGTAGAGGAAAATGTTGATCACCTACTAGTGAAATGTAAGGTTTCAAGAATTTTCTTGGACAATCTACAAAGAAAAGTGGGATGGTATGGGCCTCATCAGACTACAGTAAAATGGGTATTAGAAGGTTGGCCAAAATTGGGAGGGGTCTCAACACTTGGGAGCATATGGATCGTGAGCTCCTCAATTATGGTATGGGAAATTTGGAAGGAAAGAAATAGGTGTATTTTAATGGATAAGGAGTCTATAGAGAGGTTGGATTGGAGAATAGATCATTTGATAGAGGAGGTAATTGGTACTTTAGAAACACAAAAACAAAATATTCTTATCACATATACAAAGAAAGATAACTTAATAAAAAAAATTTGGCCAAACATTAAGATAAGATCTAGCTAGGGATCCTTAGTAGTTAAAAAGAAGAGGATTGGGAATGAAAAGGTTGAATGGAAGAAACCAAAAGTGGAATAATTTAAGGAAATTTTGACAGTGTCATAAAAGGGAATCTAGGGCCATCTGGTGTTGGAGTAAGAGTGTAAGGAAGTGGGTTATGTGGCAATTTTATTTTTGTTGTAGGTGAATAGTCATGTGAAGCTAAATACTCAAAGAATCAGGAAGAGAAATCTGAGATTGATGTTGAAAAGCCTAATATTAAAGAACCTAGAGAGAAGATCAGACCTTTCAGAGGTAGATGCTTTGGATGTAAAAAATTTGGACACATAAAAAGAGACTGCAGAGGTAATACCCCTTTTAAGACCTTTTCTGGCTATTGTTTTAATTGTAATGGATATGGGCACAAAAAAGTAGGATGCAGGAAACCTAATCAATCTAAATATAGACAAGAAAATGGAAGAGAACCTATAATGAAACCTACATGCTACAAATGTAGTAACATTGAACACATTGCAAAGTACTGTAAGCTACAAGTAAATCAGGAAAGAAGACCTCCTATATGTTACAAATGCAATAATCTAGGTCATATAGAAAATTTTTACAGGTATAATAGAGAAAACAATAGAAGAGCACCACCTCCTATGAATACACAGAAGAATGAAAATGATATTGGTAAGAGTGTTGTAGAATTGAAGAATGGTTTTGACAGTTGTTTTAAAAAAGAAGAAGATAATATCAGCGGTAAGATATGGATGATCAAAGAAACAAGTGAGAAATTGGTTAAGGGAGAGATAGTAGATGCTACTAGATCTTTTCCTGGTGATAGTAAAGTAGAATCGACCTAATTGGCCAATCATTGCCTTAGGGGAGAATTGGATAAAGAAATCAGAATATGTCCCACCTTGTAACTTGTGGATTGAGCTAATGTGAGTTTAGGTATGACCATGGCCAACACCTTGGAGTATACAGTTAAGAGCACAACATCAACCAATGTATATATTTTGATAACAAGATCTATAGCCGACTGGATAGTATTGGGTAAAGTGAACTTTTATAACTTAAACATTGTATAAAGAACCATATGAAGATCTATTTCTTCACCATTTGACAAAGAGTGGCCTAAAGAGATCAGAGAGAAGAGATATTTAGTCTATCCTACATTTTCCTTTCGTGATCGATTGAAGTGGAAAACTTAGAATTCAATGTGAATGGGGTATTTACATCATCTAGATATGGATGCACCTGTTATTTATGATGTTGTAGATCGACCTAGGTTTAAGCTCAAGAAACATACATTCAAATATTGTGAAGAAGATCCCTAAGGAGCATTTTCTCAAACACCCTATAGAGTTTTACATGTAGAAGATATTAGGGCTTACATTCATTGTAAGTATGATATACTAGGCACTAATGATATTTGTACTGAGATGGAGTATATGAATGATAAAGGAGTTATGAGAGATGAGTACAAACACATTGATCAGTTGAGTATTATGAAAATTATGGATTTGTATGAATTTGACAAAGAATAATGGTTCAAGATATTATTGAGAAGAGTGCATGATCAGTTCATTTGGATAGGTGAGCAACATGTGAAGATTTTCAATGATTTGATTCATGAGATTACTAGATTGGACAACACTAGAATTGTTCTTGTTGTAGAAAAACATGTGAAGAAGCAAGTCAAAACTCTAACACACTCTAAATGGGATAGGCGAGCAATGACTGTGAATGACATCTTTCAGCAAGATATGAGACTAATTGCTATGATACATGGCTATAAATTCTACTATAGCAGTAGACCTAATTTAGTATCTTTAGAAGTTATCATGACGGCATGGAGAATGGTAAAAGGAAATGTAAAATATAACCTATGTGAAGTGTTATCACAACAATTTCTTGAGAATGTAAAACTGGTAAAGAAAGATAGAATGAAGACCTTCAGATTTGGCTCACTATTGGTACATATGTTTATTCACATTGAACACAAATTCCCAGGTATACACCCTAGTGGTTGGAAATCAGGGATACCTACTGGTATTCAGATCACATAGAGTTACAAAAGATAGAAAAGAACATGGGTTGATGGTGAATTATTTGGAATGATCAAAATCCTTCAGAGGCAGATGAAAGATAGATATAGGATACCTAATGACATAGTTGAGAATTACAAGGATACAATTTGTTTCATGGTTGAAACTGATTGTGTATGCTTTGAGGAAATCACACCAAGAAAGAAATGGTGTTATCCAATGGGATATGAGGTAAGTTCAGAGGTACTTACTGTGCAAGTTAAGCATGTTCTTGATATAAGATCTAAAATTTGGATTACATAGGAGGTCTTCTAGATAATAGGAACTGCATTTGAAAAGAGACCCTAAGTCCAATTTTAGTATTATACACTTAATTATTATGATAAGGAATTGAGAATACTTGTAAGGAACTATGGAATGAAATACCTACCTCATATCATAGAAGATCTGAAGAATGTTGTTTTTTGAGGTCTGTACTCTATTTCTGGAAAATCTGAAGTATGATCCGAAACTGAAACACAAAGATGAAAAAAACCCAGAAATATTTTTTCGATCCGACACTGTCTTATGAAAAAGGTTGACCTTGAACCACAAATGTCACCCCTAACCCAATAATCTCAACCTTGACTTGTGCTACCTCGACGGAAAATCTATTTTCAAATCCTGATAGTTTGCTTAAAAGGGTATCCAAATCTAGTCTCAGATCCATTTTCCTATACCTGTAACTCCCAAAAATAGTACCTACAAATATCTAAAAAGAGGGTTTTGGGGTGGATATATAGGGTTTTTCCTTAGTAAAACCCCCATTTTGGTGATCTCCACCTCCACAAATAGACAAATATAGAATGTATGTATGTGTGTGTTTGCTCTTTGAGAAGAGTCTTTGAACATATAATATCAAGATCTAATCTTTTAGATTAATAATCCTAACATAACATGGAAATGAGAAAGCAATGCATAGATTGGAATATGATTAAGAAATAATACCAAGCCCCCAAGGATAAATTACTCCTACCAATTCTCAATCCATAATTGCTACCCCATGATAATGTCCTTTTGAATGCTTGAATGTTGAGAATGGTAGATCTAATAGAAAAGAGCACCTTCTTGCTTCAATGAAGATCTACAATAGCTTGTCCACAAAAATGCTTGAATGTATCAAAATGTCCTCATAGATTTGTCCTTCTATATCATCCTCTTTCTTATTTGCATCATGCCATCTCTTGATTTTGTTTTATGATCAAATGAAGGCAAAAGAGAGTGTTTATATAGAGATCTCAATATAGGTCTCCTAGTACAATTTGAGGGACCCAAATTCAAATTTCACCTTGAATTATGGTCCAATCACAATCACCAACTAAGGATAGAATGAATTAAATTAGATATCGGAGAAAAAACTTCCGCATCCAAACCCGGGGACCTACTTTAAGTTTAGAACACCGATAAGCTCTAGAATTGAAAGCTGGGACCAACACCCAACAAAGGTCTATGTTGACCTCACCCTTGACCTAGGTCAAGGTAAAACTTGCCCCTGACTTAGGTCAAGGTTAACCATGACCCTGACCTAGGTCAAGGTCAATTTTGACCCTGATCTGAGGTTCCAGGAATGTCACCTAGTGATGTTTGTGAGATTTCCAAGTCAACCGGGGACCTAGGAAGGTGATGGAACATTCCAGAATGTTAGGAAAAAGGCCTAGAGGCATAGAGAGAGTATTATGAGGTATAGGAGGGCTCACACATAGGTCCTACCTAGAATAATAGAGTCAATGAGAAGGAAACCAAGGAGAATCCATAAGATCCTAACCCTAATTTCACCTAATCATGAAGAATCAAACACAAATGCATCCTAAATGCAAATCTAATATGCAAGCGCACTAAATGAAGGTGCTAAACATACCAAAATGGAAGTTCTTCCATTTTAAGATGATACATTTATCCCCCACTTTATCTTAGATATGACACTACGTGAGTATGTAAGCTAAAGTAAGAAAACATTAGAAAGTGAAAAGGATATAGCCAAGTCCTCAATGTAGAGACTCTACAAGAAACCATTAGTACCCACAACCTACATCACATCTAGTTAAAATTCCATAGAGTACCTAAGCCTTACTATAATTATCTTGAGAAGTGTATAAATCCCCTTATGCTCCCCCATGTTTTGGCTTACTAATTTTTGAAAGGTGAAACAGGGTGATAAGATAAATTCTATACACTGAATATGCAGTTTATTAAAAAATATTTTCCTAAACTAGTTAGAAGGTTCCTAAACCTTCCTAAACTAACTCAAGAGATTAGGTATTTGAATCATGATTCCAACACCTCTGAAAACACTAAAAATGAAGCTACAAAACTCAAGTTATGATGAAGAGAGTGAATGTCTATCTAAATGTATGTAAAAGGAAATTTGAATTTAACCTAAGTAAATTCAAATGAACCCCTAAGAAAAACCCTAATAAAACCCTAATTTGAAGCTTATAAATAAGAGAAAGAGACACTTACCTCCTCATTCATAACATTTGTAGAAGTTGGAGAAGGAGACAAGATGCCGAAGAGAGGAGAATTTTGAGCAAGTCATATGAAGGTCTTGGGAGAGCGCCTAGCCAGCGGACAACTAGTGCCTGAGGTAGGCTTCCTGTTTTGATATTTAAGATTGAAAAATTCATGTTTTTATAGGTAAGGTCAAACTTGACCCAGAAAGGTTGACCCTGACCCAGTTATGTCAACCTTGACCTTCTAAGGTCGACCCTAATTGGGAAGATTTGGTCTTTTTTGGGGTGAATGTCGACCCTAACCCACAAAGCTCAACCCTAACCCAAAAAGGTCAACCTTGACCCAAAAAGGTCAACCCTGGCCCAAATAGGTCTACCTTGATCAAGTAAAGTTGGCATAGTGTTTTCTTTATGATAGAGTACTGATATGATACCTTTCTATGCTTACAAGACCCTATATGTCTTCGAGAGCATCCCTTGAGAGGGTCATTGTTGACTATCAAAGAGAGCATGTCTGAGTTATAGCCAGATGAGATACAAATTTTGAGATATGTGGGATTATACTCAGTAGCATTACTACCATAGATGAGGTTCCATCAGTCCATGATTTTCACCATGGTAGATAGGTGTGATGAGGATACTTGTTCCTTCCATCTTCCCTCAGGGGAGATCACGATCATGTTGAAGGATGTGTACAGAATTCTATGGCTTCCGGTCTGAGGTGATCCTGTTAGACTGAGAGGACTGCAGGGTCCAACTAAGGTGTTGGGAGATGAAGAGTATTGTTTGGGATGGGTACCATAGATGAGGACCCAGTCAGATCAGATCACCTTATCATCCATATTAGCAGGTCTAACACCTTTGGTACAAAAAGTGATGCTATGTATACTCTCGTTGGTTGTTGTACCCAACATGAAGGGTATAGTTTTCTTAGCACCATTTACCAACCTTGTGTGTAGGATAGAGGGTGATAGAGTTGTTTTCTCATGGGGGCACAACATGTTAGCCCATCTTTACCATGAGTTGAGTTAGCTAGTGAGATATCAGTGGGAGAGTCTTACAATATGCACCTTGTTACAAGTTTGGATGTTTGAGCAATACACATGTACATGACCATAGGGTGTTCCAGTGATGATAGATGCAAGCACACCGAGAGCCTTTCTATATCTACTAGTAGATGTCTGGCAGTATGGGGATATCCCCTTTTGGAGAGTATGCCTTGACTGTGTACCAGGTATAGATGTGATATGGAGACCTTATTGTCAGATGATAGAGTGGCTAGATACTCGTGGCTAGATACTCGGCATCAGTTGAGATACTCACAGTGGTGTAAGTGGCTAGAGGGTTCCACCAATCATGTCGTGATGCCATATTACTATGATAGGGTGATGAGATAGTTTGGTTTGATATAGGGAGTCCCCTAGATAGTTCCTCGATATGCATAACCGACAAGGTACTATCAGAGACCCAGTTCCATATGCCAACCTACAGTAGCAAACATTGTAGATAGTGAGATAGATGAGACCAAGGATACATAGGTATCCCCTGAAAAATTCTATGTAGGTTCTAGTAGATATTATATCAGATATTGGAGTTTATAGGGGACCCATCCTATCTTCACCAATGATTACCCTATAGGTGATCTAGGTGTTTCAGAGAGGGTGCCCCAAGGTGGTTACATATCAGAGGAGGAGGAGTAGGAGGATCATGAGGAGGAGACCATTTCTAAGGGGGATCAAATGGAGGAGGAAATAGATGAGGAGAGAGAAAAGGAGACGACAGAGGAGATGCCCCCTGGCCATAATATAGGTACCGATGATCATGCAAACTATATTTCACCCTTAAGATCATGATGACCTCCTTGAGCGCACACAGAGACACCACCACCTAGACCCAAACATAGTGAGAGAGGAGAGATTAGCCACTCCATTCCCTCACCATCTAGAGCCTTCAATGATACTCAGGAGGGAGATCAAGGTATGACATATGTAATTTAGTTAGAATTTTTTGAATGAATATGTTTCTATAAAAAGTATTTAAAGAAAGTTCTTGAATATTTTGCAGCAAGCGTAGCGGAGTGGAGGAGTTTTGTATCCAAGGTTTTGAAGGATACATGCATATCCTACCAAATACCATCTAGTGAGTGAGAGTCCCTTATAGGACAAAGGGATCCCAGAAGACATGAAAATATCTTCCTATGTGTACAATGAGAACTGAGGTTATGTAAAGAAAGAGAGGAGAAGTTGATGGCCAATCTAAAAAGAGCCCAAGAGTGTAACCACGAGATGATTATATCAAGGAGCCACACATGGACTACCATTCTGAGATCCTTAGCCTCACACCATAGATCTAAGAGAGATGGGAGCCACTGAACCTTGGAGCATAGAGACAAAGTTTGATAGATATGGTGCATTTTCCATATACATACCAAACTTAGAAGGAGTTTATTTATAAGAAAGGATTTGTTTGAACAATTAGTTTTATGGTTGATTACTTGGATTTTCATCAATGCACAAAAAAATTTAATAGAAATAAAATGTGTATGAATGCATTCAAATTTATATAGCTTATAAAATGATTATTCTATAAGGAACACACACATACATAAAAAGGTTTATTTAAGGATAATAATGTTTGAGATGCATAATATTAATAGGTTCCTTAAGAGGGACACCATTCATATTAGCAATTTTATATGCACCTGAAGTAAATTCTTCAATAACCACAAAAGGTCCAAGCCAATTTGGGCTAAACTTCCCTTTCTCGCCAGGTAGAGAATTCACATTTCTTTGATTTTCATATAAGACTAAATCACCTACCAAGAATGACCATTTAATCACCTTGTGATTATACTGTTTCTGGAGTGATTTATGATAGGCTTGAATATGTTCCAAAGTGTTTATCTGTTGTTCATCTAACATTTCTAATTCTTGTAATCATTGTTTTTGGAAAGTATCTTTGTCAATAATCCCGTAAAATGAAACACGCAAAGATGATATTTCTAATTCCAAAGAAATAATAGCATCAGTGCCATAAACAAGATTATAAGGAGAAGTACCAGTGGTCGTACGAATGCAAGTCATGTAGGCCCACAAAGAATAAGTAAGATGGGTGTGCCAATATTTCACATGGTTTTTAACCATTTTCTTTAATATTTGTTCAATAAAATTATTCATTGCTTAAGCTTGACCATTAGATTGAGGGTAATAGGGAGTAGAAAATCTATGTTGAATGTGATATTTATCCATGAATTTTGTGACTTCTTTATTTTTGAAAGAAGTACCATTATCCAAAACTATCATTGAAGGAATACCAAATCGTGCTATAATATGATTAAGGATAAAATCAAAAATAACATTCGCAGTAGTAGAATGTAGGGGAATGGCCTCTACCCACTTCATAAAGTAATATGTAGCTATGAGGATGTATGTATGTCCTTGAGAAGAAGCTGGTGAGATTTTTCCAATAAGGTCAAAACCCCAAACGCTAAAAGGCCACAGAGTGACTTGATTATGAAGCTTGCGAGAAGGAGCGTGAATTAAATTATCATGTTGTTGACATTGAGAACATTTTTAACAAATGTAAAGGAATATTTCTCCATCATTTTCCAATAGTATCACATTCTAAGAAGTTTATTAACTAAATATTTTCCACCAAGGTGCCCTCCATAAGAACCAGATTGAGCTTCTGCTAAAGCTACAGGTACTTTAGTTTTGTTTTTGTTTAAGGTAAAAGTAGGTTTTGAAAGGAAACCAAAACCTTTTACAAAAGGATATTAAAGATAGTCAATGAGAACCCTTTCAAACATGATATTCCTGCTATGAACAAAAGACAAGGACCCAAACAAACAACCCAAAACTTGAAGAAACAAAAAACAAAACAAAAAAGCACAGTTCCCAGCAAAAAACTAGCAGACCATCCAACGTAGCTCCCAGCTTAATGCATTTTTTCATAGGCTTCCCAAGCCTCTTTCTACATGTTTTCCATCAAGTCAATAGACTCCTTTAGCTTTAGCATCTCATTAGGGATCTCAGGAACTTTTCTTTTGACTCCTCTGCATGTTCTAGAACTCGGGCCCCCACTCTCAATGTCACCCTCCACCGTGAAAGAGGTTATTTCTAGCAGAATCATTTCTATGTAGGTGTATAAAGCTTTGAGGTTCTAGAATGAAACTTTCAACCCTTCATTACTATGTTTCAGAATGATATTTATCATGTGCCCATTATGACTAATCTAGGCTTTCATCTCATTGATCTTATCTTACATTATTTCATTGACCCTAACTGTAAGGTCATCATCTTTATTTTGTTATTTACCTTAATCTTCACCTCATTTTCCATTTCTTCCATTCTAGAGTTGATAGGATCCATAGCTTCTTGCATGTTCCTAAGGTGTTGTTTCATCATATTCATTTCTTCCCCGATCCACTTCTCCATGTTAGCCCCATAATCCTCTAAATTTTTTAGGATTCTGTCATCGGCCTCAAAACCCACCATTTTGTAGTCAGAGTCAAGTTTTTGTTTTTTCTTCTTCCTACCTTCTTTGCTAAGGCTTTTATTCTCCTCCATTTCAGTAACCTTATTCTCCTCCTCTTTTTCTTTTTCATTCTATCCATCTTCATTCTCTCTATTTTCATCTTCCTCATTCTTCTTGAGGTAGTCCTCTTCCTCCTCCCTATTCTAATCTTCCTCATAAAAATTAATGTCATCTACTTCTATCTTATCATCCTCTTTATTGGATACCTCATCATCTTTGGCCTGGTTCATATTGGGATTTCCCAAGTCACCCTCATCTGTCTCTATCTCTTCCATTTTTTCCTCATCCTAGGTTTTATCCTCTTCGTTGCTCTGGGTATTAAGGCTGACCTCTATCTCTTCCTTAGTAATCTCCTTATTCTTGATCTTTTTGTGATCCCTCTTCTTAGATTTCACTTTCTTAATAACCCTATTTAGCTTTCTAAACTTCCCTTTGAACCTTTTAGGGATTGGGTTCGAGACTTGATTTTTCACATAACCAGAAATAAGAAATATTAAACCTTCATGCAGAACAGGGTTCAAAGCTTTTTTCTTGTGTTGAATAATATTATTGTTCAAAGAGCTGAGAAAATAGTAGGGGAAAGAAACAAACTTCTAGTGCCTGAAATGATTTGCAAGGATGAAATGAAGATTATAGATTTTTGAATACCTACCATCAAGAAAGATTCAACTCCAAGATCAATTGGAGGATCTCAGGTATACTAATTTTAAATCTATGGATGATTTTTTGTTAAAGTTTGATTCCGTTAAAAGTCAATTACATGGTTTAGGAGTCACTTTAACTGATATATGTTTAATTCATATTATTTTAAAGAAATGTCTTCCCAGAAAATTTCAACAATTTATTACTAATGTGCATTCTAAACTTGCTATTCCTAGTTTAGCTACTCAATTAACTTATATCATTTTTCAAACTATATTGCGTCAAGAGGAAGTGAATTTGATTCAATTTGGTACTCCTAAATCTAATGAACACGCATTCATGTCTAAAAATCAAAATCAAAATCAATTTAGTTCAAATAATAATAAAAATCATAATCATCATGTAGTTATTCAAATAACAATTTTAATTCTAGGCCCTATCATAACAATAACAATAATCATAATAATAATCATAACAATAATCATAACAATTATCATTGGCTGAGTTTTTATAGGGTGATGGCCACCTATGACCCCACCATTAAGATATCTTTGAATTTAAAAAATATTCTAAATGGAGAAGGTTGTTCGGAAGATAAAATTACTGCCTTCTATATTTACAGGCAAGAAACCAAATAAATTTATGTTCCTTATAATAATACTAATTTCAAAGGGACATTTGAAGAAAAATGGGATGCTAAACACAAAGAGGCTTCCATTTTTGGAGGATTCGAAGAAGAAGAAATGATCCCGTGTATTTCTAATCCTCCTCGAGGGAGACAAACATAATCAGTGCAACAAGTGAAGAAACCCATGAAGGTGGTAGAAGAGCACACACACTCAATAAGAAAGAAGAGGAGGAGGAACCAACTCCAGCTAGAATACAAGCAGTTGCCTCACCACCAACGATTCCTCAAGTAAGTTTTTCTACTGCCTTCCTCTCTTCTTAATATTTGATTTCTTCAAGTGCAGTTTCTATGGTCTCCCCTATTCAGGGTATGTTTACTCCTATATCGTGAAGTCAGAATCCCACTCATCCTATCATTGTTTCCCCTTTGGGTATTAAAATCATTCCTTCATTTTCCCCTTTTAGTTTGAGCTCCCCAATGTTAGCTACCCCCAGTTCTTCTACTGAGTCAATGCTAGTGATGGTCCTCTTAGTCTCTCCCCCAGGTTATCCATTCATTAGGCAGGAAGGCATAACCCATAATATTATGAAACTCATTCAGTAACAAAAAAGAGCTAGGTTAGCCAGAATACAGAAGATAAAAAATAGGGAAAATAGTCAACCAACTATTACCCATTTTAGATCCCTGTATGATGAAAAGAGTAAAGTGTTCACCGTGGTGTCTATAATCTCAAATGCGTAGGTAAAGCTACAAAGCCAAATGATTCTTGAAGAGTATAACACCTACACAATTTTCGTAGACCTCAATCTTGAAAAGAGTTAAGACAAATTTGAATTAATGGAAGAGTCCAAGAGAGTTGTATCCACTGATTAGCTAAAGCTTACTTAGAAGCTAGCGAAGAAAGACAAAAACATGAAAAATGTAAAAACACCATGGAAAACTATAAGGTATATATAAAGGCCCTTGAGAAAGATATCACGAGGCTCGAAAAGGATCTATAGGAGAAAACCTCCAAGGAGCTTGAACAAGAAAGAGACAAGTTGGTAAAGGTTCATGAATAGGGTCAAGCTTGCAGCTATTTTGAAGGAAAAGTTATCTCAAAAATTGCATATCAAGGAACAAGAGTTGTCCCAATTCAAGAAGTCCTTGAATGATTCCACAAGGATCTTTTAGGAAAAAGATCATAGAGTAGATAGAGAGAGGAAGGATTATTTTCAATAGTTCTCTAAATTACAAGATTAATTCAAGGAGTCAAAGAGGGAGTGAGAGTCTTTGAGTAAAGGTTTGCAAGAACAGTCCATACAATTGGTTCACAAAGATAATAAACTAGTGACTAGTAGAGCTCAATAAATATAGATAGAGTAGGATCTATGAGTAAAAGAGATGCAATTCTAGGTTGAACTCCAAAATTTTAAGGATGCCCTAGTATTGGAGCAAGAAAATTCTTAGAATGTATTGGATTCCATGAGATCTAGAGAGAAAGAGTTTGCGGAATTCCAACAAGAGTTATTGAATGTTCATACACGCGCTATCCATCTTGAAGAAACTATAAGTGATAAGGATAACCAAATTAATCAACTACATATCTCCACCATAGTCCCTACATTGGAAAGTTGCATGATGTTGGTGTAGTAACTTTATATTTCCTTCTAAGATAGGATAGAGGCATCTACACTAAGCCTGATGCTAGATTTCAAGTTATAGAAGATAATGCACAATTGAGTGATGAAGTGGAATCATTGGAGACAACCCAACAAAAGATTGCTTCTAAAGTTATAGAAGCAAAGAGTTTGATTGAAAAATTATACGAAATAGATGATTTCACTATGTCATTGGATGGGATCATAGATCGAAATATCGTGGTAGTGAAGGTTGGAAAATTCATCAAATGTGGAGAGGAAATTACACATGCTAGAGAATTCCTCAGAAGATTGGGATCTTCCATTGTAAAAAAGAGAATGCGTATTGATGCATTTATACATGTCAACCTACCTTCACCCTTCAAGACAAATGGATCACTGTTAAATGAAGAGAGAGTGAAACAATTAATGAAACTGACATGATCTCTCTTACGAGCTAATCCTAGGGCTTGATCTTGAATTTTCTCAAGTCAGATCAATTATAGACCCCCTGGTTTACCTTTACTTCAGCCTGGATGCAACAAGAGGAATCTTAAATGGAATTATATTTTGTGAAAAGATCACACTCTATAATGCCTGCGAATACTTTCAACTCCATAGTTTTCTGACCAGTGAAGAGTGGGATCCTTTGTAGTCTGCTGTAACCATGCTCTGAGTTTTCAAGGTTCTCTGCCATCCCTCTTTTTTTGAAGGTGCCATAATTTTGGGTTTGGACCTTGGAGGCAAGTTCCCCAGAAGTCACTAATTTTGTATATATACACACACACACACACACACACACACACACACATATATATACATACACACACACACAGATATATATATATATATATATATATATATATATACAACCCAGGATTCGTGTGGTATTCACTCGATTGGGCTTACATTTTTGGGTCAGAGAGTTACATTGGCACGATTTTATTTTTCTTTTAGTCATGGGCTTTTCTTTCTATGGGACATGTGTCATGCCTGCGGAACTTTGGAGGCAAAGGTATAGGTTTTTCTTGTTAGAAATCCCCCGTTGTGACACATGTCACGAGCAGTGTTCAAAACATTGGTTACTGTCTGTTGAACGAACATGATTAGGTATAACAAATTATTGTTCCCTTGGATGCATGTTTGTTGGATGTTGCTTGTCATTTTCCAACTCATCGATGGAGGTTTTAATTTCGGTCGAGGGTGACGATGGTTCTGGGTGGTTTCCTTGCTAGCACATGAAATGATTTGGTGAATATTTTCTAGTTACAAATGGCTTTATAAAAGGGGAGTTTTTTCTACTTTGAGGAGGTTGGATTTTTAGTAAATCAGATAGAGACTGTTAATTTTACCAGCAAGACTATTTTATTTAAATATAATTCTGAGGTACTTACTTACAAACTTTATTTCCTTCACATTTAGGTTAATTGAAATTTTGACTGTGTTTTGTTAGAAATAACTAAGAGGTGGGGGGGTGAATCAGTGGCCTAAAAAATATTCCAATAAATACACCCAAAAACTTAGTACTTAAGCCTCTAGTTATCTTCAATCCTATAAGATGAATACCTTCAAATATAATTATCAAATAACTACTTCTTAGAGTCCTTTGTTAAACCTTATTCTTAATGTTTACCGATTAGCAGTCTTTCATTTACCAAAAAATAGTAAATTACTTAGAGCATACCGATCAATCCAGATTAGTTATGTGTAATGCAAAACACTAAGATAATGACTCATAAACACATTGACACATGGATTTTAAACTTAGAAACCCTGTTAAGGGAAAAACCACTTGGGACCGGTAACCCAAAATTTTCACTCTTCTGAAGTGAGCTCGGTGAAGAGCCAACCCTATTAAAGGTTACAAACACAATGTTAGGTGTGATCTTTTTAGAGGATTTAATAGAATAGTTTTTCACTTGATATATGGCATCTCTATGCCACCTTCTATGACCAAACCCAGTGTAGTTTGTCAAATGGTATCTGGCATCTCATGCTATCTTCATGATCAAACTTTTTGATACTCCTTGGGATGTATCTCAATATAGAAAGGATCTTTAAATCACACTCGGTTAAGAGAATTTCTGATCCAATGGTTAAACTGAAACAGTAGATGATCTGTTCATACATACAACTTATACTTGCAGATTTTCAGATCTATTGTAAGCTCATTTTACATTTCTGATTAATGTATCTTTTCAATACCTTTTCTCTACGTTCTACTCGGTAATGTTGTTCTCTATTGCTTAGTGTCCACAAAAATCTTTAGCTCTTTCCTTAGCTTGAATGATCATGACTGTATGAAGTTGTTCTTTATCAGTTTCTCTCTAGCATCTTCTTTTTTCTATTCACTCCCCTTTTTTTCATAATGAATTAAGTGTGTCTCTTTATAGATATGATATCACCATTTATAGGTTCTTGACTTTCTTGATCTTGGTGTGATCCACAATTCTTGACAATTTTGATTTAAATCATAACTCCAATTTTATATTGTAGAAATCTATTTGACAACTCGATAAAATAGTTTTAAATCTTTTACTTATCTCTAGTTTTAACTTGTCGATGAAAACAATGTTAACAACCACTTAAGTATATTTTTAGCTCTACCAGCTAAGTATTTTATTGTTTCTGAACTCTAGTTAACTTTTGTGTTTAAACTCTTGTTAGCTTCAGTTCTCCTCGGGCTTCTCTATCGGTGTTGTCTATCCATCAGGTTATCTGACCTTCGGGGTTGTCTATCCGTCGGGTAAAGCTGTAATTCTAACCGTTGGGTATGCTTGTGATTTTTCTCATCGGTAATTCTTATCGATTTTCTTTCTCGTGAATCACTGTGACTTTGTTCTTGAGTTTCTCTATCCATTGGGTTCCACTAACTGTCAGTGTTTGTATTCACTTAGTGAATGCTGATCTATTATGCATTACTAATAGCATAATATTTTATCTTTCCGATTATCTGAAGTATTTGACACTTTGAATATAATCAATTAGATTATATTAATTTGACATCAATGACAATACAATCTATTAACTAATTTAATGTCTTGCATTATCTTTCTACATTTTGGTGATCAACCTAACATCTTCAAACATTCAATCAGTTACATGTCATCAATCTCTCCCTTTGGCACTGATGGCAACACACTATATTATCACACTTTATTATTACTAATATAATATGAAATATAACAGTTTAATTAATCTTTCCTATTGTAACTATTACAAATGTCCAACTTTCGGTAAGCTCATATAGCTTAGATTTGTTTCTTGTAGAGTGGGTTCTTCAATCTTCAATCCCTTCACTGGATAGATGTAGAAACTTCTGTCTCTATTTTGTGTTGTCCCCTGACTGTTCCTCTTCTTGATAATCTCTTTCTCATTTGATAGCAATGAGTTATCTCTCCCTTTGTGTGTATTCTCTTCCTTTTGTTACTGCTCTCCCTTTGATGAATATTTCATATGTAATCACTCTCTCCCTTTAGATAATGATTAACTCTCTCTTTGAATTCTTAGGAAAAAAAATTTCATGGATAATGATATAATCTCTCCCTTTGACAAAAATGCCAAATAATTTTCTTCTATATCATCTTCCATCCTTTTTATAATATACTCCTTGAATTTCCTATCCATCAGCAATTCATTGTCTCTAGTTTTCGGTGTAGATTTGTATCTTTCTGTGTACATATGTATATGTTGTTGTTCATCTCCGTTCTTGCATCAACATTAATGATCTTTGATTTGGTATAGGCTAATGCAACCTTCTAGTCAGTTTACTAACCGATAGACAAGGGTTGGACCCCTAGTCTCTTTCTTAGGTACTCAAATGTATCTTTCGGTAATGGCTTGGTGAGTATATCAACTAATTGTTTCTTTGATTAAACATATTCCTATATCATTCTTTTTCTTGCACTTGTTCTCTTAAGTAATGATATTTGATTGCTATATTCTTAGTCTTAGCATGCATGACTGGATTCTTTCATATGTTAATTGCACTGATAGTATCACAATAGATAATCACTGGTTCAATAATCTTCATATTCATACCTTCCAGTAACTGTTTGATCTAAGCAATGATGGAGCAATTTGCATCAGTAGCCACATATTCTGCTTCTATGGTAGACTGAGAGATGCATCTTTGCTTCTTGCTAATCCATGTGACAAGTCTGTCGCCCATGAAGAATGATCCTCTAGTTGTTCTCTTTTGGTCATCAATGTTTCTAGCCCAATCAACATCTGTATAGACTTGTAGCTCAAATTTTCCTTCTCTTTTATACCAT
The DNA here is from genome assembly GCA_018584345.1 of Thuja plicata. Taxonomy (NCBI): domain Eukaryota; kingdom Viridiplantae; phylum Streptophyta; class Pinopsida; order Cupressales; family Cupressaceae; genus Thuja; species Thuja plicata. The sequence goes on along the minus strand of MU225736.1, from coordinate 2,692,518 downwards.
AAGCCATAGTCCTTGGTGTTCTTCAGATATCTCAGAATTATCTTGACAATAGTCATATGTGATTATTTGGGATTAGCAGAGAATCTTGCAACTATTCCAACTACATGTGCTATATCTAGTCTGGTACGAACAAAATACATTAGTTTTCCAATTATTGATCTATACAAGGTCTAATTTACCTCATTTGATTTTTCTTCTTTTTTCATCTTACATCCAGTAGCCATAGGTGTTCCAACTGGTTTGGAATCTTCCATCTTAAAAAATTTCAGCACTTCTTGATGTATTTGGACAGAGTGATATATATGCCTGCATCTTGTTGAAGAATCTATAGATAAAGAAAGAATTTGATCTCCCCAAACATAGACATTTCAAATTATTTTCTCATTTCATTAGCAAAGGATTTACATAACATTTCATTTCCCCAAAAAATAATACCATCAACAAATATTTCAGCAATCAAAAATTACCATTGGTATCTTTTTTTTAAATATAGATTGCTATTTTCACTTGTTCTTACACATTCAATGCTAATCAGATAGGAGTGAAGTCTTTCATACCAGGCTCTAGGTTCTTGTTTCAATGTAAATAAGGATTTATGTAGTCTACATACCATGTTTCTCTTGCCTAGATCAACAAAACCTTCTGGTTGTTCAATGTATATCTCTTCTTCCAGTATTCCATTTAGGAATTCAGATTTGACATCCATTTGGTATACCTTGAATCCTTTGAATATAGCATAACAAAGTAAGATTCTAACTCCTTCTAGTCTAGCAATGGATCAAATGTTTCACCATAATCAATACCTTATTCTTGTGCATATCCCTTGCATACTAATCTTGCTTTATTTCTAGTGACTTCTCCATTCTCATTCAACTTGTTTCTGAATATCTATTTGGACACGATGACATTTTTGTCATTTGGTCTTGGTACTAGTGTTCATGTACTTTTCTTCTTAGTCTGTTCTATTTATTCATTCATAGCACTTACCCATTCCTCATTTTCAAATACAGTATTAACAAATTCAGGCTCAAAATCACAAAGTAAACATCTAGTGTTTAGTGACTTACTTCTTGTTCTCATTCCAGCCTTCTCGTCTAACGATCTGATTCTGTGGATGATGTCTTCTGACATACTTGGTAAGTTTCATTTCAGCTCTGTGTTCATTATTTCAATCATCATCTTGACCTTTATTCTGATCTCCATCACTCAGAACATCATCTTGAGGATTTTCCTAATTTTTGGTAATCACAACATGATGCTTGGGTGCAATGTTCTGTTGCTCGGGAGTGATACACTATTTTTCGGGTAGAGTGTCAAGTTCTTCAGTATAAACAAACCTGTTGTAGTCCTTTGGCTCTTTTCTTTTTTCCTTATCATTCTTTTTTGCAAATTCATCTATCTTCACATTTGCACTTTCAATGATTTTGTTAGATGACTTGTTAAGACATTTATAAGCCTTTCTTTTGGTTGAATACCGTAGAAAGATACTTTCTTCACTTTTGGAGTCAAGTTTTTCATATATATCATCTTTCAAAATATAACATTGACTACCAAAGATTCTGAAGTAACTCTCATTAGGCGTGTGACCATACCATAGCTCATAGGGTGTCTTCTTTGTGTCCTTCTTCAATTGTTCTCTATTTAATGTGTAGACAACAGTACTAACAACTTCCCTCCAGAAAGTTTGAGTGATATTTTTCTCAATCATCAATGTTCTTACACAATCAACAATGGATCTGTTTCTTCTCTCAGCAATTCCATTTTGTTGCGATGTTCTTGGTACAGAACCCTATCTTTTGATTCCATGCTCATTGCAATAGTTAGTGAATTCATCTGAAATAAATTCCCCTCCTCTATCTGACCTTAAGCATTTTAATTCCTTACCACTTTGCTTTTCTACCATAGCTTTATACCATTTAAACATCTTGAATGCTTCTGATTTATCTTTTAAGAACATAACTATCATCATTCTAGAGTAATCATCTATAAAGAGAATGAAATACCTATCTCCATAGTAACTCTTTGTCCTCATGGGTCCACATAGATTAGTATGGACTAATTCTAGAATTACATTAGATGTATGGGCTTTACTCTTGAAACTAGACTTTGTCATATTACCATTTTGACAGTTCTTGCACATGATATGCTCGGGCTTAGACATGCTTGGTAAGCCTCCGAATTTTCTTGTATTGCTTATTTTTATCATGTTGTCAAAATTCACATGACACAATCTATTGTGCCACAACCATATGTCTTTGTCTCTAGCCATAAAACAAGTGGTTTTAATGTCATCAAGATAGAAAATGTTACCTTTTGTCTGTTCACTCTTTCCGATCAACCTTCCTGCTTTATTGAAGATCTTTGCCTTCTTATTCTCAAATGCTACTCGGTGACCTGTATTGTTCAGCTATGAAATACTTAACAAATTGTAATTGAGTCCTTTTAACCAGTAAGAGTTTTCATATTTTATCACGTTATTCAACATTATAGTTCCTTTACTTTCAATTGGACAAGGTGTGTCATTACCCATTCTTACTGATCCACCATTATAGTATTCAAAAGTTTCAAAAAATTTCTTATCACCAGTCATGTGGTGAGTGTAGCCACTATCTATGATCTAGACATTATTCTTACTAACCTTAGATATGAGTGCAGTTTATACATACCTTTCTTCTTCTTTGTCTGAGTCATTCTTCATGGCTACAAATACCATCTCAATGTCTTCTTCAGATTCGGTGTCAGTGTCATCAGCTCTGTTCTCAGCTAGGTAACAAGATTTCTTCCCTTTGTCCTTGTAGTCTCGGGTATCTCTTTTGTTAGATTGTCAGTTGCTTTGGTAATCTCTGTTATCACCTCTATCAAACTTCTTTTCATATGATCTATCATTACTTCAGTCATCTTTTCTTCTATTAGGACATCTTGCAGCAAAGTGTCCAACCTCTTTACAATTAAAACATACAAGTGGTAGTTTACCTTTGTGTCTACCTTTGCCTCTCTGCAATCTTCTTGCCATTAGTGCTTCAATCTCATCAAGATCTTGATCATCACTATCACTTTCAATATCATTTCTCATAGTATGTTTATGACTTGATTTAATTATTTTCAAAGAATATTTGAATGCAAACTCTATAGATGGAGAGACACTATTATCAAAATTATTCATCTTAAATGAAATAAGTCTACCAATCAGACTATCTAGAGTAACTTAATTGTTTGCAATTGCTCTCATTTCTTGTATAGAAGAAAATCTAACAACATATAAAGGTAGTAAGTTTCTTAGGATTTTACTTATCACTATCTCCTCTTCAAGTACACCTCCAACTCCTCGGATAGCATTGACTACCTCTTTGATTCTGCAGCTATACTTAATGATATTTTTTCCTTCTTTCATCCTTAGATCATCAAACCTCCTTCTTAGGCTTTCTACCTTGGCTCTTAGTACATTAGCATATTCTTCATGTACCGGCTTCAATTTATCCTACATTTTCTTTGCAGAGGTGCAGGTTTTGACATCTTTAAAATCAACATTGGAGAGTGAGGAAGCAAGCTCTATCACCATGCAATTATGCTCATGCTTTTGTCTTAATTTCTCAAGAGTGTGAGGTCCTGTAGGCCACACATATTCAATATCTAAGTATTGAAAAATATCATTTCCAATACTTGATAGGTGGAGTCTTATTCTTCTTTTCCATGATGCAAAGTTGTTTTTATTCAACTTGGGCACATCTTGTCTGTTTATCTTGTGATCTTTTGCTTGAGCTGTTAAACTCCCTTTCTAAGCACACATGCTCTAATACCAATTGTTAGAAATAACTAAGAGGGGGGAGATGAATTAGTGGCCTAAAAAATATTCCAATAAATCAACCCAAAAACTTAGTACCACAATATTAAGCCTCTAGTTATCTTCAGTCCTATAAGATGAATGCCTTCAAATATACTTATCAAATAATGACTGCTCGGAGTCCTTTGTTAAACCTTATTCTTAATATTTACCGATTGGTAATCTTTCATTTACCAAAAAATAGTAAATTACTTAGAGCATACTGATCAATACAGATTAGTTATGTGTAATGCAAAACACTAAAGTAATGACTCATAAACAGATTGACACGAATTTTTAACGTGAAAAACCTGTTAAGGGAAAAACCACTTGGGATTGTAACCCAAAGTTTTCACTCTTCTGAAGTGAGCTCAGTGAAGAGCCAACCTTGTTAAAGGTTACAAACACACTGTTAGGTGTGACCTTGTTAGAGGATTTAATAGAATAGTTTGTCACTTGATATCTAACATCTCTATGCTACCTTTTATTACCAAACCCAGTGTAATTTGTCAAATAGTATCTAGAATCTCATGCTATCTTCATGATCAAACTTTTTGATACTCCTTGATATTTATCTCAATACAGAAAGGATTTTTGAATCCTTCTCGGTTAAGAGACTTTCTGATCCAATAGTTAAACTGAAACAATAGATGATTTATTCATAAATACAACTTATACTTGCAGATTTTCAGATCTATTGTAAGCTCATTTTACCTTTCTGATCAATGTATCTTTTCAATACCTTTGCTCCATTTTCTGCTCAGTGATGTTGTTATCTGTTTCTCGATATCTACATAAATCTTTAGCTCTTTCCTTAGCTTGAATGATCAGGACTGTATGAAGTTGTTCATCAGTTTCTCTCCAGCATCTTATTTTTTCTATTCACTCCCCCTTTTTTCATAATGAATTAATTTTGTCTCTTTATAGATATGATATCACCATTTCTAGGTTCTTGAATTTCTTGATCTTGGCGTGATCCACAATTCTCACCAATCTTGATTTAAAGCATAACTCATGTTTTATCCTGTAGATACCTCTTTGACAACTGGATAAAACAACTTTAAATCTTTTACTTATCTCTGGTTTTAACTTGTCGATGAAAACAATGTTAACAATCAGTTAAGTCTATCTTTAGCTCTGCCAGCTAAGTATTTTTTCATTTCTGAACTCTAGTTAAATTTAGTGTTTTAACTCTTGTTAGTTTTGGTTAACACTTCAGTTCTCCTCGAGCTTCTCCATCGGTTTTTTCTGTCCATCAGGTTATCTGACCTTCGGGGTTGTCTATCCATCGGGTAACACTATAATTCTGGCCATCAAGTATGCTTGTGATTTTTCTCGTTAGTAATGCTTATCAATTTTCTTGCTCAGGCATTACTGTGACTTTTCTCTTGGGTTTCTCTATCTGTCGGGTTCCACTAACCGTCGGTGTTTGTAGTCACTTAGTGAATGTTGATCTCTTATGCATTACTGATAGCATAATCTTTTCTCTCTGATTCTCTGAAGTCTTTGACACTTTGAATATAACCGATTAGATGAAATGAAGTTGAAATCAATGACAATACAATCCATTAACTGATTTAATGTCTTGCATTATCTTTTTGCATTTTAGTGATCAACTTAACATCTTCAAACATTCAATCAGTTACCTGTCATTATGCTTGACTAAGCCTTTTTGGTTTTGAGTTAATATTAAATATATCTAAAATATATGCCATTCTGAGTAATAGCTATCTCATTAGACTCTAGCATTTATGTATGATATTTCTTTTAGTAATGGATCATGTTGCATACTCTTCCAACTAAAGGTAGTTGAATATCAAAATATTTACCATGTCTATAATGATGTCAAAAGCAAATAGATGAATAGGATATTGTTGAATGCATTTATTGTCTCCCAACTTTAATGGATGCGCCCACGAAATGATTTCAAAATTGTAACCTGTGTCTAAGATCTGGTTATTTTATTGTTACTTTCAACAATGAAGGGATTGTGGTATACCATGCCAAATGGTGAGATAATTTTTACATTCTAATATGTATGGTAAAATATTTTCGTTGATGAATTTCTTCTAATTTAGTAGTGAAATGATTTGGAGATCACCTTTTTTTAGCTTCATTCAACTTTCTTCTATTTTCATCCTCCCTATTCACGAAGAGTCGGCTTCTAAATCTTGGAGGTTGTTTCAAATGGTAGAATTTCGGTCCCACACCATTTGAACTTCGCATAAGATATGTCCTTTCTATGTTGCAAAATTTAGGATCAACTGTAACCAAAGTGGTAGCAAGGGTTATGTTAAGATTTTTCACTTAAACCAAGAATTTGAATTTATGCCAAAGACCATCTCATGAAAGTAATTAATGTGTATATATTATTGAAGTTTGTGGAGGTCACCGCCTATATTTGACATTAAATCTATAACACAAAATCCTTGATTATAGAGACAAAATCCTAGAAAAATTAAAATGATTCTTACAATGTAAAACAACTATTTAATGTATTAATTTCTTTGCATAACCTTAAAAATACCATTACCTTATATAAATGAGGTAATTTTTGCATCCAACTCAAATTGGCAGAGTTGGATAGATTATTAACTTGGTGAAAGGTACATTGATACATTTAAAATTATTTAAAGTTTCATAATGCATAAAAAGAAGAAATATATTTTATTTATTTCAAGAAAGAAATAATTATAATCATGCCGAAAGTGACAGTGATATAGAAACAATAGGTTACAAAGAATGAGGGGATGCAAAGGGCACATATCTTCAAGTAATATTATAGTGCCATCATATGGACACTATACATATTTTCTTCAAAAGTATTGCATTGGTTTCTTGCATTCAAGAGGTCATTTGGTGTGATAGTACAGACTCAACATTCAATTAAGGATAGGCGATAAAAAGACACCCATGTTATGAAAAACATGAAATATCCGAACTCTACCATGATCACATAATGAAGCATTATAAACACAAAATACAGATCCATCAAGAATGAAATCTCAAAAGGAAGGAAAAAACATAGTCATTTTTATATTTCAAACCCTCGTCAAATACACAGCGCTTCAAAGTATTCAAATACAGTGAATATATGCAAAGATTTCAAGTATAAGTCATACTTTCTAGTAAATTATCCAGTATGCAGATCTAAAGTAGAAGACATAAAGATTTCAATGTGAAACAATAGCTTAAAGGAAAGATGAAGATTCAAGCTCAAAGAATGACAAACTTAAGAGCCACGACCTCTAGAGAGTTACTCATATACCTAGAGCACGAATGAAAGGAAGGGTTTTGAATGTCATTTTAGGTACAAGGTTCCACATGAGAATAAGATCACAAGAATAAACAATCAGAAAATCCCATGACTAAATGCAAGAGAGACCCTCAAATTTTATGTCATTTTAAGGGAAAAAAATCCTCATTCAGATCATTAACAAAGGTAAGAATTAAGAATTTTCCATTCTTCAAGCGTGAAATGTACAACATGATTCAAGCATGAAAGGGTTTTATTTCTTATCTTTCCCACATATACATGAGGATTGGGCTTACCATCAAAACCCATGACCTTGAAAGTCTCAGTTTGAGAAAATATGCCAAAATAAGCCAAAGAATTTCCACAGTGGCAGGCGGAGATTGAGATCTTCCATGCAACATGAAGGCACATGAACATAGCCAGAAGAGAAGATAAATGAAATGTAAAAATGAAAGTGGAGTTGCGTTTAGGGTTTTCAAACCCTAGTGTCATCAAAACCAAAGTGGAATATTTTGTGCCTTTATTTTATTAATCATCTTTTGATTAATATGCCAAGTTCGTAGTAAGGCTATATGCCTTATCTCATATACTATGATATTTTGTATCTATATTTACTAAACATAATATATATTATATTTATTAAGTAAATATAAATACAAATATATTATTATTTTATTCATTACATTAATTTTTTTCATGGCATAATATTTATTAAAATAGTTCATAAATAAACTATTTTGATAAATATTAAATTTGAGACGTAATGATCATAAAAGAGAGATTCTTTTGTGAGGAGGGGTTTTGATTGAGGAATATTCAATTATTTATTGCATGCATTATTTGGTAATTAATATTAATTAGATGGTGGACTTATAAACTATTTATTTAATATTAAATTTAAAGTGCAAAAAATAAGATATGAGTGATGCATGGAGGGGAGGCATTTTTATTTTTTCCAGCACTTGGTGGGCATCCAGAGGGATTTTTTCCAGTTTTGGTGGTCTTTTGAGTGCATTTTGAGTTCATTATGATTTGACAGGGTCTTACAAGGAGTTGTATTTCAGTTACAAGCAGTTATGCTCCTATTTTTGTGGGAATTTTATGCACATCTAACCCCACGAGTTTGAATGATTTTGGGAGATATTTGAGGCAATTATGGATATTTCCACTTCAGTGTGGAGGGCCACTTGAATCCACTTTCAGTTTAGAGGAGTTTTTAGGTGGTCAACTGCATGCTTCCAACAGTTTGACCCCTCTTTCTCCTAGTTTGTAATGCCCAAAATTTTAAAGAGAAAATCCAACCGTTTATTATTATTTGAAACTATGACCAACATCACTATCAACACAATTATTAACCCATCTAAAGGGGTGGGGTAACTCATTTAGGTGACAATGCTTAAGTGGGTAACAATATTTATAATAAAACACAGCAGAAAAAATAAATATTATTAATCTTTACTATACTTCAACAGTAATCTACCTCTACAATAGATAAATAGGGTAATTGCCTTAATAGCATTACGAGAGAAACAAAATTATTTAAAATGTAAAATACTATAAACTCACCAAATCTTGTATCATTATTTTAATTCTTATGGAAAAATGAATAAAACTTACATTATAAAATATTATTACTTTTAGTGGTGAGATACTCATGATTTACTCTTTATCAAATATCTCGTCAAAGATTACAATTTCTACTATTCCATGTATATAAAGTGGGGATATCTATTTTCCAATGGTATTTTCCTGGGTGACCCCTCTGCAATATTTGAATGAGTTAGAAAGAGTCCTTAGACTTGATGTTGAAATAGTCATTTGACTGCTACTAGCTTTTTAAAGAATGATTCCATTGCGTTCAAATCAGTATAGCCTTGGGTTACTAGCACCATTCAGGATCTTCCTATAGCAAGGGACCCTATGGAGAGCCTATATTAGTGAAGTGATTCACAACTATTACGCATACTAATAATAAATTAATTATTTTGATTAATTACAGATGCACACACGGTACACTGACAATATATAGACATACGAGAAAAAACTTGTGATTTACTTAATCAAGACAATATACTATGTAACTTGTGATTTAGAGAGTCGTATGCTCTGATAAATAAACTTGCGTTCAGAAGTCACCTCTAGCCACTCCCTATGCTATTAGTGTTATTACATTTATTTAATTATAAATGTACCAAGGTAATTAAGGATTGTTTCTAAATACTTGATATTGGGTTAGGAAGTTTATTTAAACACAAAATGAGTATATTATCTCTCTAATCACTAACATGGTTGTATTATGACCTTTGGAAAGGGGAGATAACATATTATAATGGTTTGATATAGATACAATCACACTAAAAATTTACTCTCTTTATTATTAGTAATATCTATTATAAGAAATATAAATGATCTTTCATGAAAATAATGTAATAATGTTATTTACTCCCCAAGATATTCTAAACAAACATACCTTTTTTTTCCTCTATTGTTGTTTTCTTTACATCATGCAAACCTCAATCGAATACTTTAAAAATTACTCTTAAACTATAATTTTTAAGACATTTATATGATTCTTCTTACAAGAATAAAATGAAATTAAAACAACAAACAACATGATCTATTATGCAACAAAATTTACATGTAGTATATCGAAACTTCTCTTAAAATAATTCCTCAAGCACCATAATGGTTTGAATGTCAAAACCATGAAAATACACAAAACAAGTCTTGCTCTCCTCCCATCCAAATGACATCATGAGACCTCAAGGGTCCTAGCCAACCCCCGAGCAAGTAAGGATATGGTGAGAAATTTCTTTTCCATATCACATTTACTCATATCACAACAATATTTATAGCATTATTTCTAAACAAACCACCTTAAGGAAAACTACATGAACAAGAATCCTATACTAAGCATATAAAGGGAGAAATGACTTATCTCTCTATGAGCATTATCTTGACCTCCACATCCATGTGCAAGATCCTTCCTTCTTCTCCTCTTCCTATCCCATCTTCTTCCACAAGCCATGAGTTCTCCATCACAAGAAGTGGGTAATTTCCTTGTCTTCAATCTTCCCACGATATGTAGGAATCTACAACTAAAAACACTTTCCCCAATGCCTATCTCGTCACTTTCAAAAAAGTGACTTTTGAAGGGTCATACCAAGTCCTAAGCACAATATCACATGTTGAAAAGGTCCCCAACCCCAAGGTATTGATCATGGGAACCTATTTTTGCACAATAATAAATTAAATCAACAAAAATACACCAAATAATGACCCTTACAAAGGTCCATATGAGTTTTAACCTAACCCAAGGGTTTCAAAACCCTAACCTCTCTTACAAGGATTCTCAACACAATAAATTTGACCCTTAGTAATAACCCATAAAGCATGATAAACATATTTCTTCAATCCCAACTATAGAAATTGAATTACTTCAATTCCTTCATGAGGTATTTGATTGGGTATTGTTGTCTCTCCTTCATGTACATCATCTTTCCTCATAATTCAAGGTGGTTAAGATTTTAACTTCCCAAGGAGATATTTTAACAGGTGCTTCTCCTTCCTCCTCACATTCTTTCCAAGACACCCACAAGTATAATAAAATCATAATAATTGATAACATTAGTTATTAATCACATTCTCATAGTTCTAGTTTATGAAATTATCCATCATGAAATTGTAATTCATGTACAATAGTTTAAAAATACATTACATCCTCATTGTATCAAATATTGATGAGAAGGAAAAATGGCAAAAATAATTAGGATTGTACTTAGATCCCTTATTAGAAACCATTTGTAAAATCCTATCTAAATTTCCTATTTTTAAATACATACTTATCAAGGTCTCTCAAAGAAGAAACATATATTTAATTTCAATCAAGTTTACTAATGAAGCACAAGAGTATTGCCACTCAAATAACTCAGTTATAACTATCAACCTATCTAATCTTATATGAAAGAAATAAATTTCCACAAATTAGGTTTATTTTAGTCATATATGTGGTGAGGTCTTATAAACACCCCATTTCCATCAAGTAATAATGATCCCATCAAATAAAATTTCAACATAATATTTTAAATCAATTTATGCAAGAGGCATCTATCTTCTCATACTAATTGATCATAAAGATTGTTCAATTATCATCCTAGAATAAATTAGATTTTTATTTTATTTTATTGTATTGAGGCTTTTCAAGAGAGAAAGAGAAGACATAATAATTTTACCAATGAAATAACCACACAACCACTTATTCAAACCTAAACAATCTAGATGTATTTGAAATTTAAAATTACATTGGTACTTAATGAGACAAGGTGTTGCATAGTTTTTCTCTTCTATCTGACTCTTGTCCATTTTGGGTCTGTATCTTATATTTTGAGATAATTTTTTAGAGGTTCCAAATTTTGGCCGTTATTTTTCATCTTGCAAATATTGACAGATTGTATTAGACACTAGATGCCTTGTAGCAGATTTCCTGATTATTCATAAATAAAGACTGATTCGTCTCTATTATTTTTTTGTGTCCAGAATTGATTGTGAGTGATTTGATTTAATATTGTGTTTTCACCTTTGTTTAATCAATATCCTTTAAATTCTTAATGCATAATTTTATATTTCATGGAGCAGATCTGTGATTGTGTCTTACATTTTGATATTAAAACTGAGAAAACATTGATGTTTTCCTCTTCAAATATTAGAATACTGAGACCTGTCATAAGAGTCAATTTTGCAGGGGTTGTCAAATTGATTTTTGAGTTTGAAGTGTCTTTTATGAATGATCCTATGAATTTTTTAGCATCAAGTCAGATTACTATATTTGTGCATCACTCTTTAGTTTTAGATTTTCATTTTCACACGTACATCTTTCTATTGATTTCCTCATTCAAATTTAGTATAGGTGAGTACCATTAAGGAATCGACCTGTTAATGTTGGAGATTCACCCTTACCATAGGATACCCACAACTTGAGAGTATTTTCATGTTTCAACAGGGTAGCTATATTCTACATCTTTCTATAGGCACAATCCTGATTGACAACAGTTTTTGGCATATCCGGCGGGACTTCAAACTGATATCCAGTTCTTCTGAGCTTCATATTTTGTTGTTTTTTTGGTGTGAAAAAAAATTAAAACCTTCAAGGAGGTAATTTACAACTCCTAGAGACTCTAAGTTTTATGGTTTTCAACATATCTAGTGTTTTTTCAGCTTATAAGAAAGGTATAATGAGGTATAATTAGCTGTGGTGAATTTAGTTTTACCAAGTTTCACCTTCAATGGCTAGGAATCTTCCTTTTGTGTATTTAACCTAAGAATTCCTTTAAATGTTCAACAATATCATGATATTTTAGGAGAAGATCTAAAAGGGATTTCATTTTTCATAAGAGATGATCAAGTTTTAGCAATTGAGCACATTAGGGATGTGGCTTCGATATGTGGTATACATCAGGTGACACATCAAGACATTGTATTGAAGCTCTTGCCATCTTTATTAAAGGGAAAAATTTAGTCTGGTTCAAATGGTTACCCATTAATTCAATAGCCTCATGCGATAAATTGGGAGAGCAATTAAACCAACAGTTTGAGGATAAACCTGATCATCTTTCATTAGTTGAGAAATTGACTACCATAAAGAGGCAGAATAATGAGTTGATGTCAGATTTCAATTATCATTTGAAAAGGACATGTGATAGGATTCTTGTTTCTATGAATCCATCCATTGCTTATGTTTTTTTTTTTTTGTTTTATCTTAAGGCATTGAATAGTGATATATCAGTGTAGATCCAGTCAATGAGGGGTCGTACTCTACCAACAATGTTTGATATTTCCATAAGAGTAGAGAACAACTTGATACAAGCTGGTAAGATTACACTAAGGCCTCTAATGCCTTATTTTGTATAAATCCATCCTAGTGCAATAGTTGTACCACTAGTTATAGTTGTTGTCCCAATAGTTACAACCCCATATCAAGAGCTGGAGGAGTAGAATTAGGAGCTAAAGGAGAAAAATGAAAGCATGTTGAAGATGTTGTAGACCTATGGAAATAAGATTACAAGCCTAGAGAGGCAAAAAAATATATAGAACATGTCCTATCAAGCCCCTTATCAGCAGAATGTGACCAATTATTAGGTTGTTAATCAGGCCCCAGGAAGAGTCTTCACTTAAAAGACTAGTCAAGCCTATGAACCTATGATCCCCAACACAACAAAAAAACTTATAGTTGTTCAGAATACCATAACATAGGAGGAGGATTGAAATTTTCAAAATTAGCAAAGTACTCCTAAGACTGCATTAATGATTTTTCAGCCAAGTGAGTAAGTTGAGGTTAACACTGTATAAAAGGTTAAAATTCAAGTCCAAGGGGACAACCGCTGCTAGAAAAACTTCCAAAACAACCAATACAAACACAATTAGATTTTGTTGTTCCTAGTGGATAGAAAAAGGTTAGTCTTACTTTGTCTAATATTGTAGATCACATGAAGAATATTCTTGTTAATATGCCTATATTGGATGCTTTATGAATTCCTGGTCAAGAGGATCTAATGATGAAGATGCTAGCAATGGTCCCGTCAATAGATGGAACTTCAAAAGATAATTCTATAGTCACGATTTCCATAGAAAATCATGAGAAACAGCCTTTTAGTCACATGGATACAACTCATTTGGACAATTAATTTTGTTGATGCTTTGTAGCTTTTGTCGGATAAATCCTATGAGACTATTGAATTTTTTTTTATGTGAGATATAATATATATAGATATATATCTAAAATAGTATTAGGAAAAATTAATATAATAATGATTCATAGATATTACATGTGTGTGTGTGTGTATATATTTATGTAGTTACAGAATCAGTTATCATTATATTAATCTCATAATAATGAATAGACATATCCCATGAAGGGACATGTCTCTCCTAGCCTCATTCTCAATATAGATGAAAGAGATATTTTTGTATTTGGAAAACACATACAACATAGAGTACTATAACATTTGCAGCTATCCTAAAACTTAACATGGTATTAGAGCTAGTCTGCAAATGTAAGAGAGTAGTTTGTTGATGGTGAATGTGTGATTGCCTTAGAAAATATAGTCTCATTAAAGGGACCATATCTCTGAAGACATTATCTTTCCATTAGTATACTCAGAGGAAAAAAATAGATAGCAAGCATTACCGACAAATAGCAGGCATCACCGGCGGAACACAAGCAATACCGATGAAATGCAAGCATACCCAAAAGCACAATGAATTTTGAGAAAAATGCTAAGTATAAATATGACAAGCATTACCGGCAACACAGTTTCCAGAATCAACCTAACAGGAACAGACAAGCATACCCGACGACATGTTCAGAGAAAGGAACACCGAGGATCAAGAAAATCGACCATCAGAACTGACAGACAGATCAAGAACCAGCAAATTGTGGATCTGAGTTTTACATGTCAATTAAAGAAATGTAAATCTATTTATCAAGTTTTATTTTTGTTTTAAATCAGATTAGATGGTCATGCATGCTTTATGTAAATGCTTTAAAGCATCCTAACGGATCTAAATCATATCTAACTACAGATCAAGATCAAGTTGTATATCTTGAATCTAGAGTTAACATGTAAATGCATGAATCAAGAATTGAGCCTAGATTAGTATAATTAGATGTTCATACTCAATTATGAGTACATGAATTCTTAATAATTGATAGCCACAAAGAGCATCTAAGAAGCAGAAGGCAGAATTTATGCAAAGAGAAAAAATAGAATACATCAGTTATCAAAGAATACACAGAGGCTACCAACGAGCAGATAAAGGTAATACTCAATCATGGAAGGATGATTAATAGTATTTTTGGAGCTTCATAGGATTTGTTTCATCAGCAATTAAAGATTTCATTTAGCTTCAAATCAAAGACTTATGTATTTGCGCTCTAACAAGTGCATCACATCTAAAATCCTTTTGTAGAAGGTGGACTTAACCGTCCTTTGTAAATCTATTAACAGAGTGCACACTTAACAGTGTTGCTAAAGCTTCAAATCAAGTAGATCTTAACAAGTCTCCACTGTAATACTCCTAACAGGGTAGGTCATCAGAAGTGACCAAATTGTAAGTCTTAACCGGCTCTTCTTATCTATAGATAGTGAAGTTTGTGGGTAACAATCCCCACCACAGTTTTTACTTCCTTAACAGGAGTTTTATGCAATACCATATCTTGTGTTATATGTTATCAAATTTCATGTATGTTTCTTTTACTGTTACACATCAAATGGAATGTATGATATGATTTCATATACATAAAAAAAGATGAACAATTAGATAAGTTGTGTTACAAACTGATGAATAAGGGTTAATGGGCTAACCAAGAAAAGTTTTAGAGGTATTGATTCACCCCTCCCCTATCAATACATCATCTCAATACAATTCCAACAATTGGTATCAGAGCTTAGTCTCTCTCTTGAAAAGCTTAAAGACTTGAGAGAAAAGATTAGAGCTATGGATAAGTTCAGACTGGACATGACTATTGAGAATGAGCAGTTACAGATGCAAATAAACTTTGAGTAGTATAAGGAGGCGAAGATAAAGCTAAGAAAACTTCTTGATGAAAGACAAATTATGGAAACCAGGTTGAATGAGAAAGACTACAAAGAAATGGAAATACAAGAGTATTTTGAAGCAGCAGAATCATTAGTGAGAAAATCTTCAAACACATCAGTTGAAGAAATTACAAGTATGCAGGAGATCAATCTACATCTAACAGATCAAATCAAGATGCTACAAATTGGTCAAGAGACTCAAATGTTAAAAATGATTGATTTTATGAATGATGCAAGAAAAGTTGAAAATGAAAGAACACTAGCCATTGATGACAGGAGGAAAATTACAGAGAAGCTACAAGAAAAAGAATTAGAGATTCAAAGACTCACTGAGCATCACCATGAGGTCACTAATCAGATTATTCTTATG
>MU225736.1:2638208-2659112 GCA_018584345.1 Thuja plicata | reverse complement strand
ATATATCTTATCTCTTAACTAAGTCGGCTCTCTTAACTAAATATTACATAGTCGGATCTCAATACAAAATACATTTAATAAAACAAATATCAAATGCAAAGTTGATGCTCTTACATAATAAAATTATAGGTTATCAAAAACCATAATCCAAATCTGATTGCCAAGAGTCCATCTCATACTCTCTGAATCATCGCTTATGTCCAACAACTCTGTATCACTATTCTATTGTTTGTATGTCTGTCTTCAAATCTCTCTAGCTTGCTGTAAACATTACAAAAACAAAATTGATCTTAGGTGGAGGTCACATATACCTCATACTATATTCCTCTAAGCTCACTTTGTATAATTCATCGATCTTGATCTTTGATACCCAAAATACCTCTGTATCTGTGTTTCTGTACTTAGTCAATTTCAGAGTCATCAAAAATCAACTTCATAGGAATTGATCTATAACTCAGATGTGTTGCCATAAATGAAAACCAAAAATTGAATCTCACCATGCAAAATAGATCACTTACCAACAATCTCTCTCTTTGGCATTGATGGCAACACTTAACAAAAAATGACTAAGTTTTCCAACAAACTGTCTCTCTTTCTCCATTTTGTTTTTCTCTTTTTTTTTCTTCTTATATATGTTCTCCTTCTCCTTATTCATTTTACTCTTCTCTCTTCTCCCATTAATTTTTCCTTATCTTCTCCCCCTTTGACAACAATGAAAAAGGTGCATACAAAGTAATAGGATTAGTGTTTGCTCACCAGTTTTAGAACATCTTGAAACGAATGTTCCAAGATATTCACTTTTGTACCCCATGACTTCAACAATAGTTGACCAACATGAATTAGTCCATTCAATGCAAATGATGCAGTCTTTGCTCCTTTCAACTCTATAGGCATAGAGTTAGTTAATGCATCTTCTGTCTTCTCCAAATCTGATAGGTGTGCTTCAATTATGGATATCTTAGGAGTGATTAAACTCTTCAACAAATTGAATCTAGTCAGTACTCTCCCTTTCTCATTATCCAATACATCTAATTTTTCCAAAATTATAGTTAATTCCTTGTCCAATTTTGTTATAGATTGTGAAGAGGTTTCACAACTATCCATCATACTATTGAAAGTTACCCTTTCCTTGTCAATTATGTCTTCAATGTTTTGAACGTTCCTGATAGGATTCATGCAGTAACCGAATAGCTTTCTTCCATGTCCAATGAAATTCTTAGCATTTGCAGTAGTGGTTTTCAAAATGCTCAAGTCCCATGAAATGGACTTTCAAACTTCAGATAACTTCTTCTCTAAGTAGTTCTTTAATGCCTTCTCCTCTACAATCTTTATCAAACTCTCATAATAACCATCAAATTCATCAAGTGTTATCTTCAGGTTTTCAATGTCATCTCTGTGCTAGAAAACAATAGGTACTAGAAGCAATTTGTTCACAATATCAATTTCTCTAGTTATTACCTTAGCCCTTTTGTCTCCTTTTTGTTCCAATCTCTCCTTGGCTTTAGTGAGTGCAATAAAAGCCAATTTCACTAGATCATCCTCATCCATGCAATCAACATCAACATCAACATCAACATCTGTTGGATTGTCTTTTCTTGCCAACAATGAAATATAATATTTGATTACCTTAGTTTTAGTCTCATCTTTTTCTTCCTATTATTTATGTCCTTCATCTTGTATTGTTTCACTCTGTTCTTTCTTTTTCTCTTCTTCCTCTTTTTTCTCTGCTTCCTCAACAATTGTGTGGTCCATACTTTTTGCAAATGGGTCATTCTCATCATTAGAGGTGTCAAGTCTTATAGGTACACCAAAAACATAGAAATCTGGTTGTGTATTAACTTCGCTCTTCTCAGCACTTGCCTCAGTTGTCTTCAAACTCTCTCCCATTCCTAAGTTTGTAGGCAAAGTGGTTTTAGGAAGTGGAGTCTCCTCAGGAGTAGGATTCATCAATATTTTCTCCAGTGCTATCTGAGTCTCCTCAATGATTTCATCATATATTCATGCCATGATTTTCAGTATTCTGATCTTAGTTCTTAGTAAAGGTTTCAATTATTTGAGTATTCTATTGCTTTCTTGTAAAGATGTCAATTTCTTGATTTATGATTGTTTCATCTTCAATTTACACTAACTGTTTCCTTGTCTCCAATCTCCCATATAAGTCTTTAGGTACACTTCCCTCAATTTCCAAAAGAGTCTTCTTGAAAACAAGTAAGTGATTAACCACAATATCTTCAATCTTAAGTTTGTCTGATTCCCCATACCTGTCATAGTATCTATTTATTGTAACTAGCTTCCCTTGCCCAATAGCTCTCTTTTCAATCATCTTCATGTCAGGCTTCCATATATGTTTCTCAATTTCATTTTTCTTCTCTTATCTTACAATGCTTGGTTTCATAGGTGATGTATTCCTGCTATATCTAGTGTTTACTCTAGGAGTAATCTTCTCAGCTTGCAATGTATGTTGTGTTGGAGGAGGTGGACCATCTACCATTGCTACTTCAGGAGTGGGAAGGGCCGTAGTACTAGAACTTTCCAATCCAAAATATCTCTCATCCATTTTTCTTTTCACTTCTTTCAATTCTTCCTTTGTTAGTCCTTCCTTTACACCAGATTCATGCACAAGGTTATCAATTTTCCTTTTCCTCAGACCTCTAGTATGTTCCTCTCTTACCTTAGTTGATTTATCCTCATATGTTACCCATATTTATTCTGATGTGTCAATCTTAGATGCAAGTGTATCATCTTAAAATAGAAGAAATTCCATTTTGGTATGTTTAGCACCTTCATTTAGTGCGCTTGCATATTAGATTTGCATTTAGGATGCATTTGTGTTTGATTCTTCATGATTAGGTGAAATTAGGGTTAGGATCTTATGGATTCTCCTTGGTTTCCTTCTCCATGACTCTATTCTTCTAGGTAGGACCTATGTGTGGGCCCTCCTATACCTCATCATACTCTCTCTAGGCCTCTAGGCCTTCTTCCCAACATTCTGGAATGTTCCATCACCTTCCTAGATCGCCGATTGACCTGGAAATCTCATAGACATCACTAGGTGACCTGCTTGGAACCTCAGGTTAGGATCAAAATCAACCTTGACCTAGGTCATGGTCAAGGTTGACCTTGACCTAGCTCAGGGGTGAGTTTGACCTTGACCTAGGTCAAGGGTGAGTTTGACATAGAGCTCTATTGGGTGTTGGTCCCCGCTTTTAATTCCAGAGGTTATCAGGGTTATAAACTTAAACTAGGTCCCCGAGTATGGATGTGGAAGTGTTTTCTCTGATATCTAATTTAATTCATTCCCCCTTGGTTGGTGATTGTGATTGGACCATAATTCAAGGTGAAATTTGAATTTGGGTCCCTTGCATTGTCCTAGGAGACCTATATTGAGATCTCTATATAAACACTCTTTTTTGCCTTCATTTGATCATAAAAAGAAATCGGGAGATGACATGATGTAATGATTGTTAGAAACACTAAGAGGGGGGTGAATCAGTGTTTGTCTATTTATTAATTTTTAGAAACTTAACATAAATCAAACATACATTGAATGAAGCTTAACATAAGAACTCATAACACATGATATGATTACGGGGAAACCTTGATCAGAGGAAAACCCTGGTGGGAATTAGTACCCACAAATATTGTACTAGTATAATGAACCTGTTAAAGTTCCTTTGCCCTGTTAGAAGAAGTCTTTACAATATGAGTACAATGACCTGTTTAAAGGTTTGACCCTTTTAGGATTCTTTTACAAAACCCTGTTAAAGCTATATGGCTCACTGCCCAATTGGATGAAGGCTACAACCTTCTGAAAGTTGATATACACTATATCAAAAGTGAACTACTGTGATGACACTGTTGTCTGATTAGTTCAATGTATGTGTGAATGTTCTTACTCTCTTAAAGAGCTATATCATATACTGACTTCATCATACTGCTCTTCTATATCTTCCTCTTACATAATTATCGACACTTGTGACATAACTTTACATACATACTTATATGTTCATATCTGAATAGGCACGACCCAAAACAAGAATCTAGTCGGCCCTAAAAAAAAATACACAACGCTTCCAAAAAAGCTGGGTCAAGTGTGTTTACAAAAATGCTAATTACATTATTACAAACATATAATCAAAGGCGCTTAGCCATTACATAACAAAATAATTCATGCTAATCAAAACACAAGTCAGCTTCCATGCTCTGTCTTCTAGACTGCTGGTCTACTAATCTATCTGTAACTTCTCTGTACTATTGTTTCGTACTATGCATGTATGGATGTAGAATGTACATATTTCATAGAACATATATATGAATGCACATATGCTGACTTGATCTCTTGCACGTGCGTTGATGTGCTGATCACTGAATATCTCTGAATATCGCAAGCTTGTCCATTTTCAGGTGTCTACATTTACCCCTCTTTGACGCGATGTGACTTGTCGCAGTGTGTCAAAGATTCTTTGATTTTGAGCTTGCCCCAGCTTGCCCCAGCCATAGTAAGTGTATTTATGCCCCCTCAACAAATTTGAGTGAAAAGTCTCGACATGAACGTTAATTTGTTGAAACTGTAATATCTGAATCTAGAAGTTTTTGAGGACCGAGAAGAAACATTGGACCTTTTAGTGAAATTAGGGTTTGTGGGAACCCCTATAAATAGCCAAGAGAGCCATTCATTTGTCACATTTCCTTCTTTGGAGCTCTCAAAAATTTGATGAGTTTGTGCTTAGTTTTCTTTCTTTTTCCTCATGTTTTCGTGCGATAGCGGGCTTATCAGGAGTTACACACATATCTGACTGAGTCCGGATGTATCAGAGACCAGCTGGTGCAAGATGTCTGGTAAGTTTTATCACTTTGCGTGTCATTAATGCCTATTCTTCTCACTTTGAAAATTTGTTTTTTTTTTTTAAATTGTCTGTTGTACCGCAATCGTCTGTGGTTTTGTCGCAATTGTTGGTCAAGTGTCACATTTGATAAGTATACCACACTATTATTGCTTACCTACCACAATTGAGTTTTACCTGCCGCAATTGAGGATTATGTTTCACAATTGTATAAGTGAACCGCAGATGAAGTGTTTATTGCCGCAATCACTTTTTTAGAATTGTCTGCCTTATTTTCTTGTTTGATTTTTTCATATTGTGGTTTCTGGCACTTTCCTGTATGAATGATACTGATATTTTTCTGATTTATTTCTATGTGTAGTTCACCGAGTGGATTCTGCGCTATCAGGAGTCGAGAGCGGCGGGTCTTTTTTACAGGTTCGATCTCTCGGAGGATGAGAGGTCAATTCTTAGGGACCTAGGATTATATTAGATATGTTACATCCAGAGATCATGACCAACAGGAGTTTGATCTCTTCTCTTGTAGAGCATTGGAATTCTAAGACATGCACTTTCTGGTTACCCACTAGAGAGTGTACTGTTACATTAGAGGATGTGTACCACATCCTCCAGCTTTGGATCCAGGGTGCGCTTGTGGAATATGCCACCCATTCTGGTATTGTTTCCTTGACTGAGCTCTCTAGATTGCCCCAAGATCAGCTTGGGTTATCCAGTGCTTATGATATTCCATGGTCTAGATTTGGTTTGGGCCTTGAAAGGTCGTCCACTCTACTGGGCAGTTTGATTTGTGGCATCTTATGCCCCGATTGTCGAAAGCATGGATTTTCTATCGGATTTTCTACTGTTTTGCAGAGTATGGTCTGAGATCATACTATTTATGCATGGGGGCCATGCATATTGGCTCATATGCACTTCCACATGTTCTACGCAGCTTACCTTAATGGTAAGTCGCTCGGCTGTGGCGCTACCCTCCTCTAGATTTGGGCTTGGGAGCACATATTTGTCTTCCATCCTATTGGTACATGTGATTTGCCTACAGACAGGTCATATGTGTATATGTATGATGGAGCCATTTTTTAGACCCACATTGGTCATTTGTTGTATTGACGTCAACAGCTTGATATGATTCCCTATTTCATATGGAGGTCATATAGAGATTGCCCTGTTTGGGATGGAGAGGAAATTCATCTTCCCTTCTATCAACAATGGAGATATTTGATTGGTCGTGTGACTAACCACGTTCACATGATTGATTTTCACAACACCGATAGGGTGTTGTGTCAATTTGGTGAACGACGGGATGTGTCTGATTCTTATGCTTATTTTGCTCATAGTTTGAGGGACTCTGTCATTTGTGGTGGTGTTGTATCACTTGATGTTTCCCATACTGAGTTTGTAGGGTTACTTCCTATTGCGTGGACATGGTGATCAGCCAACGTAGATGTAGGTTTGTTTTTCCTTCATCACCTCTCTTGTTCAGTTTCCTTACTGCTCTTATAATCTATCTGCTCTATGTTACATTTTCCTTTATCTAATGTGGTATTGATATTTTAATCTCTTCTCTTTGCAGACACTACTCCCCAGTTTGATGGTCATTGGGCCCAGAATTGACTAGTTCCACTTACAGATGTCTCTCGTCCTATTGCTGGGACGCTCATGAGGAGGCACCATCAGGTTCGACGAGGGAGGGGTGGTCGGGATGGATGGAGGGATGGTGGTCGTGATCGAGGGAGGGTTGGAGGCCGAGATGGTGGATAGGACAGTGGGAGAGATGGTGGTAGGGGAGGGGAGATGATGGGGGAGGTGATCCTAGTCCTGGGGGTGCGGGTGGTGGAGTTAGGACTAGAGGTGGGCACAGTGGCGGTCATTCCAGTACTGAAAGAGTTGGTTTGAGTACCATTTTGGAGGATGAGGAGGCGATGGAGGAGGAGGCACCTCAGTTAGTGCTGAGAGTGCGTCGATGGATAGGTGTTGTTTTAGCTCTGAGAGAGGAGGATAGGGTGGTGATAGAGGATATAGATGTGGAGATAGGTGATATAAATGTAGATGCCTTAGATAAGCAGAGTGGAGGTACGAGTTCCTCGACTGATAGCGGCAGTACTGGTAGCAGTACCGGGGAGAGTTCAGAGAGTGAGGATGACCCATGGGTGGTGAGGGGGAGGGGAGATGAGGGATTGGGAGACAGGGCCAAGGATGGGGATATGGATGTGGCCATGGGAAGTATGGAGGTGGATCTCTTAGAGTTAGAGTGGCTTACCTAGAAGGTACAGGATTTATAGCCCAGACTTGCTTTTGCTGATTCTCATGCTACTGCGTTGGAGGCTAGGGCTACAGCGGTTGAGGCGAGAGAGAGATAGGCTCATGTTGAGGTGCATTCATTCATTGACAGTGTTCAAGATGCCTCTCACCGAGATGTTCTGGACCGATACTATAGATCTGGGAATGATGCACAGAGAGAGATTGAGTACTAGAGGCACCATTATGAGGGTGCAGTTCCTGCCGAGAAAAGAGTTCCCAATTATACAACCTCTCAGAGATCTAGCAAGGCACATAGATCATAGAGCAGTGGTGTTGGAGCTCTTGGTTCATCACAGAGACTAACTTCTGATATGCCACCCCCTCATCCACCTCTTGGTGAGGGTGGGGGTAACACATGTTGATCTTGATGCCTCACATATTATGTATCATGTACCATTTTTGTATTGATGTTTATATGATATACTCTAAGTTTTATCCATTATTGTATCCCTACACAGTGATATTTATTGATATATGTTGACTACCTTCCTTTGTTCAGACTTGCGACTGTTCATTGTACTCAGATGTTTTGATTTATATGAGATGCAGCTATTGATTTGATATGATATGCATTGGTTTACTTGCTATATGTATGATTCTATATGATGTGGTTTTTAGATGATGAGATGTATATGCAATATAATTCCTATGATGCAAACTCATGGATGATTTACTTTTCCTATGATACTGACATGTTTATGCAGGATGGTGGATATGTGATGTATGTTTATATGAGATGCTTCTGGATGCATGTGATTTATGATTTACCATGTATGCAACTACCATGTTTTTTTTCATTTTCTGATGCACTTAAATGGAATGAATGCAATCTATTATGCACAAAATATCTGAGTAATGCATGTGTTAATTAGAAAGAAATTAGTTTGGATAGATGTTCTCTGAGATTGATCTAATAGAATGGAATGATAGAAAGGATTTTTTTTCTTTTTTTGATAGATATGAATTGATAGAAAGGATGAGTGTCCCAAGTCGCTAACCCTGTTTCCAATATTTGTCATCATTGCATCTTTTTTTGTATTTTCTGAAACTCTAAAGAGAGTCCAATGCATCCATATCACATACCACCTGGATACCTCTACGACCTCTTGATAAGAAAAAGGAGTAGAGAGATTGAATAAAAAGAGAACTTAGTGCACCCAAATATTGACCATCTGGGTTCAGCTATGCTCCCTATTTGAAATAAAAAAGAGCCAAAAGCACCCAGATATTGACCATCTGGATACCACTCTGTCCTCTGAATAAACTAAAACAAAGAAACCAAGATAGAAATCCTATGCACCCAGAGTAAATTTGGATAACACCGCGAGCTCTTGATTCTGAAAAGGGAAATCCAAAGCAAACAAGATAGAACTCCTACACCCCTAGAGTCTATCTGGATAGCATCGCGAGCTCTTGATTGCAAAATAAAAGAAAAGACCATAGAATCCAAGATAGAACTCCAATGCACTCAGAGTCCATTTGAATAGCACCGCGAGCTCTTGATTCTATAAACCAAACAAGCAAATAAAAGAGAAGGAATGTCCAATTCTATCCCAGGGTTAAGCTCAGATTGTGTAACTGCGCGACTGCCAGATAAGTGACAGTGCCTACTACATTTATCCTAAATCATCATGGCCCTGAAATTGAAGTGAACATTCAACAGACAATAATCAAAGAAAATAAGTCATGAACTATCATAGCTACTCTCCTCACAAGGTGGATCCTGGAGTAGCGTAAGAACATAACCGTGAAATATAGACTGACATTTGAATGAATGACTAACCTATTCAACATGTTTAGATGGTTCCTTGATGTAGTTGGATTCTCTTGATTGGGTCGAATCTTTGGATAGGTTTGATTGGCTTGATTGCTTGAGTGTGTCTAGTTTCAATAATAGATTACTCATATAAGACAGACCTGTCTAGTTTGAGTGTATCCATCACTGTGTAAGATGATTAATACGATTTGATTGATTGATTGTGATCATGTTGGTAGCTGATCAAGCTATGTCAGATGGGCCCCATACTAGTTTGCAAAGATCATGATTGTGACATTTGATAGATTGGCTTGGTCGTCAGTTGCTTGATGATTGATTTGATAGATTGATAAAGTTGTGTCAGATGAGCCCAATGCTGATTCACAAAGCTCATGATTGTGACATTGATTGACTGGGTGTGATCACCTTTTGCTCTCTTGATAACTGAGTTGGCTCCATTGTTTGGGATGGGATTTTGCAATGTTTTGAATTTTTTTATGAAGATTGATTTTCTCAGAACATTTTGATCTTTTTTAGGATTTTTTGATGAGTTTTCCAATTTTTTGGATTTTTGCAGAATATTTAGAATCGTCCCCTAGTCTGGTGGACCAGTATTAACAATGGGTAAGTTCTTGGTTCCCAAAGGGGATTTTTCTTCTGGATATAGCTTGGGTTGTCAGTCTTGCATTTGAAGTGTGCTCAAGCTTTTGGAGTTCACTGATGGTGAAGCTGGATTTGAACACTTGGTGCATGTTTCCCAGGTTTTCACCAAGGTACCTACTCAATAGTGCTTGTTTGTCAAGTTTTCACTAAGAGAGTGATTTTGTTTCTCTTTGGTTTTTTTTCTTTTTTGGTTTTTTTGTTGTCGCCAAGGCACCTGTTTGTAAGGTTTTCACCAAGGTAACATTTTGTATTTTGTATTTTTTTTTTGTATTTTCTAGATATGTAGATAGGTGCCTTAACCATAGAGACCTCAAGGGTAGAACATCTTTAGGTGCATGTTGTTGATGTATTCGTGGAGCTGATCTCCCTCTAGTGTTGCTAGTATGAATGCTCCACTCTGAGTAGAGCTTATAATGACAAATGGTCCTAGCCAATTAGGCTCAAACTTTCCTAGTTTGACTCGCTCTACTTGGTTCTTTTGATTTTCCATGAGGAAAAGGTCTCCTATCTCAAATGTTCGTGACCTCACCTTCTTATGATAGTTCCTTCTAAGGTGATTATGATAGCCTTATAAGTGGTCGAAGGCATGTTGTCTTCTTTCATCTAATAACTCTAGTTCACTAAGCCTTGCTACTCTGTAGTGTTCATCTGTAATCAAGTTCTTTAATGATATCCTTAGGGATGGGATTTCCACTTTGAGAGGTAATACCGCCTCTGATCCATAGACTAGGGAGGAAGGGGTGGATCCTATAGGTGTTCTCACGCTAGTTCTATATGCCCATAATGCTGGACTAAGCTGTAAATGCAAGTCTCGTCCTGATTCGTTCACTGTTTCCTTCAAGATTTTCAAGATTGTTTAGTTTGTAGCTTTGGCTTGGCCATTCCCTTGAGGATAATAGAATGAAGAGAACCCTTTTTTTATATGGAACTGTTCACATAGATCTTCCACATCTTTGTTTTGGAATGGCGTACCATGATCTATTAGGGTGGTTTGAGAAATCCCGTATCGACAGATGATATGGTTGAGTATGAACATTGATATATGCTTTCTAGTTATGTAAGTGAGGGGAATTTCTTCCACCCACTTAGTGAAGTACTATGTCACTGCTATGATTTATTTGTGTCCATTTTCTGAAGGTGTAATTTTTCCCACTAGGTCAAATCCCCACATAGAAAATGGAAATGGTGATGTGATAGGATTTAGTTCTTGGGTTGGTGCATGTATGAGGTATCCATGAATCTGACACTATCTACACCTTTGTACATGTTTGTGCGCATCTGTCTCTACTGTGGGCCAGTAGTATCCCATGCGGATGATCTTTTTAGCTAAGCTATTGCCACATCTGTGGGTTCCACAAATTCCTTCATGTACCTTGTACAAAGATTTCTGGGAGTCCGTGGAAGTGAGACATTGTAGTAGCATTCCATCAAGACCGCATCTATATAAAGTAGTGGAGAGGATGGTATACCTAGAGGCTTGGCTGATTAGGGACTTTCTCTGGTTTCTAGACGAGTTAGGAGGTAAGACACTATTTTGGAGGTAGTTGTATACATCTTGGTACCATGGGGTTTCATGACCAACAAGGACGCATGTTGATTCCGTGATGGAGGCTTGATGTGATAGCACCAAGAGTTATTCTACTAGAAACTGGAATCATGTTTCATTTCCTGGCATATCGATCAGTGATGCTATGGTAGCCATTGCATCTGTAGCTTTGTTATGAGCTCATTGTACTTGCTTGAAGAAGATGTAGTGGAACTTGGTGCACAATCTTTCCATATGTTATCTGTATGGTATTATCTATTCATCTTTTGTCATATAATCATTGTTGACTTGGCTAATGACCAACTATGAATCTCTGTAGACCTTAAGGTTCTTGATTCTCCATTGAATTACTATCATTAAACAGATGAACAGTGCTTCATAGTCTGCGATGTTGTTTTTGCAGGGGAAGTTGAGTCTGAAAGATTTTGAAATTGTATCATTATTTGGAGTGACGAGCGCTATTCCTACCCTTGCACCATGATTCATGCATGACCCATCAAAGTATAGTTGCCATACCTCGATCGCTGGTTGTAGTGTCATAATAGATTCATCAGGAAAGTCAGAAATGATAGGAGGATGATCTTGAATAGGTTTCTCTGCTAGTTGGTCCACAATCACTTTCCCTTTGATGGCCTTTCTATCTAGGTACTCAATATCAAACTCAATTAAGATCATTACCCACTTTGCAAGTCGTTTGGTGAGCGTTGCTTTGCTTAGGAGGTAATTTAAAGGATCAATATGTGCAGTCAACTTTGTTTGGTGACTCAACATATAATGTCTTAGCTTCTTTGAATTGGATACAACTATAAGGCATGATTTTTCAATTGGGATATAGTTGAGCTCATATCCTACCAATGTTCTGCTTAGATAGTAGATAGCCCTTTCTTTACCTACATCATCATGTTGCGCCAAGAGTACACCTAATGTTGATTATGTTGCTGAGATATACTAGTGGCACCAATATAGGAGACTTGAGGAGGTAGTCCTTGAATATTTGGAATGCTTGTTCACATTGCTCTGTCCATATGAATTTGATGTCTTTGTGCAGCAGATGTTGGAATGGGTGGAACTTGTCTGCTAGCTGAGCTATGAAGCACCTAATTGATTGGAGCCTTCCTTGTAACCATCTTAGTTGCCTCAGGTTTGATGGTGGAGGCATGTCCAATATTTGTTTGACTTTCTCTGGGTCTACTTTGATGCCTCTATGTGACACTATGAACCCCAGTAGCTTCCTTGCTGTGACACCAAATGCACATTTCTTTGGGTTTAAATAGACTTTATATTCCTGCATTTTGTCAAAGATTGGTCCCAATACTTGTAGATGATCCTTGCGAAGCATTGACTTGGCTAGTATGTCATCCCCATAGTCTTCCATTGTTTTGTGGATGAGATCATGAAATATTGTTGTCATAGCCCTTTGATATGTGGGGCCAGCATTTTTGAGACCAAACAACATGACATTCCAACATTAAGTGCCCCAAGGACATGTGAAAGTTTTTTATGTTGGTTCTCAAGTGCGATCCTTATCTGATTATACCCTGAAAATCCATCCATGAGTGATAGCATTTGATGTACCATGGTTAGATCTACTATCATATAAATGTTGGGTAAATGAAAGTCATCCTTGGAACAAGCTATATTCAGATCTCTAAAGTCTGTACAAATCTGTATCTGACCACTGTGCTTTGTAACTGGTACCAAGTTAGATATCCAGTCTACATATGGTATTGGTCTTATGAACTTGGCATCCAAGAGATTTTTCAACTCTCCCTTGACTAGCAATGCAACATGGGGATGCATCTTTCTCAGCTTCTCCTTGACAGGTTTGGCATTGGGTAGAAATGGGAGATGATGTAGCATGAGTTCTGGATCTAATCCTAGCATATCTGCGTAGGACCATGTGAATTTGATCATCCTTTCCTTGAAGAAACTGATGAACTTTTCTCTCTCCTCTGGGGTGAGTGATTTAGCCAAGTATATGTTCTTTGGGTTCTTATCATCTCCCAAATTTACTTCCTCTGTTTCTTCTGCTAGTAATGTTGATTTCTCCTCTGTCAAGGGGAGGAGTTCCTTCTTTCCATCTTCTAGCATCTGAGTGAGGTTTTCGCTAGAAGATACGTCTTGTTTTATCTTTTTATCATTCTTTTGTGGACTGGAAAGAGGAGTTGCCTCCCCAAAATATGCAGCTCTATCAAGGTCAATGGAGAAGCACACCTTGTGGTCTCCTGATGGCATGCCTTCCCTAAGTCCCATGAAATCAGTAATAGCCTCATCATTCTTGAAGACATATAGATCAGGCAGTCCTTGTTGATCCCACTCTATTATCTCTAGGTGTACAAGATAGATACTTTTGTGGTTGTTTGACTCTATTTGGTTGAAAGGGACTACAAATATGGTTCCTACAAAACTAGACTGTGATGTGGATGCACCACCAGAGGACTAATAAATGACATGCTTATCTATGCAGGGTTGTTCGGCAATGGATAGTTGGTCAAATAATTCTTCCACGTTTATGATAGTGTCTGACCGAGGGGAATAATCTAGGATCGACAGTTCAAAGTTGTGAAGGGATCTCCACTCATACTCGTGGGAGTCAGTCTCGATATAATGCTCGTCAAATGTCTCACTTCCTTCATTATCATCGATTTCTATGTGGAGGTCTATTCAGGTTTATGTGGTTCCCTCTTCGGTGGGCAACAATTGTGCTAGTATGTTTCTTATCAAGACATGTTCTATGTCATGCCCGAGGTGCATCTCTACTATTTGTTCCTGATCAAATTGGATGTCTTTGATTATAGGACCGACTCTTTGTTTCCCATAGCCTAACCCTCTCTTGTTTCTCTGGGTTGGTAGGAGAGACAATTCCATTATGCCTTGTTGTCTTTCCCCCAGGCTGGTTGTACCATCATACCTGAATCTTTGTAACATTGTATAACCATTACCATAGTTCCACAGGGGTAGGGTTTGTCAGATTGTCTCTTGTGTGTCTTGGTATAACCATGTCCTGATATCTTGTTCAAATAGATTTTCTTCTGCTATGTCTCCCCATCTGACAAAGGTTGTGGGCGAACATCTGAATAGAACAGGCTGTCGAGTTTCTATTATAATAATAGATTGTGGCATGCCATAATTTATTAGGCTCTGAGGCATGTGCATGATTGTGAAAGCCTCTTCATATGTGTACTCACCACAGCCCTTGTCAATAATGGATATCTTTCCCACTTTCCATGTGACATCCTTAGGATTTGACTCTAAAGAGGAGGGAATACTTGCATCTTGGTTTAAAGGTACTTGGTTGTCTGTGTTGATTTGGACCGCGTTACAGTATTGGAAAGGTTGGGGATCTCCCTCTATGATTATTTCTTCTCCCTGGTTTGGGAACTTGATGCATTGATGGTATGTCAAGGGTATGTCTTGTATGTCATGTATCCATGGTCTCCCTAGTAACATATTGTATCCCAAATCAAGATCTAGGATCTGGAAGGGGGTGTTCTTGACCACTGGACCAATACAGAAAGGTAGAATGATAATACCTTTAGAGGACCTTTCCTCTTCATCCTAAGCTCTAATATTTATCCTCCGCGTGACATCAATGCTTGACTCTGAATAGCCTAGTTTCTTGATTAACTTTAGAGTACAGATGTTTAACCCAGCTCCACTATCAACAAGGACCCTACGAATAGCGCTTTTGTGGACCTGGATAAGTAAGTGCAAAGGATCATTATGCAGGGGTTTATGCGGTGGTACATCATGGTTTGTAAATGTGGCATGTTTGTTAGCAGCTATATGGTTAACCATCATTTGGAAACTCTCGGGTGTTATGTCCCTTAGGATAGCTACATTCTGAAGGGCTTGGTCAAGTTCCAGTTTATGCTACGGAGATATGCACAATAGGTCAAACATGGAGATCTGGGTAGGTGTGCGCTTTAGTTGATCCACTATGCTCGGTTGTGGATCTGAGTTTGCATTAGGGTTAGCAGATACAGAAGATGAGGATGGTACTCCTTGCAAGATGACTCTAGCGTGATGCATTGTTATATCACATTTGTTACCTTGGTCTTTGATAGTGATCGTAGCCACATGGCTATCTAAAGGATTGAGGAAATTAATAACATTATCACTGTTGGCATACGTATAGTTGAGTGGTTTTGTCTATCCACTAGACCCGAAGGCTTTTCCCTTGTTGTGATCATGAAAGGTATCATTGAAGATAGTGTGATCAATTATGCCTTTGGCTTAGGTATTTGTCACATCGATGGCCCCTGTGTCAATCACATCTTGGATAGCATGTTTCAATCGGAAACAGTTAGGCATTTTGTGCCCTTTCACTTGATGAAACTCATAGAAGTCTTTGTCATTATACCACCTTGGTTTGTTTGCAGCTTGTTCAAATTCATTGATTTTTGGGAGAGTGATAGTGTTTGATTGTATCAACTTGTGTAAAGCCGATTCTATCGGATCTCCTAATGGTGTGAAATCTCATTGCTGGAATTGAAACCGTGGTCTGTGTTGAGTTTATTGTTGATTGCTTGACACAACAGCTGCTTGGACAAGGGGAGGTTGGTTTTGGGTATATGCTTCTTGAGTGGGCCCTGTGGGTTGTTGGTTGGCCATAGGTGCACCTTGTAGTGACACCTAGGGTTTTACATAGTTGATTGTCTTTACATCAATGACACCATCATTGGTGACATTTTTGTTTTTTTTCCACCACTTAGCCTTATCTGTTGCATTTTTGTTTGTATTCATTTATGTTGGATCTGCAAGGATTCCTCGTTTGACTAAGTTCTGCTCACAACAAACTCCTCGTTCGATGAGTTGTGTGAAGTTTGGAGCTAAATGTAATTCTGTTGTGAATGAAATGTATGGAATTAGATTGTCACCAAACATAACTATTAGGTCTTGTTCGGGCACATCATACATTATGTGGTTTTTTGTGTTCCTCCATCTCTGTAGGAACTTCAAAAAAGACCCTCCATCCTTCTGTTTGATATTGCAAAGGTCCTTTATGTTGACCTTGCGCTCGATGTTATGATGGAAGTGAGCTATGAAATTTTTAGCCAGTTCACCCCAAGACTGAATGCCATGAGGTAAATGCGAGAACCATTCCATTGCTGGTCCGACCAATCTTTGTGGGAACAGTCGCATTAAATATGTTTCATCATGGGCAACTTTGACGTAACTAGCAAAAAACTCTCGGATATGTTCAATAGGGTTGGTATTGCCCCTATATTTGTCAAATTTTGGAACCAAGAAGTGATTTGGGAACAAAGACATGTGGAGAGAATGGTCAAAGAGGTATGGGTATAAATCCTCTGCAGTGTAGGATTTAGTTTACCCTTGATTTTTCATATCCATCATTTGGGTTTGAAGGGTTTGCATTTGTTGCATTAACATGTCTGTTTGATATTGAGGTTGATGTGTGAGGACATTCCTCTGTGTTGTAGTGGGTATGAGGCTATGCCTCTATGTCCCTTGAGTAGGAACATAGGGTTTCATCCTGGGGACTTGATATTGATTTCCCACTGAGTGATTTTGAAATGGGGGTACATGAGTAGCCCACGGTGGGTTTTGATGTGTTTGTTGTTGGGATTGGGAATATTATTGTGATTGAAACTAGGGTTGATACTCTTGGGGTTGATATTGTTGCTGCTGAGGTTGGGGTTGAAGCTGGGGTTGTTGTTGCTGAGGTTGGAATTGAGGCAACTGAAGATGGGGTTGTTGTTGCGGGGGTTGGTTTTGAGGCAAGTGAAGCTGGGGTTGTTTTTGCTGGGGTTCGACTTGAGGCAACTGAAGCTGGGGTTGTTGTTGCTGGGGGTTCGACCTGAGGCAACTGAAGCTGGGGTTGTTGTTGCTAGGGTTGGATTTGTGGCAACTCAAGCTGGGGTTGTTTTTGTGGAGGTTGGATTGATTTCGGAATGGGAAAAGGTGTAGGCTTGGGTGGGCATTGACTATAAGCGTACCCGCAGAGATGGATCCCTGTGGGCATGAGGTGTTGATCCCAAGATTAGTATGAATTGACTGCAGTAGTGGAATAGTTTTATAAAAGTTTGTGTTTGGTTGGATGGAAGGCATAGCATGAGAGCTTGATTTCCCTGACCATGTGACTGAAGGTGGGAGCATACTAGTGACCATAGGTGTACTTAGTTGTGAGCCTGTCATGCTTTGAGTGGAAGATGTGTTGGCCTGGTTCGTGTCATTGGTTTGACTGGGTATCGTCTGTGTCAATGTGGGTATTACCAATGGTGGGAATATTTGAGAGACAATAGGCAGTATCTGAGGAGACTGCGTAGTGTTTTGACTTGTGAGAGGGTTTTCAGGCCATATGGTCGATACACTGAATTCAGCGGGGAGTTTGACTCCCTTCATTATCAGCATAGCTAAGAAGCATTCAAGATTCCTCTCTACAACAACATCAACTACTTGTGTGGAAAAAGTGTCTTGCTCTATATCCTCTAGTTCATCTTCTGTGACAGTTTGGAAAAGAGCTACCCCACAAGGTTGTTCAATGAACATAGTAGAACTGGTGTTTATAAAAGGGTCATCTTCTCTCTCTGTTTCCCAAGCAGGGAATCTATTGATATATGACTCATCAGGTTGCTTTCTAGCCTTTGACCTTGTGTAAGGCCCTCCATGAGGAGTTTGAGATAGAGTATGGTCCAGATTTTGTAACTAAAACAAGTGGTATAAAGAAACCAAGGAAGAATATCCTTTCTAAGGAAGTCCGAGTTATGTTTTGGACAAGGGTAATTCTAAGGATAGATTTTGATATATCTTAATCTCAAAGTGGTGATGATGTAAAAAGATAAGATTTGTCAAATTTTTCCTTGGACAAAGTCACTTTGATAAAGATGATGATGTTTGATATGATGAGATCAAGGTATTTTGAGTCTGAGCTTCCGAACTAACAATGTTTTTGACAATAAACATGCTTTTTCAGAGAAGGGATGATATTTAATGTTTAGAGATTCACACAATGTTCTTCATGTTTTCATGGGATAGACACTAGTTTTGGACACCAAATCAAGAGTTATTTCAAGGTTTTAAGGTCAAAACAGGAATAATGTATCTTAGTCAATTGTGGTACAACTCCACTGATTGCGGTAAAGTAAATAGTCAACTACGATAGTTTATCACTAATTGTGGTAATAAACAAGGTGATTGCGGCAATAAACAATTTAACTACTCTAGACTTCCGTCAATTATGGCAAAATGCGGGCAATTGTGGTAAAAGGGGAATAGTCTAAAAAAAAACTAGAGGATAAGTATCACTGTCTGACAATTTTGATATTCTGGAACAATGCTTCTAATTTGCAAGATAGTTGATGTTGACAACCCTAGAATTTAACACGTTTGATTCATTTTTATAGTTTGGATGTTTGTTTTGCATTTTCAAAAATTGATCAAAGAACAAGCACGACAAACACTATGTTTTGAAGAATGAAGACTGACAACGTGTATGTTCTACAACTTTTTCAAGTTGCAAGGTTATCACAAGGTCTCAACAAAGAACAATCAGATTAATCTAGGTCAATGGCTTCAGAATACAATGTTATAGGCCCAATGCTTGAATGTCTGTTAGCTCACATAGCAATTGTCACACTACTAGGACACGAAGGTACATGACGTAGGTGCCCATGTTTTTTCCATTTCCAGGTATTGTTGTCGTGGAGTGAAGATCTCTTTCACTACACAAATACCATGGGATACATATGTTGGGAATCTTGGGGGAAATTCTGCAACCCCTTGCACTATAATAAGGTACCTGTTCAGAGGTAAATCGGGTTGGCCTCTAATTAACAAGGTTGTAGTAAGGGTCCATGACATCTATCCAATCAGTTTGTATGTGTGTGACTCACTTAAGAGCCTAGTTGACCACGCTGCTCCTTAGAGATATTCACCCAATCCAGACTATCATCAACACACCTTGCCCGAGATTGGCTAGATAAGATGGAACTTTTGTTTGTGCCTTGTTTATATACCGATCATAAGGATTACCAGTTTAAGGTCGTTCTTCGAGGAAGAAGCGCATTCCCCGAAAAGGCATTTCTAAAAAGTATAAAGGTGTCTAATCTAACAGATTGTGCAAGTGCACCCAAAAATCAAGACAAAAGGTAAATAGATTAAGCTCCAAAAGTTTGAAATGTGAACTAAGCTACACCACCATACAAGCACAAGTGTTCAATTTTAAGGCCAAAAGTAGGTGTTGATTTCTTATTCAATTTTAATGCACCAAATCAAGAAATTCTTTGCTTTGTTCAATTTTAGTCCCCACATCAATTTTAAGCCCAAATCTGAAATGTGAGATGTGAGATGTTTGGCAAACACTGTTCTTTTTAAACCCAAATCGACAAGTGAATTCCTTTTAATTTTCTTTGTTTAAACAAGTTAGTATCAAAAGGATTTTTGCAAAATGACAGTATGTGTAACTTTGAAACAATGAATGATACTCACCAACAACTTACCCTTCCTGTTCGTGGGAACTCCTCGTCCTATAGAAAAAATAAAGAAAGTATCAGATTTTCAGATAGCAAGATAAATAATTTGGCCCTAATGAGCAATTTTGCAAGCGATTGCGGTAATGCACAGGCAATTGCAGTAAATAACAGGCGATTGCGGCCTAAAAGTAGCAATTGTGGCAAAACACTTTAACTTGCGGTAATGCATAATCAATTGTGGTCTGGATCGGTCAATTATGGTCTAGATTGATCAATTGCAATACAATTCTCCTGATTGCGATACTGTTCAGTCAATTGTGGAAAGCTGTAGAAAAGATAGAGACCCAGAAGATGACAAAAAAGATATGCAAAAACCTACAATCAATTGCGGTATTAAACCATTCGATTGCGGCACAATTTCATTGAGTGCAAAAGAATACCAGCAATTGCGAAATAAAACAGATATAAAAAAAAAAACAAATTTTTAGGTCTACAACCGTATGGTCGTGGCTGATCAATTCTCTTTGTCATCTGCAAGAGATATTTGGGTTGTTTGATTCACGTTAGGTTCACCAAAATGTACGCCTCTCTCAATCATGATCTGTGGTTCCCAAGCTTTCCAAAGGCTGGTGTTAGTAGTAAAGGTTTTACAAATGATATAAATCCAATACTCAAGAACTACTAAAACAAATAACTTGAAACGTAATCAATAAAATGTACAGGCAATGAAAGGAAAACAAATGAATGCAAACTCCAAAGTGCTTGAAGCTTCTATTGTCTCTCTCTACTCCTTCCAAAATGTTGTTTTTGATGCTCAGTATTGGTGTGAGCAGCGTCTATGACTTGAGAAGCGTCGAGAATTTGATACTTGAAATGTGTGTGTGATCACAAGATGGCTTGAATGCTAGAACAAAACTGACATAGTAATGGCACACGAGAGCTTGAAATCTTGGATCCTTCAAATGATTATGAAGGGTTTATTATATAGGAATTGAGGATGAAATGAACGGTTGATATCAATCCCAGAGATAGGTAGATGAACGGTTGAGATTAAAGGGAACTAGAGAAGCTATCAGTAAACTCCA
Source organism: Thuja plicata (assembly GCA_018584345.1). Taxonomy (NCBI): domain Eukaryota; kingdom Viridiplantae; phylum Streptophyta; class Pinopsida; order Cupressales; family Cupressaceae; genus Thuja; species Thuja plicata. The sequence continues at coordinate 2,638,485 of MU225736.1, read as the reverse complement.
CCTCTTCAATTGGTAAAGAGGAAATAGAGTTTGGTTGACTGAAGAGCTAATTGTGAGTTACCTTTTTGAACTAAAGAGGTGGGTGAAGTTACCCATGTGGACTAGAGAGGTGGGTGAAGTTACCCATGTGGGCTGGAGAGATGGATGGAATAACCCATGTGATCTTATTGGAGTTATCTCTTTGAAGATAAATGAATATTTAATTCATTTATTTAATTAAAGTTTTCAACATGTGAGATAATTGAATTCTTTTTTATTTAGAATTGCTTTATTGAAT
>MU225736.1:2621582-2638132 GCA_018584345.1 Thuja plicata | reverse complement strand
AGATGATTTGGAGAATGAATTTAGAGGAAAATAGATGATTAATTAATGATTAAAAAACCATTAATTAATAGATGAAAATTAGTGTTTTTAATGTAAAGTCACAAGCCTGTCCATTTTCGGGTGTCTAAAAAACTAATTTAAAAACCAAATGTTTTTAAATTAATTTTAAAAAAAGAATAATTTATTTAAATGATTTTAAAAAAGAGTCAAACTTATTTTAAAAATGTTCAAACAATTTAAAACATGAATGATTACGTGTAGGGATGCGATCAATTGGGAGAGACATTACGAGGACAACATTCCAAAGGATGGAAGAATGCTCAGATATAACGTAGACAATGTTGCAACCCTCCACAAGAAATCAGACAAGGAAGATCAGGAGCTTTGGAGTAGAGAGTTAGGAGTGCACGACATTTGAAGCCTTCAAACTTGCTAAGTGAATATGTATGGGATTCGTGTGATAGGCAATGTAATCTTGAAAGAAGTTGGTACCATAGTGAGACAGGAACATTAGGCAAGGAGCAGAATGTAAGGAGGAGTCAAATATTTATATTGGCAGTGAAGGAGATGCAGTGAAGGGGAGCTGTGGAACAAGGAACTCCATGCTTCCCTTTCACATGTTAGAGTCAGCATTGAAACAAAAGCAATCTGGGAGGGGCAGGGAGGTAGAGAAGGAATGTTTGAATAAAGGGAGGGGTTTGGAGGATTGGTAGTTGTTGTGCAGGGAGAAGTATGATGGAAACAAATAATAGAAAGAATAAACCAATATGTCATTTTTCTAATAGACAAGGTGAAATGTTTGGGAGTCTGGGAGTAGCTGGGAGTTGCTCAAGGAGTTTAAAGCTGCAAGAAATAAGGTTAGAGCATAAATGTGTGACAGGAAGCATATGGAGATAGGGATGGAAATAGAGATAAGCCTCCAAGAGAAACTAAACCTTCAAATAATCGAAGATAACATAGATATTGTTATATAACAAATAGAGATATAAATAATATCTTATTAAGATAACCCTGAAAAACAAACACAATATAAACCTACAGATGAAACTGAATACATATTACTATAAAACCTGTAATAAAAATTGGGAGAGATCAAAAAGGAAAAAAAAAATTGTAACCTTGCATTTGCAAGACTGAGGTTAAAAAATTTTTGAAAAAAAAATTGAAAAATGCAAAAAACTCTCTAGCGGTAAGCCTTCTAAAGAGGTTTAGTAACAAAAGCTAGATATTAGAAAAACCTGCAAGCACAAATGAATTAAGAAATGAAACTCAAGCTTCTCTCTCTTCAAAAAAGTGTCCAAAATAAGGTGTGCTCCACAAAATGGTAATCTTCAAAAACTTTCACTCAAACAAGTATTAGTAACCTCATGCTCTCATACCATGAAAGGAAAAAACCAAGAGCAAATAAATAAACAAGAATCCAAGAGAGCTAATTGTATAGAATATTGTTACCATAAGAAATGCATAAACTTGGAGCATACACAAAAGAGGCAAGACAAGGATACAAGAAGTTTTGAAAGGGGAAAATAAAATAAAAACCCCTTATGAATTATGAATGAGGAAAAGCCTAAGAGAGAGAGAGAGAGAGAGAGAGAGATCATTTACAATAATATCATAATAATAAATGAGAGAGAGGAGCATCTCTTAAATAGAGATGAAGAAAGGAGCTACAAAGTAACTCACAAATCTATGAATACCACCATTCATAATAGGTGTGTGAAAAGTGGCAACATCCTCTTAAGGAGGATAAATAATTTTCCTTAATAAAGGAATTACAAAGAAATGACATGCCCTCCTCCTTGTACTAGAGGACAAAATACATGTTGTATACCTTGGTTTATCCTAATTAAATAAATACAACAAAGGAAAGATTAAATATTCTAACAGGTTGGTTATGAGGGAATGGGTCCAATTATTTGTAGACAGTAAAAAATGGTCTATTTCCGTAATGCAATGACATTACTAACATTCCTCTTAAATTATCCATGGCCAAGATTTTGTTCTGCGAGATTAACCAATAAAAAATCTCAATTTTGGGTGTAAATATTTTTATCCAATAGTTTACCTAGAAGTGGGAGAATTCCTCAGGAGGGGAAAGAGCCAAAAAAGCAGAGGACATAGTAAATTTTCCACTAGGATGGAGAGCCCAAATAATTTCATCATCCTGATTCTCCTTTAAAATACAATATTTGAGGGCCAATTGGATTTTTTTAAGATTACGATCATTCTAGTATCTCAAGTACTTCCATCTTCCATCAATAATATATTTAGTGATCATTTCCTCATAAGAAGCTTTGATAGTCTAGGTAAGATTTTTGTTTTGAAGAGTAGCTTCTAGCAGATCCTCCTGCATCTAGTTGTCTTCCTAGAATCTTATATCTCTCCCATTTCCTAATTTCCATCTTTTCCCTATGTCCACAACCTCCTTTCCTTCCTAGATGGATCTCCAGATGAAGGATTCATTCTCTACACTTGGAGCATTAAGGAAATAGATCACATTTTGAGAGTTAGTAACATACTTCCTCTTCCAGATAGAATTCTACTCTTTTTCTTCCCCAAACATTCTCCAGATTTGTTTAGTGAGGAGGGCTCTGTTAACATTTCTAAAGTTTCTAATCCCCAATCCCCCTCTATTTTTTGGTTTACAAATATTATCCCAAGAAATGAGGGGCATTATCTTCTTCTCTTCTATTCCAGACCAGATAAATATTTTTCAAATCCTTTTCCAGAGAATCTGCCACCTTAGCAGGCATTTTGAACAGGATCATGGCATAAATAGGAAGATTCTAAAGACAGCTCCTGAGAAGAAGGACCTTACCTACTTGACTAAGAAGGTTCCCTTTCCAACCTGCTAGCTTCAAATTAAATTTCTTGATTAAGGAATTCCAGAAAGACTCTAGAGGCTTTGAACAAAGATGAAGACCCAAGTAAGTACTAGGGAGATTACATATTTGACAGCCAAGGATCTGCTAAATTATGACCTACCTCTCCTTAGGGGTGTTGATGAAAAACACTGAGCTTTTATTCTAGTTAATAATTTGACTAGAAGAATTAGAGTATAGATTCAAATCATTTTTAATGTTCCTCACCTCTTTAATAGTATCTTCTCCCATGAGGATTTTATCATCCAAAAATAGCTTGTGGGTATAGGATTGAGCATGAGAAGATGGTTGTAGGCCTTGGATAGCTCTGAAATCCTTGAGAGAGAGAAATTATCTTCCAGGGCATTCAGCCATGATTGCAAAAATAATAGGGGAAATGGGATCCCCCTACCTCAAGCCCCTAGTGGGTTTAAAGAAGTTGGAAGAGGCTCTATTGATCAGCACCGACATAGAGAAAGTAGTAACAAGTTGGTGTATTAGATAGATAACCATGTAAGTGAATCCAAAAGCCTCGAGAACCTTATTAATGAATCCCCAATCCACCCTATCATAAGCCTTGGACAAGTCCAGTTTCATTAGGAAGCCTTGCTTAGAAGAGTGCATAAAGAGTGAATATTTTTGTGAGCCACTATTATGGAATCCAAGATTTGTCTGCCCGGGACAAAACCTTTTTGTTGAGGGGAAATTAGCCCCAACTATAGTTGAAAGATCCTAGCAGTAAGCACCTTTGAGATGATTTTGTAAAGAGAATTGCATAAACTAATAGGTCTAAAAGTGATGAAATAAGTTTTCCATTAGTATGCAAAGAAACAGTTTTGAACTATCGGTAATACCTACACTAAAAGACAGGTTTTAGTACAACCTAATATAGTTGACAACAAAGGTCACCAAAAATACTAAGTATAGAGAAACCTAAAGTTTATAGTATAAACCAATGACACAGTTTACAGTATAACCCAAAAAAATGTTGAAGTACAACCTGACAGTTTACAAGGTAAACCGAAAGAGCTGAAAGTAGAGGAACCCAACAGAGCAAGGGAACCCAACAGATAGTTCACAGAAGGAACACCGATAGACAGACTTTTAGTACAACCTGAGAATCATGAGCATCAGTCATCAAAATTTAGTTATATCCTGAGAAATTTTGATCTGACTTACATGTCAAATAAAACACTTATGTTTTATATTTAGCATTTTGATTTGATTTAAAACTATTTCTTGAGGGACAAGCAATGTAATTATAATTGTTCTAATCAGTCTAACTAATTAAAAACATAAAAACTAGAAGATCAAGGTCAAGTTGTAAACCTTTGATCATAGAGTTATCTTAGTATTACATGAAACTAAAATAGGTCAAATCTAATTTATAAATAGATGTGTAATCATTCATTTAAAATGATGAGAGGATGATAGTAGCCAAGAAGCACATCTCTGGATCAGACTAAGAGTTTCAAGAAGTAGAACAACAAAAGATAAAATTGGTTATCAAGAACCAAAAATCATGGCTACTGAGAAATAGAGGTATTAATAAATCATATTATGTGATATATTGTACATGTGATTTTAATGGATCTGTAATCAGAAATACAAGATTGCATATACTCAGGTCAATGAATATTTTTAACAACATTCTAACAAGTGTAGAAAATAGATGAAATCCTTTCAAGACATGTGGATTTAACAATCCTATTGTAAACCTCTTAATCGAGTGCACACTAAACCATGTTTCTAAATCTCTTAATAGAGTAGACCTTAACCAGTCTCTACATGATACTCCTAACAAGGTAGATCATCAGAAGTGATCAAAATTGTAAGCCTTAACCGGCCCCTTCCAATCTGCAGATAGTGAAGTATTTGTGGGTTTCATCCCCACCATATTTTTACCTTCTAATAGGGGTTTTCTTTGTTACCATATCTTGTGATATGTGTCATTACATTTCATGAATGTTTGTATACAATTAATTTTATGAATTGATATAACATGCATGTGAGGCCTACTTTCGAATGTTATAGTTTTACTATATTATTATCATGCTTTCAGTAGTTTATGCTTTGACATACTTTGACTATCAGAGAATTTTTATACATTTGAGGATCGGTGGAATCCTGTGTTATATATTCAGCACCTGATTTTGTAATCAGGGTACTTTTGAGATGCTTTATGTTCTGATTCAGTTTCAGCTTACGATTGATGTCTTAAATGGATTTTAATGTATGAATATAATATGAGGAATTTTGGTTTAGGAAATCGATGCTAGGTTAATTCAGTTTTAATGCAATGTGGTTTGTATGCTTACATATATATTATTGACGTCGTGTTATGTTTCATATCATGTTGTTTTGGATCTACTAATGTGTGCATTGAGTGTGTAGGAAAAGTTGACCATGGATCTAAATCGGGGACCCAGTACTGGAACCTATGTAAATACCCATGCTTTCCAAGGTCCTATCAATATAAAGAGACATGGACCTCATTATTTATGTGGTTATTTCGTAAATGTGGTTTGCATGTGTGTAATTAAATTAGTAAATGTTCATGTGATTGATTCATGTCATTTGTTTTAATTTAATGTGCCAAATTCGGCAATTATTGTAATTTAAATGTTGACATGGCTAGTAAAAGGAACCAAGGTTAGTTAAGGGTTAACTAAGGTTATCTAGGAGTAGTACCCAAGCTTACCCCAGGGTTAAAAGTTTCTAGAAGTCTTATTGACTTAGAAATTCATAGGTTAACTTCAGGGTTAGTTTTAGGAGGTCTTTTGGGCTCCCAGGGGGTAACCGGGGTCAATTTTATTCACCCAACTTGGTACCCTATGGGTTAAAGGTCATTTTATATCATTAATGAGCATCTAAACTCATTTATTGCTCCCTTTAAGTGTCATTTTCAGTCTTGAGCAAATTTTGAAGAGTGTGACTTTAGTTAACGTCACTCTCTCTTCTACCCAAGTTTCATTTGACTTCACCCTTGGAGAGTTATGCAAGTGGATTAGTTTGGGGTTGGTTAGAGTTACCTCACCCTTGGGTTAAGCCTTGCTCTTGTTGGAGGTTTGCCTATTTAAGGAAGGATTTAGGATGAGTTGAGTGTTCACCCACTCTCTACCCTTAGAGACAAAATTCAATTTGAAGGAGCCTTTTTGGAAGGAGCTTTAGGAAGGATAGCTCAACACCAATCCATTCATCATCCTAGCTTGGAATTAAGGTTGGATTTCTTTAAACTAATTTTGTTTGTGTTTATGTGTGTTCTTGAGCTCAAGGACTCCATTAATGGAGTCCTATGTGTTTTGAAGCTTTATTTTCAGATTTGAAATTTTACGTTTGTTTCACAATGTCCTTATTTTGTGATTGATTTCAAATGGGTCTTCAAGGTACACTCACCCTTGGGAGGGAAAAGTAGCCTTGGAAGGGTAGTTGGAAATGATTCCTGTTAGTATAGAGTCTCCTATATGAGGAGGGAAAAACTTGGGGTAACATGATACCCATGATGCCAAAAAGGGCCTGAGGGTACCTAGGAGGCATAATGAGGTTATTCAGGACTGCATCTTGTGAAGATGGTCCTTTGCAAGTCCATCTGAGACTTGTGTGTTCATTTTCATTCTTGGCTTTCTCATACAGCAAGGTCTACCACTACCCCTATTTTAGGAAGGTCTCTTGGAGGCCTATCCATTGTTCATCCTTGTGTTGGGAAGCTTTCTGGAGTATGTTTTCTTTTCTATTTGCTTGTCTGCTTGTTGTGTTGTCTATTTGTATCCCGTTCCAGTTTGGATCCCCAAGCTTGGGGATGGCCTTGTAAAGGCCTAGATTGGGAGGTGAGCCTCCATGGTCAACCTCAGCTTATATCAGGTACCTAATGAGACACTGAAGATGTATCCTACCTATATGCAAACAATGAATACCATTGTAAAATTATGGCTTGTAACCTATGTTGTACGAAAGTATCAATGTGTTGATATTGTGGAACGAAGTTTCCAAGACATTGTAATCATATTTTTTTTATGCCATTTAAGTTAGAAATCTTGTGAAGACATCATTTTTGTATGGATGAAATTTTATCATTATAGAAACTTTTTTTTAAGAACAAGATTTCATTTCAAAGAGAAGTTCTAGAGTAACCATGTTGTTATTATATTCTTGTTGATTTCTATTTAAGCTGATCTTAAGAATTTAAAAAAAAAGAGTATATTATCTATAATGTGTTTATGCTTAGGTTTCATTATTTGAAATAATCATAATTCAATCTTAAATAAGATCGATAATCTTCCCAAGAGACAAATTTAATCCTTCTTTTGATGCCTAGTATTATGGTGAATAGTTAGATAGTGATTTCCTCAAATAAAGAAATTAAATAAAAGTTTGAACTTATATTATTGCATCTTAGTGTTCTTGAAAAAAAAAAAGGAATTTACATTGTTGTTACTTAGTCTAAAATCTGAAAAAAATTTCCAAAAAAAAATTCAAATGCATTATTTTAAAAATTCCTTCCATCAGATTAAAGAACTTTAAATATGGATTTCTATGGTTAAATAAAATTTCAAAAAAATTATTTCCTAATACTCCCTGTTTTGGGAAATACAATATTTTTTTTACCAGTCATAGATTAAAAATATATTTTTTCTTACTATAGTTTTTACTTTTATTTTTATGGTCAATGTTAATACTATTTAACAATATTAATTATGTTTTTTATATGTATATAAGAAACAGTATATCCTTTTTAAAATTAAAAAAAAGAAATATATTAAAAAAATTTTAAGCGCATAATGTTGTGCAAGCTTTCATTTTTATTTCAATGAGGATTTTTTTTTTTTGTTTGTCGGGGGGGGGGGGCGAAGCCCTCCCCACCCAAGTGTCTGTGGGCAGCTTCCTCCCACTATGTGTAGCACAGTGGGGAGGGACCGCTGGCCCAGCGCCCCCTTTCCCACTACCCTGCTTCTCCCTTTTCCGCCGTCGGGCGGCGGTGCCGCCGCTTGCAGCCACCATCGTGCCACCCCACCGTTTGCTCCGCTCGTTTCCCCCCTACGCGAGGCCGCCCTACGACATTAACTTTATTCTGCCGTCGTTGTGTCTCTGGCCTCCCCGAAATTCGCCGCCTCACCCAACAGTCATAAGGATTGTTAGGTTAAAATTTCTTTTATATAATTTTGTTTTATATTTATGTTGAATGATTTTATTTTGTTTAGCTTAGGGTTAAAATGTTTTGTATAGGAGTTATTTACAAAGTTTAAAATGATATCTTAATGAGTAGATTTAATTTTTTTTTTAAATAGATTTGATCTTATATCGTTAGATTAGATTTTATTTTATATATTAATTAGATGATTAGTAAATATATTGTTTTAAAGTAAAAAAATTGGTTTATTTATTATCTCTAGATTAGGGTTATTGTATAAGATTATAAACTTTAAATATGTTAGCTAATTTTAATGTTAGGCTTTTAATTTTAAATAAAGGGACATTGTTAATTAATTTCTCAATAGAAGGTTTAGAACATTATTTATCTAATTAGATTATTCATTTTAAATTAATAACCTAGATAATGTTTTATCGATAAGGGGGTCATAACAACCCCTTATCTTCGTGATATACATCTATTAAGGGTATTATCGCTACCTTTGATCAATGTCGTGTATGGTTGACTTTTGGTCAACCATGGTCAAGCCCCTCTCCAATCAGCTTGATTTTTGTACCAGGTGTACTCGGTACCCTCTAGACCTTTAGGTTTTAGTTTCACGCCAATCGGTGATGGTTGACTTTTTAGTCAACTCTAGTTGACTTTTGGGCTAACTGTCTCAATTTGCGTGTATGAGTCTTCCTTAGGGTTTAGCAAACCCTAGTACTTACATTTCACGCATTTCAGAGTATAGTTGACTTTTGGTCAACTCTAGTTAACTTTTGGTCAACTATCTCAGTTTGCGTGCAGATCAGGCTTGTAGCTTAATGAACCCTGTAGGGTAGCTCTAGAAGCTATTTCTCCCTTTGTAACCTTTCTTGTTTCTATTTTTCCCTTGCACCGTTTTGCATGCACATGTCACCTTTGAGGTAGTTTCTGTTATCCTCTTTAGTGTGTTTTAAAAATTTTTGTTTGTGTATTTTTTGCCCAACTTTTGGGCATGACATATTGGTATCAAAGCCAGGTTCAGCAACATTGGGAACCTAACCCACTACGTTATCACTAAATTTCTCTTGCATGTGTAGGATTCCACCTGTCACTCGTCAAGCCCGTCAGCAAGGGCGTGGTCAGCGATGTGCCCCCGCGGCATGCATAGAGGTATGACCTGAGGTAGAAAATCGTAGGAGGATCAGAGCCCACCTCCTGAACCCCCTCCCGATCCTAATGCAGCTCTATTGCTATCTTTTCAGAACCTGGATGGGCTCATTCTAGACCGCATGCCACCTGTTAATCAGGAAAGAGAGAGAAGTAGGAGCCTACCTGCTATAGCAGGAGGGAATCAGGCAGACCAGGAAGAGGAGTCCATTGCAGTACCAAGTGGTATTCCTAAGGGAGGTGCACAGAGGCTCGATAGAGCACCCCCGATATCGAGAATCAGATCACAGAGTTGATGAGGCTTAAACCGCCTCCCTTCACAGGAGAAGTAGATGGGGCAGGACCTGAGGCTTGGCTTTTAAGCCTGGAGAAGTGCTTTGGATTACAAAATTATGGTAGCAACCTTAAGGCATGGTTTGCAATTATTTTGCTTAGAGACGGGGCATCCACTTGGTGGAGGTATGAGGAGACCAAGGGACTCAGACATTAATACCCTCACTTGGGGAGCTTTCCTCGAGCTCTTCAGAGAGTGGTATATTTAAGAATAGTTCAGAAAACACCGTATAGATGAGTTCCATGACCTCTGACAATGGGGTCTTACAATAGCCCAGTATGAGGGCAAGTTTCTCGACCTCCTACCCTATGTTGAATACATGGGAGACGAGAAGCTGCAGGTGACCAGGTTCATCAAGGGATTAAATCCTGTGATTTTGGATAGGGTACGCATGGTACCTTCAGGGAACTTAAGGTTCACAATGGACAGGGCCTTGGTGGCTGAAGAGATAGTCCAGGGCCCACAAGATTATAGCGATAGGTCACAGAACCACAACACCTCATCTTAGGCCTCTAGATATCAGAAAAACATGTGGAAGGGGAATCGGAGGAACTCTACAGGGACATTTAGGGCCCCACAACAGCAGTAGCAGTAGCAACAACAGCCACAATAGTCACAGTAGAACTAGCATCAGAGGGCACCTCAAGTTCAGCAGGGCTCTAAGTCCAAACAGTGGCAGTCACAGGGTCCTAAGAAGGACTAGAGACCTTAGGCACCATATACCCCTCCAGCACGGACTTAGTAGTCCTCTAGGGGTGGTTATAGTGGTTCATCTAGGACTGTAGGATCTCAGTATTCTAGGCCTCCTGGTGTTCAGGTTCAGTCACGAGGGACATGTTAAACTTGTGGTGCCATGGGGAACTTAGCTAGAGAGTGCCCACAGGGTGGTAGTCAGCGTGCAGCGGTTTCAGAACTGATAGTAGGGGATAGGGGGAAGTCCCACATGGTTTTTGCAGTAGTTGACAATCACCAGGCTATCGTTATTGAGGCCTCAGGTAAGATCAAAGGTAGTGATGTTACTATTCTTTTTGATATAGGAGTCACTGACTCCTTTGTTTCTCCATCAGTTGTGGAGTGTTGCGGGCTAGTGGCAGCTAGACAAGAGGATAGATGGGAAGTAGAGTTAGCTTCAGGAGCTAGAGTTTTTGTAACCTCGATGGTTAGAGATTGTCAATCCAGATTGGTGGGATGACCACCATAGCAGATCTCAGAGTTACTCCCCTTGGATCTTACGGCCTAGTTCTTGGCATGGATTGGCTAAGTGTCCATAGAGCCAAGCTAGATTTTCATAAGAAGAGGATCGAATGTTTGGATCATGATGGTATGGATACAGTTATTACTGGGATTCATAGGCCTGTATCCCTCCATGTGATATCCACCATGCAGCTTAAGCAGTGCATGTGGAAGGGATGTCAGTTGTATGCCATCACCATCAGTGATAGGGAAGAAGAGACAAAGAAGGAAACTTCTATTGAGGACTTCCCCATTCTTCAAGAGTTTGCAAATGTGTTCCTGTCAGAGCTACCTAGTATGCCTCCTCGTAGGGTAGTAGACTTTCACATTGATCTCATACCAGGAGATGAGCCAGTTTCTAGAGCACCTTATAGGATGACCACTAATGAGCTTAATGAGCTCAAGATACAGCTTGAGGAACTATTAGAGAAAGGACACATTTGTCCTAGTGTTTCTCCTTGGGGTGCACCTATTATCTTCATGAAGAAGAAAGATGGATCACTTAGGTTGTGCATGGATTATCGACAGTTGAACAAGGTGACCATCAAGAATCGGTATCCACTTCCTAGGATCGATGACTTGTTCGATCAGTTACAGGGTGCCTGAGTCTTCTCTAAGATAGACCTCAAATTTGGTTACCATCAATTGAGGATCGTGGATAGTGATATTCACAAGACCACATTCCACACTAGATATGGCCACTATGAGTTCACTGTGGTTCCATTCGGTCTCAAAAATGCTCCAGCTCTGTTCATGAGTCTTATGAACGGAGTATTTCAAACCTTCATTGACAAGTTTGTAGTGGTGTTTCTCGATGACATCTTGATATATTCCAAAGATGAGAGAGAGCATGAGGAACACTTGAGGCAAGTTTTGCAGTGTCTTAGAGATAATCAATTGTATGGTAGTTTGGCGAAGTGTGCTTTCTTCAGAGCTGAGGTCAAGTACCTTGGCCGTGTTACTTCAAGTGATGGGATCTCAGTAGACCCATCGAAGATTGATGCCATCATGGATTGGCTAGCACCTACCACTATGACCGAAGTTAGGGGTTTCATGGGTTTAGCTGGTTACTACAGACGATCTGTTAATGGTTTCTCTTGGGTAGCACACCCCATTGCTTCTCTTTAGTGAAAGTGAAAGAAGTTTGAGTGGACTGAGAAGTGTGATAAGGTGTTTCAGGAGCTCAAGAGAGCACTTACCAGTGCACCCATTCTAGCTATACCAGAGCCTTCAACAGAATTTATGGTTTGCATAGATGCTTCCTTGGATGGTTTGAGAGCAGTCCTTATGCAAGGTGGGCGAGCTATAGCCTACGAGTCTAGGAAACTAAAGACTCACGAGCTCAACTACCCTACCCATGACCTTGAGCTTGCAGCAGTGGTGCATGCATTAGTCAGATGGCAACATTTTCTCGTAGGACATCGATTCAAACTTCATTCAAACCATCAGAGTCTTCAGTACATCTTCACTCAGCCAAACCTAAATGCTAGGCATAGGAGATGGATGGAGTTCTTATGTGAATATGATTTTGATGTCCATTACATCAAAGGGAAAGAGAACGTGGTCGCAGATGCCTTGAGTAGGAGACGACATGAGCTTTCTTATTTGTCTACTAGCATGGTTTTGAGAGATCGCATCCTTCATCATTTGCAAGAGGATGAGATGTACATAGAGGTTTGTGAGTTGATTCGGTCTCAGAGACCCCTTGAGGGGAAGTTTTTAGAGTATGCCTTGGAGTCCGATGGACTATTGCATCATAGAGGATGTATCTATATACCTTCTTCCAGAGGATTGCGTGAGCTTGTGATGAATGAGGCTCATAGGGCCCCTTATGTAGTGCATCCCAGAGTTAAGAAGATGCATGCCGACTTGAGGCAACTATATCATTGGCCCGGCATGAGGTTGCAAATTGCAGAGATGGTAGCTAGATGCCTAGAGTGCCAGAGGGTGAAGGCAAAACACCGTCATCCAGGAGGTCTCCTTCAACCTCATGAGGTACTAGTGTGGAAATGGGACACCATATCTATGGATTTCATAGTAGGCCTACCTATGTCTTCTCATCATCATGATGCCATCATGGCGACAGTCGACAAGTTGACTAAGCTGGCTCACTTTTCACCCGTGCGTACTACCTTTACTACACTAGTAGTGGCACAAGTGTTCTTACGAGATATAGTCAGACTTCATGGTGTATCTCATAAGATCATCTCAGATAGAGATTCTCTCTTCACTTCATCCTTTTGGAAAGAAATTCAGAAAGCTATTGGTACTAGAATCAACTTCAGTATGGCTTATCATCCTGAGATAGATGGTCAGACCGAAAGGGTCAATCAAGTGTTAGAGAACATGCTTTGCATGTACGTCATGGACCATCAGACCCGGTGGGAAGAATACCTACACCTTGTGGAGTTTTTCTATAACAACGGGCACCAAAATTCCTTGGGTATGCCTCCCTACCAGGCTCTTTATGGTAGACCATGTAGGACCCCACTTAGTTGGGATAGGATCAAAGATAGAGTTTCCATTGGTCCTGAGCTAGTCAGGGATATGGAGCAGCAGGTGACTTTGATTAGGCAGTGACTTGAGGAAGCTCAAGATAGGTAGAAGAAGTATGCAGATGCGAAGAGGATTGATCGATCCTATCTAGTTGGATACAGAGTCTTCTTGAGAGTGCAACCGCATAAGAGTCCAATCCGTTTTGGAAAGGGCTCTAAGCTAGCACCCCATTTTGTTGGACCTTTTGAGATCCTTGAGAGGATAGGACCAGTTTCATACCATTTAGCATTGCCACCTAGCCTGTCACGCATCCATGATGTGTTTCATATTTAAGTTCTGAGGAAGTATATTTATGATGAGTCTCATGTGATAGATTGGGATGCCTTGCAGGTGGAGTCGGACGGGCAGCTGGTTTTGGAGCTAATTCATATATTGGCTCGACGGACATTGGGTCTTCAAGGCAGAGAGCTGGACCAGGTTAGGGTCCAATGGGATTTTTATGATGAGGTTACGGCCTCTTAGGAGGACACAACACAGATGAGATCACAGTACCCTCACCTCTTTGATGAACTCTAGGAGGAAGTTCATGCCTAGAGGGGGTGGATGTGAGGCCTACTTTCGACTGTTATAGTTTTATTATATTATTCTCATGCTTTCCGTAGTTTATGCTTTGACATAATTTGACTATTAGAGAATTTTTATACATTTGAGGATTGGTGGAATCCTATGTTATATATTCAGCACCTGATTTTTTAATCAGGGTACTTTTAAGATGCTTTATGTTCTGATTCAGTTTCAGCTTACAATTGATGTCTTAAATGGATTTTAATGTATGAATATAATATGAGAAAGTTTGGTTTAGGAAACCGATGCTAGGTTAATTCAATTCTAATGCAATGTGGTTTATATGCTTACATATATATTATTGATGTCGTGTTATGTTTCATATCATGTTGTTTTGGATCTACTGATGTATGCATTGAGTGTGCAGGAAAATTTGACCGTGGATCTAAATCGGGGACCTAGTACTAGAACCTATGTAAATACCCATGTTTTCTAAGGTCCTATCTATATAAAGAGACATGAACCTCATTTTTTATGTGGTTATTCCATAAATGTGGTTTGCATGTGTATAATTAAATTAGTAAATGTTCATGTGATTGAGTCATGTCATTTGTTTTAATTTAACGTGCCAAATTTGGCAATTGTTGTAATTTAAATGTTGACATGGCTAGTAAAGGGAACCAAGGTTATTTAAGGGTTAACTAAGGTTATCTAGGAGTAGTACCCAAGCTTACCCTAGGTTTAAAAGTTTCTAGATGTCTTCTTGACTTAGAAATCCGTAGGTTAACTTGAGGGTTAGTTTTACAAGGTCTTTTGGGCTCCCAGGGGGTAACCGGGGTCAGTTTTAGTCACCCAACTTGGTACCCTATGGGTTAGGAGTCATTTTCTGTCATTAATGAGCCTCTAAACTCATTTATTTCTCCCTTTAAGTGTCATTTTCAGTCTTGAGCGAATTTTGAAGAGGAGTGTGACTTTAGTTAACCTCACTCTCTCTTCTACCTAAGTTTCATTTGACTTCACCCTTGGAGAGTCATGCAAGTGGATTAGTTTGGGGTTGGTTAGAGTTACCTCACCCTTGGGTTAAGCCTTGTTCTTGTTGGAGGTTTGCCTATTTAAGGAAGGATTTAGAATGAGTTGAGTGTTCACCCACTCTCTACCCTTAAAGACAGAATTTAGTTTGAAGGAGCCTTTTTGGAAGGAGCTTTAGGAAGGATAGCTCAACACCAATCTATTCATCATCTTAGCTTGGAATTAAGGTTTGATTTCTTTAAACTAATTTTGTTTGTGTTTATGTGTGTTCTTGAGCTCAAGGACTCCATTAATGGAGTCATATGTGTTTTGAAGCTTTATTTTCAGATTTGAAATTTTACATTTGTTTCTCAATGTCCTTATTTTGTCATTGATTTCGAATGGGTCTTCAAGGTACACTCACCCTTGGAAGGGCAGAGTAGCCTTGGAAGGGTAGTTTGAAATGATTCCTGTTAGTGTAGAGTCTCCCATGTGAGGAGGGAAAAACTTGGGGTAACATGATACCCATGATGCCACGAAGGGCCTGAGGGTACCTAGGAGACATAAGGAGGTCATTCAAGACTGCATCTTGTGAAGATGGTCCTTTGCAAGTCCATGTGAGGCTTGTGTGTTCATTTTCATTCTTGGCTTTCTCCTATAGCGAGGTCTAACACTACCCCTATTTTAGGAAGGTCTCTTGGAAGCCTATCCATTGTTCATCCTTGTGTTGGGAGGCTTTCTAGAGTATGTTTTCTTTTCTGTTTTCTTATCTACTTGAGTTGTCTATTTGTATCCCGTTCCAGTTTGGATCCCCAAGCTCGGGGGTGGCCTTGTAATGGCCTAGGTTGGGAGGTGAGCCTCCATGGTCAACCTCTCCTTATATCAGGTACCTAATGAGACACTGAAGATGTATCATACCTATATGTGAACAATGAATACCATTGTAAAATTATGGCTTGTAACTTATGTTGTACGGAAGTATCATTGTGTTGATATTGTGGAATGAAGTTTCCAAGACATTGTAATCATATTTTTTTTATGCCATTTAAGTGAGAAATCTTGTGAAAACATCATTTTTGTATGGATGAAATTTTATCATTATAGAAACAAGATTTCATTTCAAAGAGAAATTCTAGAGTAACCATGTTGTTATTATATTCTTGTTGATTTCTATTTAAGCTGATCTTAAGAATTATAAAAAAAAAGAGTATATTATCTATAATGTGTTTATGCTTAGGTTTCATTATTTGAAATGATCATAATTCAATCTTAAATAAGATCGATAATCTGCCCAATAGACAAATTCAAACCTTCTTTTGATGCCTAGTATTATGGTGAATAGTTAGATAGTGATTTCCTCAAATAAAGAAATTAAATAAAAGTTTGAACTTATATTATTGCATCTTAGTGTTCTTGAACAAAAAAATAGGAATTTACATTTTTGTTACTTAGTCTAAAATCTGGAAAAATTTTCCAAAAAAAAATTCAAATGCATTATTTTAAAAATTCCTTCCATCAGATTAAAAAATTTTAAATATGGATTTGTATGGTTAAATAAAATTTCAAAAAAATTATTTCCTAATACTCCCTGTTTTGGGAAATACAGTATTTTTTTTACCAGTCATAGATTAAAAATATATTTTTTCTTACTATAGTTTTTACTTTTATTTTTATGGTCAAAAATTTTAAGCGCATAGCGTTGTGCAAGCTTTCATTTTTTTTTTAATGAGGATTTTTTTTTTGTTTGTTTGGGGGGGAGGGAGGGGTGTCT
>MU225736.1:2610349-2621509 GCA_018584345.1 Thuja plicata | reverse complement strand
CCACTGTCGGGCGGTGGTGCTGCCGCCTGCGGCCACCACCGTGCCGCCCCACCGTCTGCTCCGCCCGTCCCACCACCCCCCCACGCGAGGCCACCCTGCAGCATTAACTTTATTCCGCCACCGCTGTGGTCTCCAGCCTCCCCTAAATCCGCTGCCTCACCCAACAGTCATAAGGATTGTTAGGTTAAAATTTATTTTATGTAATTTCGTTTTATATTTATGTTGAATGATTTTATTTTTTTTAGCTTTGGGTTAAAATGTTTTGTATAGGAGTTATTTACAAAGTTTAAAATGATATCTTAATGAGTAGATTTGATTTTTTTTAAATAGATCTGATCTTATATTGTTAGATTAGATTTTATTTTATATATTAATTAGATGATTAGTAAATATATTTTTTAAAGTAAAAAAAATTGGTTTATTTATTATCTCTAGATTAGGGTTATTGTATAAGATTATAAACTTTAAATATGTTAGCTAATTTTAATGTTAGGCTTTTAATTTTAAATAAATGGACATTGTTAATTAATTTCTCAATAGAAGGTTTAGAACGTTATTTATCTAATTAGATTATTCATTTTAAATTAATAACCTAGATAATGTTTTATCGATAAGGAGGTCATAACAACCCCTTATCTTGGCGATATACATCTATTAAGGGTATTATCGCTACCTTTGACCAGCGTCGTGTATGGTTGACTTTTGGTCAACTGTGGTCAAACCCTTCTCTGATCAACTTAATTTTTGTACCAGGTGTACCCGGTACCCTCTAGACCTTTAGGTTTTAGTTTCACGCCAATCGGTGATAGTTGACTTTTTGGTCAACTTTGGTTGACTTTTAGGCCAACTATCTCAATTTGTGTGTATGAGTCTTCCTTAGAGTTTAGCAAACCCTAGTACTTACCTTTCATGCATTTCAGAGTATAGTTGACTTTTGGTCAACTATCTCGGTTTGCGTACAGATCAAGCTTGTAGCTTAAGGAACCCTGTAGGGTAGCTCTGGAAGCTATTCCTCCCTTTGTAACCTTTCTGATTTCTATTTTTCCCTTGCACAATTTTGCATGCACATGTCACCTTTGAGGTAGTTGCTGTTATCCTTTTTAGTGTGTTTTAAAAATTTTTGTTCGTGTGTTTTTTGCCCAACTTTTGGGCATGACAATGCACACAGATAAAATAGCAAATATGAATGGTAATACATGTGAGTGTCAAATGATGCACATGTTTCCTGTGACACAACACTTCAATAAGTCATTATGTTAGTGTAAAACAAGGATTAGTGAGCATATAAAAACAAAACCCTAACATCGACCTATTGCTCCCTATCCAGGAAGAGTTTGAAACATGTCATAATCATGCCCTTAGATTATGCACCATTCAATGACAATACACTCCTAAGAATGAGAGATTTAATTAAAAACTAAGCTAAATGATTAGAAAGCATGTAATTAAGCTATGAAAATTGACTTTATAACAATGCATGGAATTGAAACTAAAATTCTATAGATATCTAAACAGTATAACAATGCAATTTAACTCTAAAAATGAGGGCCATTTGCTCTCAAAATTGCCTTCTATTTATAGAAAAAGGGGTTGAAAATGGGTGGTTCAGATGCAAAGCTGAAGAAAGGTCAAGATTTCACTAGAAGAGAGCACATGGATTGTGCTTCTTCAAGTGTATCAAATTGTCACACTTGTCACAATATTATTGGGTTTAAAGTAGGGAGGAATGTGACCATTTAGAGAAGAGAGCCAAGAAGACTCTAGAAGATAAGGCTCATAAAGAGGGTGTAAGAGGCATTTATGAGGATGGGCTTGAGTCAAATGCATTAAATACAAGCATTTAAGAGGCATGGGGAAAGACATGGGCTTAAGGAATCTTCATTAATGAGGCATTAATGAGAGCCTTAAAGAAGCATGGGAAGGGTGTAAGAGGGTGGCTTGAGAAAGTGGACTTGGAGAGAGTCAAGCTTGAGAAAGTTGACTCTCCCAAGTGGGTTGAGTTGTTAATCATTCCTTAATGGAATGTGACAACATTAGGAGGGAGGTTAGAATTAGATTAGGCTTAGAATTAGATTAGCAAGGGGGGAATAGGTTGGGATGGGTTAGAACCTAGGGTAGAAGTGGTTGAGATAAGTTAGGTTAGGGTTTAGGGGAATATAAATGAAATGAATTAAACTTATTTAATTTATTCAAAAATAGGAATATTAATTATTTAAGCTTTTTATTGCTTTTGATAATTAATTAGGATTATAGCTATTTTAATTAAATTAATAGGCTAGGGGAATGGGTTTAAAATGCAAGTGATGAGATAGATTAATTCCTTTATAATTAAATACTTTAGCCATTTTTTGAATTTGATAATATTTGATTGGTTGAAATTGATTTGAATTGTATGGCTGAAGTAGTTAATATAAATTAGTGATAAAAATCACCTAGCACATTAAATCTAATTTAATAATAAATTATGCCAAAGTAACATTGTCTTGACATAACAGGGGGTATGATCACACCTATGGAAAACATGGTCTATGGTCGGTACAGACCAAATCTAGGTGGTTACAATACAATGCAATTTGATTACTAAAGGTTAAAGGTTAACTAACCAAAAAGTTTTAGAGGTACTGATTCACCCCTCCCCTCTCAATACATACTTCCCATCATTTCCAACAATTGGTATCAAAGCTAGATCTCTTATTGTGAAAATTTTAAATAATTGAGAGAAAAGATCATACAATGGAAAGGTATAAGCTAGAAAAAGGTATTGAGAATCAGAAGCTAGAATTACAGATCTTCTATGAGCAATACAAAGCTGCAAGAATCAAGATGAGAGAGCTATTGGATGAAAGAAAGATTATGGCATCTCACTATAATGAAATAGATTATCATGAAGAAGAGATACTAGATTTATTTGAGTCATCGGCATCTACATCTAGCAATTCATTAGATACATAAGAAGGAAGCATCACAAGTCTGAATGAAGCCAATCAACATCTGACAGGAACAAGTCAAGATACTGTAATTCAGTCAAGAGACACAGACAGTAAGGATGATTGATGTCATGAACAATGCTAGACAAGATGAGAAAGAAATAACAATAGTTATTGATGACAGGAGGAAGATCACTAAAAAGCTACAAGAGAAAGAGTTAGAAATACAGAGACTTATTGAACATCATCATGAGATCACCAATCAGATTATTGCTATGAGTCAAGAGGAAAATCGAATAAATACAGAACTCATTGAAAGAATAGAAGCTAATTGTGAGATAAGAGAAGAAAATGAAAAACTGAAACATGAAGTAAGAATTTAGCAATAGCACAATGATATGATTAAGAGAGTTTAAGAAAGTACAAAGAGGATGGATGATTTTCTGGATGGACAAAGAAGAGTCAAAAAAATACTGGACTAGGGTATACCGAGCATGGAGAATCATCAAATCAGTCTTATCACAAAGATGTCTTCACAAATCCAAGGCCAAATAAGCTGACATGCAATCACTATGGAAAACCAGGCCACTCATCAAATGTTTCCAAGAGCAAAGCTAAAGGTATTCCTAAATCTAATTTCACATTCATAGGATATTGTTATAACTATAACAAGAAAGGACATAAAGCATATGAATGTAAATCTTAGGTGAAACAACCAAAGAAGGAAACCTACATGGAAAATTATTGTCCTTGCAAAATGCATGGGAACACATCTCTTGAATGCAAGAAGAAGAGAAAGCAAGCATGGAAGCCAAAAGATCAAGAAAATACTTATCAACCAAAAATAATAGGTAACTCATGTGTTTGGGATTACGACACATGGGCAAACTACACAGCATGTGGTAGATTTGGTCACAGCTGAAAATAGCATGAGGAAATGGACAAGAAGGTATAAAAGCTAGAATAACCCCGGAATGGCAAGCTTACACTATCATAGGGTCGGTCATCTAAGAAAGGATTGTAGAGACTGAATGAAAGTGACAAGAACATTTTCCAATGGAAACACCATTGAAGATATCAAGAGGATGAGAAACAAAATGTGGAGGAAATCTACAAACAATGATGAAGCTAGACCGAGCAATGCAATTGGTGACACCTTATCCAATGGATCTAGTGACATCACCACCCCCACCTAAGTAGAACAAGTAAGTATGAAACTACACTATGCCAAGTTATTTTTTGATCAGTTCTATTATACATAGATGAAATGCCAAACTAGCATGATTAAAGATGCACTATGGTATTACTTGTTATGAATTTGTGAATTCAATCTCATCGGTCAAAGCATACTGAAAAGCATCGGTGTACATACAAACCTAAGTTGTCAATACTTACTGAGAATCATTGGTCAACATAGAAAAGCTAAGTTGCTAGTGCAAATTGAGATCCATCAGTAATAATGAAAGTTGACAAGTTGTCTTCATTGTAAGCTGAGATCTATCAGTGAACGTAAGAAAGGCCAGACAAGCTGATACTTGCCCTAAATATATTGTTCTCACCAAGAGTGTTATTTGTGTATCGCCTGATGAATCCATCTTCATACACCAAGAAGTAGGTGAGCATTAATGACATCATGTTAGGGCAAAAGTCTATAAATACTTGACAGAAGGGTTCATTATTTATAAGGTGACTTGAGTGAAGAAACTGAGCAAAACCAAAGCATGAAGCGACCCAATTGTAGAGCGACTTCAACTCACATCACAACACTCATAAAGAAACCTGACAACAATAGAAGTTTGAAGTAAGTAACAAGGATCACGGAGAACTCTATTTTCATTTATGGGAAAAAGCCCTAATTTTTGAAATGATGGAAACTACTTCATGAACCTCCAAAATCAAGAATGCAAAGGAGAATAAAGTTAACTTCATTAAAAATAATACGTGTGAGGAACCTCATTAAAATATATGTCCAGAGGTTGCCTCACAACCTGATGACTCTAGAGCATTCTCCAAAATTCTACCTAGGGTTTTGTTGATTGAGGATGTTAGATCCTACATTCACTGCAAGATCACCAAGATCAGAGATCTTGAGGTTGTGAAAGCTTACTAGAAGCTTTGAAAAGATGATGGAACAATCAAAGAAGAACATAAGCACATTGAAGTGAAAGGGCTCACAAATTCCCAATTATTCCCTAAGGAATTCAAGACCGAATGGATTCGGTTAGTACTAAGTAGAGTATATGACTGAAAGATGTGGTTGGATGAGCCAAAATTGATAACCAGGGATGTTATACACATTGTTACTAGTTATCCCATAACCAATAAGAAAAAGGCACTAAAGCACCCTCCTTGCCCTGACATTGAGAAAACCATAGGAGCAGTTTGGGATGGAAGGGGATTAAAGGTATCCACTATCACCGATGATGAAATGAAGTTTGGTGCATGTGTCTTTGGATATAAAATATTTCAGGCTAGTAGGATGAACAATATTGTTGTTTAGGATTAGAATTGTCACCCTAAATCAGGCATTAAGGCTTCATGGCAATTCTATCTAACAATGGAAACTTCCTCTAGCTGTGGGTGAACTATGGATGAGGAAGGATCTCTGGATTCTAGGTTGGTTCCTATCTGATATGGAATATCACCTCCTGATTGGAATTTAATTGAGAAAATGGGAGAGAAAATTAAAATTGAACTTGCATAAGAACTAGAAAAAAAAGATGATACACCAAGGAGATTCAGATTCTTTTGAAGCTTCAAACTAACATTCACTTATCATACCCTGATGGATCTCTGCACTATCAGTCACTGCTCAATACATAGGTTAATTGGAAGGTGACAACTAGGGTTTAACCAAAAGCATTAATTTTACCATTAACAACATGTATATTCTGCAAAAGGCTTATATTATGTAATATAGAATAGGAATCAATGTAATTCACTAAAATATATTCCAAAGGTATTACTATTATATGCAAAAAATTGAAAAGGAACTTTGAACAATAATCACAATAAGAAGTATGTAAAAAAGTGGGTCACTATATTCTTCTCAAAATCTATATATAAGTTACATGTATGAATTCCTGAGAAATGGCAAGGAATAATGATATCCTCTTGCACACCACCGAAATTACAAGCATGAACTTGAACTGGAATACAAAGAAAAATGAATCAACAGCTATAGGAATCATAAATTCACTAAAAACTGCCTTCTCCACCAATTTGACCCCCCTAACAACATGCATATTCTCTCTCTAAATAGCCAACATGGCTTATTTCAAAAAAGTCTTCCCTCAAAAACCATCTTACCATAAGCAAGACACTAAACTCATAATCAACTCCCCCAAATCTAGCCTTAATAATAGCACCCCTAAGGTCTATCAACATGATACATCCCATTTCTAAATTCATCAACCTAATTTGAATACATGATATTCAAACTCTAAAACCCCACTTAGAAAATACTTGAGAGGGACATAACCCTAACCACTAGTTAGCATTATCACCACACATAAACTCTGTCGACACCACACCCGAGCATTGGAGGTAACTGCAGTTTGTTTGAGTTTGATGTTGATATGACCATCTTCAAGGAAAAGACAATTGCAGTATGTCGTGGCACTTAAAAGTACCAATGTGGCTTTGTAGAAGGGATTTTGATGCACTGGCACTGACATAGCATTTACTTCATCTGTCAGCAGACTTTAGTTTTGAGTAAAACACATTACATCTGTTCATCGACTCACTTTGCATCTTAGGGTTTTCTGTTGTAGTGTCGTCATGTTGGTTTCGAAACCATGATCATCTGCAATGAAATCTGCCATGTTCTGTGGGAAAGAACTTCTATCTTGAGCTCTTAATAGGAAGGAAAGGATGTATTTTTGTTTTCCATAACACATGGCATCTTTTTCTCTGAATCTCACTTCAAAAGCTGCAGCTTTTGATCTGTTGTTTTCTTGAACATGGGCCCCAACTGTAAGTTTACTTGCACTTGTTTTAATTTTGGGATATTTTGCTAATATAGAATTTTGGTCTTCCCTTCTTTGCTTGATTTTTGGGTTTCATCTATGAGTTATCTTCAGTCTCCTTGAAAGATAGGAACACTTGATGATAAAGTGTTTTCAAAGCCATTTGCAAATGGCACTGCAGATTTAATGGTAACTTGGGTTCCATCTGTATTGATGTCTTACCACCATTTTGGGTTTTAACTGCAATGTATAAAGAAGACTCAGGGACTTCTTCTCTGTTTGTGACCGCCACTATAGTCTTGGAAGTTATTACTGCTGCCATCTTGGAATGGTTCTAAGCTGTGGCTAAGGTGTCAAGCCCATGAACTCTGGTTATAAACTGGGGATGTCCCAGCCACAGCTTCAGGACTCAGATTTAGATTTGGGGTCTTTAATCAAATTACAAACTACTGAATCAGATTCTAAAATCATGTAATTTACAAAACCAGCATCAAACACATCTATGTCTTGGTCATTTCTAGCTGCCCATTCATCAAGAGCCATATCGGGATACTCCTCAGTTTGTGTGTTATAAGATGAAGTCTCATTGATTTCATCTAGATCCATGATCACACAACTTGCATTGATAGGACTTGGATTATAAGGCTCTATATGGTCCTTGGCCCATAGCTCTGACTTTATGGTCATCTTAGTACCATACCTAGTTCTGAAATACAGGTGAGACCAATCTGATGAGAAATATCCATCTATCTTGGCTGTGAAATCTCTTGATAAACATAGAGAAAAATAAGGTGGCAGATCTATGACAAAAATATCTTGAGAAATGGAGAAATTTGGACATGAGTGCAAGGTTAGACTTGGATTTTTAACAACCCCAAAAATTTTAACTGAAGAACCATCAAATTGAACAACTCCTTTCTCAAGAGTTTCATACTTCAAATCCAATATATCAGCTATACTCTTTGGCATGACAGTGCTGGTTGCACCACTGTCAACCATACAATTATGCACTAATTTTTTTCCAATGATTAAAGAAACATAGAAAGGTGGAGGCTTAACATTTGCAGATTTTTTACCTCCCTTTTCTGTCACCTTCTGCATATTTTCTGATTTTATTTCAATTGGTATTGTTGGCTACTTTAATTCTGCAGCATTTTTACTTTCTTGTGATGCTTGCTGCTGTACTTTACCAATCTTCTTTTCCTTCTATTTGACTACTTCATCTTGAACCACTGAAAGCTCTGAATTGGCCAAGACCACTCTAGGAGGATTGTTTACAGCTTGATGTGGAATTTCTATTCCTTTTGATAGTTCCTCCTTTAATAAATCAGTTTTCCCTGGAATAGCTAATGAATCCCACATGGAAATAGAAACATTCATCTTTTTCATATTATCAATAATGTTGTAAGGAACAGAAAATTGTACCTTCTAAGGAGACTTACTAATACTTTGATCCAGCTGTTTCTGATACTGCATTGTTATATTTGCATGAGTAGGGGCTCCCTTTAGGATTGAAACTGGTGGAGTGAGTGATGATTGATTTGTAGCAGCAATCCCAGTAGTTGACTGCTCTGATTCTAGGGCTGTCTTCTTGGCTTTGGTATTTGCTGATATGGATGAGTCACCATTTACTCCACAGAACTCTTCCTCTTGCCAATTGAGGAATGCAGTGTCAGGAGAAGATGTATCACAGTGTTGCTGAGCCTCTTCAGTAGGTTGTGAATCTATGATACTCTGAACCATTAAGGCTTGATTGAGCACTCCATTAGTACACTTAGACTGATTGTGTTGTTCATTACAGGGATAACACCATTCATAATCTGCAATGAGGTTATTCTGGCTAGGAACAATATCTCTAACAACATTCAGAGGTGCTGGATTGTATGGCCTATAAGGCCTTTGATTCTAGTTTTGCCTATTTGCATTACTATTCCCTTGATATTGCTTCTTATTGCCTTGATAATTGGGCTAATTAGGTTGCTGAGATGAGGAACTAGCAAATTGATTTTGAGTATGGGCTATGGGATGACTTTGCTGCCTTTTTAAGTTCACTAATTCATTCCCAAAAGTTTGTAGAAAGCTCTCAATCTTTTGCTAGCTATTTTTTATACTTTCCAATTCACTAGGAGGGACCATAGGCATGATTTTTTCACTTTTGTAAGATGGCAGTGGAGCTAATGGTGGAGTAATCAATGGCATATTGGGCTGAATATTGGGAAAGTAAGGCATGGGTGGCCTAGGAGCTATCTTTCCTGCCTAAATGATACTATTCTATGCTCTAATTGCAATATCATAGGCTTGGGGTAAATAATTTCCTCCCATGTACTGGATCATTACTAAAATATCACTATTCAAGCTTTTGAGAAAGTATAGTAAAGCATATTTGACAGAGGGTCTTATCATGGCAGGAATCCTATTCCAAGTCTTCTAGAATCTGAGATTAAAATCACTTAACTCTTCTTGAGGAGCTCTTTTTATAGTAGTTAATTGCTCTACTAAAGACAAATTGTTAGATTTATCCTCAAAAAACTTAGAAAGATTTTCCCCAAAAACATCTCATGTAGCAATAGAATTTATTGGAATATTTTTGAACCAATCGAGAGCTTTACCTTTAAGTGATGCAGCCAACAGCTTCATAGCCACATCTTCCTCCGTAACATGGTGGACATTGCACAGGGATGAAATATCTATGATGTGTTCAATAGTTGTCACTTGACCTTCTCCGGTGAATGATGGTAAACCTTTCAAGGCAGCCAAGGGTATATTTTTGTGATTTGCAATCTAGAGAGGACTACATTGATCAAAAGGGACAAAAGGTAGATTTATTGCTATTCCTACTGCTGGTGGTACTTGTTTCTAAATAGCAGGTACAACAGGAGGTTGAGTATGCTAAACTACCTTCCTTTGGTAAGTCTTCAAATTATGGGGATTTACTAGCAGTAACACTTGTAGAAGCTCCAAAAATGGAATTATTTGTAGAAAAATCTTCAATACTTGGAAACTCTGATCCGAAATGAGTAGGATCACTCAGATCCTTAGAAAGATTGATTTCTTCAATAATAACCTCAAGTTCTTCTAAATTCACAGCTTGATCTTCAAAAATGGGATTATCAAATGAAGAAAAAATTGAACTCAATAAAGCACCTCTTGGATCTTGTGATGTTCTTCCACCTCTGGATGATCTTCCTCCTCTTTTGATTGACTATAACTCCTGGTACACAAATCCTTGCTTGTTTGATCTTTTTGGAGTTCTACTCATTAAAATCCACACTAAGAGCTAAAATCAATCACAGAACTTAAAGCAGAATTGAGAAGCAGTTCACTGTCCCACCGGGCGTGCCAAAAACTGTTCAGGATTAGAATTTTCACCCTAAATCAGGCATTAAGGCTTCATGTCAATTCTATCTGAAAATGGAAACTTCCTCTAGCTATGGGTGAACTATGGATGAGGAAGGATCTCTAGATTCTAGGTCGGTTCCTATTTGATATGGAATATCACCTCCTGATTGGAATTTAACTGAGAAAAGGTGAGAGAAAATTAAATTTGAACTTGCATAAGAACTAGAAAAAAAAGGTGATACACCAAGGAGATTCAAATTCTTTTGAAGCTTCAAACTAACATTTACTTATCATACCCTGATGGATCTCTGCACTATCATTCACTGCTCAATACATAGGTTAATTGGAAGGTGACAACTAGGGTTTAACCACAAGCAGTACTTTTACCATTAACAACATGCATATTCTACAAAAGGATTATATTCTGTAATATAGAATAGGAATCAATGTAATTCACTAAAATATATTCTAAAGGTATTACTCTTATATGCAGAAAATTGAAAAGGAACTTTGAACAATAATCATAATAAGAAGTATGTAAAAAAGTGGGTCACTATATTCTTCTCAAAATCTGTATATAAGTTACATGTATGAATTCCTGAGAAATGGCAAGGAATAATGAAATCCTCTTGCACACCACTAAAATTACAAGCATGAACTTGAACTGGAATACAAATAAAAATGAATCAACAGTTATAGGAATCATAAATTCACTAAAAACTACCTTCTCCACCAATTTGACCCCCCTAACAACATGCAGATTCTCTCTCTAAATAGCCAACATGGCTTATTTCAAAAAATTCTTCCCTCCAAAACCATCTTACCATAAGCAAGACACTAAACTCATAATCAACTCCCCCAAATCTAGCCTTAATAATAGCACCCCTAAGGTCTATCAACATGATACATCCCATTGCTAAATTCAT
>MU225736.1:2569152-2607030 GCA_018584345.1 Thuja plicata | reverse complement strand
CATACTTTCAATTATGCCTTTTATTCTGCAATGTACTATTGTTTTGACATGAAAAGAAAGATGAAATAAAATTTGTATAATACATTCAGCTTGAATGCACAATGTAATTGATCAAAATTGTAATTTAGAAATTTTGGAATGTGATCAACTCTTAGAGTACAAAATGACAATTTTTGAAAGTGAATGTAATTATGAAATGTTGATTAATAATACCTGAAGGATAATATTAATGGGACCTCTAAAATGCAATCTCTTCCTGTTTATGATTATTTTGATGCATGTTGAAAACTAGGATAACAATTGCATATGGAGCAATGGATACAACACACAAGATTGTCAAGACAGGTTTACAGTTGAACTTATCAGAGCTCCTACTGAGATAGTTAGATGAGAACATGAGGACAATCAGATCTGCAAAGTCCAATTCATGTAAGTTTGGATCACTCTTAATGTGTATGTTTTTCTATTTTCAAGAATCCTTCCCATCTGTCAGAAATTTCAAATGGGACACTACCCGACTAGTGACCATACATATTAGTGAGTTCATCAAATCACTAGGAGATAATTTTGAATCAGTCATGGATGAATACTTCACTGGATTCAAGGACATTGTAGAAGATGATGAGAATACCAGAACAACTAGTAGAAAAATATAAAACTGATATTTGTTTCATGGTGGACACTGATGTAATCACCTATAAATGGTCACCTAAACCATAGACCACCAATCTTAGCAATTAATCAAGAAACCCTAATCTTGATTATTCTAAGTCCTAAATCAAACAAGCCATTCATCAAATTCAATCTGATCTGACCTAAACCCTAGCTCCTAATTGATCATCTGACTTGATATATTAATTAATTCCTAAAATCACATTACATTGGCAAATATATCTTATGTTAATTATTTAATTGATATTCTGATATATTAATTAAATAAAAATTACAAAATTGTCAATTAAATCAAAAAGGAAATAAATTAATTATAAAAACATAAATATGCATTCAAAATCAATTAAATTATTAAAAATACATATGACATCATCAAATCCAGTTAACTAATTTATCATTTTGGAAACAATCCAATTCCACACAGTTAACTAATTCTCCATTGTTTATCATTTTGGAAACATTTCAGTTAACTGAAAACTGAATATGGAAGTTTCCAAAATAACTGATCAGTCAGTTCAGTCAACTGACTCTCTCGACCAATCACATCACTTGCACATGGATTATGCTTCTTCAATTGAATCTGAGCCACTCTTTTATTTCAATCTCAACCATCGATTTGAG
The DNA here is from genome assembly GCA_018584345.1 of Thuja plicata. Taxonomy (NCBI): domain Eukaryota; kingdom Viridiplantae; phylum Streptophyta; class Pinopsida; order Cupressales; family Cupressaceae; genus Thuja; species Thuja plicata. The sequence goes on along the minus strand of MU225736.1, from coordinate 2,605,737 downwards.
AGAGATTTCTATAAAAGAGAAACTATTTTCCTTCACAAAGGATCCTAATTTTTGCATTGTTAGTATGCTGCATTTTAAACTCTAGCTTTCTTACATTTCATAGCTTTCAATTTGATTAGCATTTAGTTTAGTTTTATGCAATCATGCAAATCTAATCATTGAGCACACTTCCATTTGGTGTATTAAAATTAATCCATCACACTTCAATTGGTGCTTAAAATTGAATTTAATTACCTTGGGTTAACATCAAATTTTCACACTCATTTAGATTAATCAAAGCATTTTACTTTCAGCATATAGATTAAATCCTTCGTTTAGGTTAGTGTGTAGTCACTAAACTTACAATGATCTGAGAGCAAGCTTATACTCTTTCCTTCTAGAAGGCAACAAGTCAACTCATTCAGACATGCAGGATGAATGAATCCATATTCATTCATGTATGCAACTAATGAATAATGACTATGTTGAAGTGCACTGCTAAAGTAGAGGTCCACTTTTAGCACACACATTTCTGGTGCCCACCGTGGGGCAGGAAAATCAATTTCTGGCATCATTGTTAACTTCTATTTTTAGTTCTATTTTCCATTCACTTTGACCAAAATCTGAGTACACCATTACATCTGGATCATTGTTTCGGTGTGGAATGACTATAAATATGCCTACCATCAAGGCTTTTTTTGCAAATTTTTAGTCTAAAATTTTGTTTGGCACCGAATTCAACTATCTTTTTTATACCCTGTTGCTTTATCACATCTGCATAATACCTCACATTTTCTAAGCACTCAGGTCAGACCAAGACCAAACCCATAAAGTTCTTTCTTTTTCTTTTAATGTGCTTGAGAAGTTGTATAAAAACAACACAAAACCTCTATTCATGGTGAATGTAGGACTAATAACCCATGCTACATGCCTCCCTGTGCAAACCCATCCCCTCCACTCCCTCCAAACACCACCCCTTCTCCACTCCTACCCACGGATTCCTTCCGCGTCATTTTCTCTTTCCCCCACCTCCATCTTCACCCTTCCACCCACACCACCTCCCGTACACGGCCTCTGCTCTCCTTGTGGCCTCTTCACCTCTCCCATGCCAACACCTCTCCACTCACCCAGTACTTCCTCCTTCTCCCACTTCTCCACTGCTGCCATCAACAATAGCACAACTCTCTCCATGCAGCCCTAAACTCCCACCACTCCTCCCTATGACCTCCTCTGCTTCAAACCCTCCTTCACGCTGCTTCCTCCCAACCCTTTGACTACCTAGCTCACACAACCTTTTAGCTCTACCACCTCCCTTTGTGCCCTAGCTCCACTCGAGTGCAACCTTTGTGCCACCCTGACCACCACCAACCGATCGTGCTCCACCCACTGGCCACCCAAACCCCACCTCTATTTTTCGGTGGAGCATTAAAATTGACGTTTGAATAGCCGTAAAAAACAAGGTTTCTAGATTTTAGAGATGACTTGTAAGCCATCAAATTTAACCTAGGGAAATCTGACATCATCAGAACTTTGAAATTTCTTACCCCTCTCCATATGCAGTTTTGGTTTTTCACTCTAACTTCAAATACACATATCTTGCTCATTCTGAGTCCTTTTTGAGAACAATTTTTATTTTTATTTTAGGTAGATTTTCCCGAAGATCACTATGGTGAAATTATTTTTTGATTTTTCTTGCTGGATTTATTAGAAATCACTATTTTTTATGATTGTACCTACCTAATCCTTCATTTTGTAGCTTCTAAAGCCTCGTATAGGCTCATACAGTAACATTTTTTATTTTTTGAAAGTGCATAATTTTTGGTCTAGTTTCTAAAAATACAATCATTTTTCTGATTTGTTGGATTTTCTAACACTAATGAGTTTTGGTTTTGGTTGTTCTCCTGATTATCTTATTGGTTTTAGCCTAACTGTGGTTTTTAGGATACTGAAAAAGAAGACTAAAACACAAACTACTAATGTATCGTCTTGCAGGCTGCCTTGATTGATAGAATGCTAAACATTGTGCTTGCATTTTGTTTTTTTTTATTAAAATAGGAATGAACATGCAAGACCTTTTTAAAATGAACTTTTGTTTGATGTTTTAGGGATGGAAATAATGTCAGGAAGCTATGATCTCACCCTTTTGGGATGATCAAAAATTCAGAAACATTTATTGTCATTCACCATTTGAGATCTGCAACTTTAGAGGGCCTATCCAAGTGGGAAAAAGTACTCACCGTTGGAGAATGACCCAAGTGAGAACAAGCTAACACCAACCTTCTTTGACTCACTATAATAAAAAGGCTTCTCGAAGACAAAATCTCAAAAGATAAGTGGCATTTGAGCTCATACTCGGCTCTCGCCTAACACAAAGCAGGGCCTCTGGGTCACAATCATGTATCGTGAACTACTTGTGCTAAGGTGCTCTGTGGGGTTAGAATCCTGAATCGCACTTATGTGGACATAGAGGATAGGCTTATAGTAAAATACTTTTCAGATAGTGGCCAAAATTCTTATCTACTTGTTGATACTGGTGTTGTGAGATGCGCTTACCTAAGAAACCTCTCATGTACCCCTCTTGTTGAGACAACAAATTTATCAGGATCCTCATATCTTGAGAAATTTGAAGCTTGGTAGGCCTGAGAAGTGTGTGTCATGGAGGGGAGCCAGTGCTGCCAAGATTCTAACTATCCAACTTGCATGGGTATTTTATTGTAAGAGGATTCAAACAAGTATTGTCCATTTTTCATGACCTAGGAATAGGGTTTGCTTGATGTACTTGAATAGCTAAGGCCTTCTTGATGTGTCTAGTGTGAGTGTTCACTGAAAAAACAAAAAAAAAAAGATCAAACAATCTGGAAAACTATACACTTTGGATATTTGTCTATCTTGTCTCATCTTAAACTTCAACGATCTTGTCAAAACTCTATTGAAACTCTGTCAAATGTTTTCCAAAAACTTATCAAAACTTTGTCTTTCATCAGTCTATTCTACTACATTCAGTGTATTCTAAAATTTGTGATGTCATAATGCTTCTGCTAGTTCACATGCAACTACAATCTATTGTTAGTCCATCCTATCGATGTCTTGAAATCTGATGTTGTTACACTTGTCCAATTGACCAAGTCCTTTGTTCAATCTTATCATCTTTGTTTGCGCTATCCTTATTATGGGTTGTGAGAGTAGGTTCATTAACCTTGACTCAAGATTGGATTCTTTTTCTATCTCCTCCTCATTTGGACGTTTATCTCTTGGTCTCTTTGGTCTTGTACTTAGATAACACTTTAGATATCACCATGGTGTCGGTTAGGTGAATCAACTTATCTTATGCCTGTGCGAACTAGAATTCATTTTAGAGAATTTCACGAAGAAGACAAACAAGGATTCCCATTCAAAGACAACTCCTTGTTTGGAGAGAATCCTCTCTTTGAGGGAGATCCTCAAATTCCTCCTAGAACACAATCCCTAGAGGACAAGTTACCTATTCCTAAGATGTCAAAAGAAAGATAAGGTAGAGGTAGGTCTTGATGGAGAGACCTCTCCAATAGTACCAACCATTGCAATAGTCAACACTCCTCTATTCCATTAGACCCCAGTGAGGAAGAGATTGACAAATGTCTCTAGGATAAGAGGTTCGTAAAACTCATGAAAATAATCCTAAATCGGGATAAGGAACAATATTTCCTCGACCTAGTAGAGAAAGGCACTCAACTTCCACCTCACTTCAAATCTAAGGATATCATTGCTAGAGTAGAAGAGACACCCATGAAACTCATAACTAAACAAATGCAAACTATGCAAATGGAATTAAAAAATCTCCAAAAGGAAAATGAAACACCCAACACAAGGTTTTCTTTAAACACAATATGTCCTTTTCCTTTTGACAAAGATTTGTACATACCTCCGTTCCTGTGTGGGGTTGAAATTCCATGATTTGATAAGTACAATGGTCACTCTAATCCACAAGATCACATCCAAGAATTCTGTGCTCTTTATATAGAATTTATACATGATGAGACATATCATATGCATCTCTTTTCTTAGAGTTTGAGCGACCAAGCTATGAAGTGGTTCTCAAAGTTATCCACTAGTATCAAAAATTTCAATGAACTAATGAATCTATTCTTACAACAATATTCTTACAATATCCAACATCCTGTGATGATGATTGATTTATGCAACACGAATAAAAACACATGAGAATCCTTTCTGACCTTTCTTCAGTGGTGGAGAAAGATGTTTTCTAGATATCCATGAATCATGCCTGACTCTGAAAAGATGGATATTTTTGCTAGTGTTCTGATTCTATAACTAAACTACCCTCTTCAAATGCAATGTCCACCCTCTTTCAAGAAAATGGTGGAAAATGTGATAAAGATAGAAGATGTGCTTGTTAAAAAGGGTGACATTACCCTCTATAAATAAAACAAGTTTGGTTCCGACTCCAAAGAAAAAACTAAATATTGGAACAAAAACAAGCATGTGGTAAATGATGGAGTAGTCGATCACTTTGATCCCCAGTCAAAACCAGCAGTCTTCAATCTAACAAGTGGCTCCAAGGCCCTAAAAGCTGCTGAAAATACCACTAAATCCTCATCTTCTAAAGGGACCAGCAGTTTGTTGAGAGAAACCATGGATCAAACATAAATGAGACTTTGACTCTTTAGGTGAGTCCTATGAATCTGCATCTTAAAACTCTACTGGCAAACAAGCTGATCATGTTGCCAGATAACTCCAAACTATATGATCTAGAAATCAAACCTAAATGGTGGAGAGACAATGATTTTTTTCAATTCTATAGAAACAAAGGATACATGATAGAAAATTGCATGAGGCTCAAACATGAGATCCAAGATCTCATTGATAACGAAATAATTGTGGTTTATAATCACAAGAATGTTGATCATAAGGCATTCAAAGATCCTTTCCTGGAACATCAAAAAGGAGAAACTTCTAAGAAAGGTGCTCAAATAAATCACACTTATTCTAATGATGACTACAACATCATCAACATGCTTGAGCTATCTCATTCCAAATATTGCAATGTCATCATCATCAATCAGAAAGAAAAAGAGTCTCGATCGGCCAACGCAATGACCCGAGTGCAAGCAAAGGTCACCCTGGGGGTTCTGGTTCTTCCAACCCTGCATCATCTTCCAGTAAGCCATCGGTATCCAAATATTGGGTACTTCTTAGAAAACAACACACTGTGTGTACCTCTAAAGTCTCACCGTCCAAACAACGGACTTCGTCCAATACTGTGAACTATAGCATTGTCGATAAATTGCAGAGAACATCTGCCCAAATTTCAATCTTTGAATTTCTCAAACTCTCTCCATCTCATCGAGATGTCCTAGATAAAGTGCTATCAAATACCAATGTCCCTAAGGACTTGGATCTGGATCAGTTTCAATCCATGGTGGGTCACTTGACCTCGCCACATTACCTATCATTCTCAAAAGAAGATGACAACTCTTTAAGTCATCCACACAATCTTACCTTGCATGTTGAATCCATGATCCATAAACACCACGTCAGATGGGTCTTGATAGATGGAGGCATAGGGTTGAATATCTACACATACAGGTTAGTCGAGCAACTAGGGTTTTCAGAGAACCTCATTGATCCTAAAAATAAAATCACTATCAAGGCATATGATGAAAAAGAAAGATCTTCTAAAGGTCTCATAACTTTACTAATCTGAGTGGGTCTTGTTGAGAGGGATGTTACCTTCCAAGTTCTAGATCTCCCGCTAGCCTACAACATTCTATTGGGAAGACCCTAGATCCATGAGATGCAGGAAATTCCATCAACGTTCCATCAGTGCATAAAATTCCCATTCAATGGCATAAAAGTCATTATTCCTGCAGACACTAGTTATGCCTGTAATTCATTAAGACAAGCAGTGGATACCCTAGTCCCGCACAATAGTGAGGTGTCCAACTCTGAAATAGCTACAAATTTGCTGAAATAAATGGAAAAGAAACTCAAGATAAAGGACACAGGTATGGGTGGATACATATTGGAACCTGCACTATCACTCCTCTTCCCAGATCACCTAGGTCTTATGGAAAACTGTCAGAAGAGATGAAACCAACAACAATCCAAGAAATCTGTGATGATAACTTTGTTAAAGCCAACACACCATTAGAACATGAATAAGAGGAAAGAGCCACTTTGGATTGGTTATATAAGGAACCTAAAAATAATGAAGTCTTACAATGTGTAATACCCCCGAAAACATTCAGAGTGGGGTATAAGGTGCCTTGTAAAATGGGTTATTCATGTAGAGGACCCATTGGACCTAATCAAAATGAACTTAAAGAACCAATCTCTATTGAATATAGATAACCTAGAGACACAACTGGTCTAGGGTTCTTATCAAAGAAAGCACAAAGAGAAAAGAAGCACCTAGATAAAGGAAAGAGACACCAGATTCATGAAGAGAAGAACACAACAATAGAAAACACTGACATACCCACTGGCAAGTGGGATGATTTAGATTATTCTAATGCAGAGGATGTGTATCCTTCCCCTATTCCTCCCAATATTTTGGCTCTTCTCTTTAACGAAGATACACCCCAGGTCAACGCTACTAAAGAGCATGTTCTAGAGGAATCACCAATTACTTTTGATCAGTCAGAGACTACTACATCCAAACAAGACCAAGATATAGAAGAAAGAAGTCTAACCATAGTAGAGTTTTTAGGTAGAACTCATCCAAACTAGGGGAAAAGAGTAGATTTCACTCATGTCCTTGACATTAAACCTAATGATGAAATGGACTCCCATGAATACAAGTTCAAGAGTCTTTCAGAAGGAACTTTAGACAAAGAGGTGGATACAGTTCAGCGATATGTACCCATGCTCATAGTAGGTGAAGGCTTAGAGGTTAGGTCAGACAAATTAGGACCTCCTATTTCTGACATGGGCTTCGATGATTTCATTAGGGATCTTTCTGATTTGAACACATCTATACAAGGTTCAGGTCTAGAAATCTACTTAACAGTCACCATCTACGATGAGCATACCATGAACACCCTCAAACCCATTGAACCTTTTCCACTGATGCATCCTGGACTCATTGTTTGGTCCTTACAGGGACAACCTGTTGAAATGCCTACATTCCCTAATGACTATGCTTTAGCCTGCTATATTAACTTTGTTGAACCTATCACTTCTTCCACCAGTGAACCTAGTGTGAGAATGACTGAATCAGACATCAAGTATCTCAGTTATAAAATAAAATTGAAAAAAAAGAAAAGGGTCTAAAGGTGAAAACCACATTGTGGCAGTTTCAGAACCCAAAATGGTAAAAAGAAAAGACGCATCCAAAGGTGAAAACCTCTCTAAGGCACCTGAGGATGGGATGATTGATTTCTTTCCTAATCATTTATAGGAATGATCATCAATGTTTATAAATCCAACTCAACTAGTGAATATTGGCACGGAGAAACATCCACACATCATTCATGTGGCTAAATCTTTGTTTGCAGAAGAGCTCAAGGAATTCACAGACTTCTTTAAAGAGAAGAAGACAAAATTTGCATGGACATACTCAAATATGTTTGGTTTAGATCCAGATCTTATCACGCACCATCTCTCAATAGATCCTAGAGTAAAACTAGTAAAACAAAAACTCAAAAAAATGCACCCTCATGTTGCATTCAAGGCTGAACTAGAGAAACTAGTCAAAGCTAGATTCATCCGAGCTATTGATTATGCAGAATGGATTTCCAACATCATACTAGTATCAAATCCAGAAAAATCCATCAGATTCTGCACTTATTTTAGGGATCTCAAAAAAGCATATCCAAAGGATGACTTTCCTTTGCCTAACATTGATATGATTGTAGACATGACTGTTGGGTACAAAATGTATTCTCTCATGGATGGTTTCTTGGGTACAACCAAATCAAGATTGCTCCAGAGGATCAAGAAAAGACTGCCTTCACATGTGCTTGGGGAACATTTTTTTGGAATGTCATGCCTTTTGGTTTGAAAAATGTAGGAGCTACATATTAGAGGGTAGTAACAACTATCTTCCATGATATGATGCACAAAACCATGGAAGACTATGTGGATGATACCCTTGCTAAATCAAGGAAACAATCTATGCACCTATAAGACTTAGGCGCAATCATGGATAGAATGGAAAAGTTTAAGTTAAGGTTGAATCCCAAGAAATGTACATTCGGTGTTACCTATGGCAAGTTGTTGGGTTACATTATCTCAGCTAAAGGCATAAAAGTTTACCCTAAAAAGGTACAAGTGATACTGGAAATTCCACCTCCTAAGAACATCAGCCAGGTGAGAACACTCCAAGGGAGAATCTAGTCTATCAGAAGGTTCATCTCATAGTTGGCTGATAGAGCACAACCATTTACCAAGACTATGCGCAAGGGCATTACTTATAAATGGAGTGAAGAATGTGACAAGAGTTTCACACAATTCAAAATGTACCTAGCCAACCTAACAGTATTCATGCCATCTCAACAAGGAAAACCATTGATTATGTACATTTTAGCTACCTCGACATCACTAGGGGCACTTGTAATGCAAGAATATGAAAACAAGAAAGAACATGCTATCTACTATATCAATATAACATTGGTATCCTATGAGATGAAATAATCTATGATTGAGAAAGCATGCTTGATAGTAGTCTTTCCATCTCAAAAACTACGTCACTATATGTTGGCTCACTTAGTCAAACTAGTGTCTAAAATTGACCCTTTGAAGTATCTCCTAAGTAAAGCTACCCTCACTAGAAGATTGGCTAAATGGGTTATGCTTCTTAGTGAATTTGACATAGAATATATTGAGCTTAAAGAAATCAAAGGGAAAGTGATTACAGATCAACTGACTGATGTTCCACTACAGGACAATGAACCAATCAATGTTGAGTTCCCAGATGGATCTATTTTGCACATCACTCACCGATCCTGGAAAATTTTCTTTGATGGCTCCTTCATGCAACAAGGTTTAGGTGTAGGGATTTTATTTCTAAATCCTCAAAAATATTCCATTCCAAAGGCGTACAAGCTCATGTTTCCTTATACGAACAACATAGCAGAATATGAAGCACTGGTAAATAGAATCAAACTGGCTCTTGAATGGAATGTTTCTGAGTTACATATCCATGGTGACTCTCAACTTGTAATCAACCAGATCAATGATGTATACCAAACTAAGGATGACAAAATAATGCCTTATAAATGAATGGTTGATGACTTTAACAAATATTTCACTTTCATCACATTTCAACAAGTGCCAAGGGCATAGAACAGGGCAGTTGATGCACCCATGGCTACACTAGCTTCCTCACAACAACAAGAGGATGATTTTTGCTATGAGTTCCTAGTGGAATAAATCCATTTACCTTCATACAACTCCCCTGAATCCCAATGGTATGTTCAGTCATTAAACAGGAATCCTCTTGTTATCACCATGTTTACTCTTACCTACGCCATCAGGTCATTCCTGATGGACTAACCAGAAATGAAAAATGACACCTCATCCGCAATGCCTCACAATATGTTCTTGTGGCCAATGATTTGTATAGGGAAGGGATAGATGGTACTTTGCTTAGGTTTCTAGAAAAACAAGATTCCAAACATGTGTTTTCTAAGGTCAATGAAGTAATTTTTAGTTCTCATTCTAACAGTCTGACTCTAGCCCGAAAACTTCTTAGAGCAGGGTACTATTGGCCAGATATGGAGAAAGAAGCTATCAAGTTTGAAAAATCTTGTAAGAAATGCCAACTGCATGGAAATCTTATACATACTCCAGCAAGGGAGCTCATTCCCTTTATCACACACTGACCCTTTCAACAATGGGCATTTGATCTCATCGGGCAAATTCACCCCTCATCTTCTAATGAACACAAGTTCATTATTACAGCTACTGAGTATTTCACCAAGTGGGTTGAAGTCGTCTCACTCATTAAAGTGACTAGACAACAAGTCTCACTATTCATTCTGAACTACATTTTTTGCTATGGCATACCTTCCTCCATCATCACTGACAATGGAGGAAAATTTAAGAACAACACCATAGATGAGTTGTGTGAAAAATTCAAAATCACACAACATTGTTCTTCCATCTATTACCCACAAGGTAATGGATAGGTTGAGGCCTCAAATAAAAGTTTGCTAAAAATCTTGCATTGTACGGTTAACAAGTTTGGAAAGGATTGGCACCTGTAGATCAATCATGCATTATGGGCTTACAAAAATAGCATCAGAACACCTATAGGGGCAACCTCATTTGCACTAGTATATGGGGCAGAAGCAGTCTTACCTCTAGAGGTAGAAATCCCATCTCTTAGGGTTTCTTTGCACAGACTTATACCAGATGAAGAATATAGAGTTTTGAAATTCCAAGAACTAGAGTTGTTGGATGAACGTCAAAAAGTGGCCTTTGATCACCTCAGAGCTTATCAGAAAAGAATGTCACAAGGATACAAAAAGAAAGTCAGACCTAGAGAAAATCAAGTGGGAAACCTTGTGTTGAGAGAAAATCCTTGTAATCAGTCACATAGAGAGAAGGGGAAGTTTGAACCTAATTGGCTTGGTCCTTATATCATTACTGCAGCATTTGTCTCTAGAGCCTATCAACTCTCCATACCTAAAGGAGAACTGCTTCGAGAGCCCATCAACACTCTCCATCTGAATAAGTTCTACACCTAAGGAATTCTCGATGATCAGCACCATGTACATACATAGTAATGTCCTGAAAAAATCCTAAAAATTGGAAAAGGTCGTGAAAAAATGATCATCTTGGTGAAAACCTAGCAATAGGCACCTTGATGCATCAGTCAAAAAATGGAAAAATACAAAAAAGTTCAAAAAGAAGAAAAAGTGCCTTGGTGAAAACTTGGTAAACAGGTGCCATGGTAGCAAAAATAGAATCTCTGCCAAGTAGGTGAAAACTTGGTAAACAGGCGCCTCTTGTACTCAGCACTCCATCTATCAATGCTCAATCTTTGTAACCCTTTGCTTCAGTTTGTACATAGCTTTTAGTCACTTTTGTGACACTCAAGTTCTTCTAAGAACCCTCCTGGCTTGAAACTGATCCAGAGTCATAACTTGGGGGCAATCAAATCAGATTTGTCCTCGCAATATGATTCAAGTCAGTTATCATTGTATGCTACTAGGAGCATGGGTCCCCAAATTAGATCACATCTTTGGATTACACCAGAGTCAGTAATCTTGTCATTTCTAAAGGATAACTCACTACTAATGCAAATAGGTGTTTCTCAACACCACAATCAACAGTATTTCTTAACACTATCTTTGGACACATTTGTGTTTCTTAACACACATTGGATATCACAAACATAAACAATAGATTGATAGAACTCACACACAAAGCACTCACAAGAACAACGATGTTTCTCAACACCTCATACATATAAACATCTGAAAACTTTGAAACTGGCTGAAGTATGTTGAACTTCTATTTGTATGTTGTCTGTTCTCATTGATTCTTGTTAATCTTTTCTTTGTCTACTACTTGTTGGTGTGGTTCTAATGATCTAGCAACATCAAATAAATAGGGTGTACATGGTAAGAGCTCCTACATTAAGGCAGAAAAGCCTCACATCCCTTGATCTTTTTTATTTGTATGCCAAGGTGAGGTCAAAACTATCTCCTTGACTATTATTGCTCTACTTGTTTACACAAGATCGCACTCATGGTTATCTTGGCTTTGAATTCCTCGATACTGGTGTACTCTTGCTAACAACATTCAGGTCATCTCAGCTTTTGTGCCCTAATTCTTACATTAGTTTCTCGTATCTTATCTGATGAAAGTCATAGTCATATTCTTATGGTTGCAGTGGCACCAGTAAGGATTGTATCAACTCCAATTTTCCAAATATGCTCGATGATGAAAATTTTCAATGCTAAAGCTCAGTGACTATGCCTTAGGTTGAATTCATGTTAGTCTTGCATCTGCATCTGCATGGTGTTAAATCAGCATAATATCGATATCTCTCTCCAATGTAAAGGAGCTAAGGTTCTTATCAATGAATCTTGTCATCATCAAGTGAACATGACACCCCTTGCTAATTCGACTGTCCTGATTCCATTTTCAAGATCCAAATCAAAATCTGAAACTGACCACTTGCACAACCAATGGAAATATATCATGCTTTTCTTCTAATCAATTTGTGTATCATACTTTTGGTCAATCTCAATTAAACACGACCTCTCATCAAGTATAGATTTTTTCCTAACCACGTGGGACCTATTTCTAATCAGATCAACTTCTTCTTGAATCTTGTTATCAATCAAATTTCTTCTCATCACCGGGGCACCTAGCCATATTTTGATTTCTCTCCCAAGGGGGTAGGATTAGGACACCAACATTCCAATGATCACATCATCAATCAAAACCCCATCGCTTGGGGCATCTCAGCTTCATCATATCAGATCAAGTTGAGATCATCTTAAATAAAAGGCAACCTAATCAATGGTCTTATATAGTGGTGAATACACTTGAAACCAGACAAGATTGGTCTTATACAGGCTATTCATTATTGAAACCAAATACATTGATCAAATTGCCTTCATCGCTTCAAATCAAGTCAATTTTCTTGCTAATCAAATCTCTTAACACTAATCAATTTCATTGCTTCAAATCAAACTAGTTATTCATTCAAACCAATCAAAAGCTTTAAAATTTCTTGAGAGATGTTCATTTTCATCACTTCAAATCAAACTGAGCATTTTTTATATATATTTTGATCGATCTTCATCCAATCAAGCTCGGAGTCGGTCTTCTTCTTCAAAAGAATGGTTTCATCACTTCAAATCAAATGGTTCTGGGTCTTCTTGCTAACAGATCTTTGAATTAATGCATTGATCACACATCAATTCAAAGAGGGGCAAATGTAATCACCTAAAAATGGTCACTTGAACCATAGACCCCCAATCTTAGCAATTAATCAAGAAACCCTAATCTTGATTATTCTAAGTCCTAAATCAAATAGGCAATTCATCAAATTCAATCTAAACTGACCTAAATCCTAGGTCCTAATCGATCATCTTACTTGATTAATTAATTAATTCCTGAAATCACATTACATTGGCAAATATATCTTATTTTAATTATTTAATTGATATTCTGATATATTAATTAAATAAAAATTACAAAATTTTCAATTAAATAAAAAAGGAATTAATATAATTATAAAAACATAAATGTGCATTCAAAATCAATTAAATTATAAAAAATGCATATGACATCATCAAATCCAGTTAACTGATTTATCATTTTGGAAACAATCCAGTTCCACTTAGTTAACTAATTCTCCACTGTTTATCATTTTGGAAACATTTTAGTTAACTAAAAACTGAATATGGAAGTTTCCAAAATAATGATCAGTCAGTTCAGTCAACTGACTCTCTCGACCAATCACATCACTTTCACATAGATTGTTCTTCTTCAATCAAATCTGAGCCACTCTTTTCTTTCGATCTCGACCATCGATTCGAGAGAGATTTCTATAAAAGAGAAACTCTTTTCCTTCACAAAGGATCCTAATTTTTGCATCGTTATTATGTTGAATTTTAAAATCTAGCTTTCTTGCATTCCATAGCTTTCAATTTGATTAGCATTTAGTTTACTTTTATGCAATCATGCAAATCTAATCATAGATCACACTTCCATTTGGTGTATTAAAATTAATCCATCACACTGCAATTAGTGCTTAAATAAATTTAATTATCTTGGGTTAACATAAAATTTGCACACTCATTTAGATTAATCAAAGCATTTTACTTTTAGCATATAGATTAAATCCTTCATTTAGGTTAGTGTGTAGTCATTGAGCTTGCAATTATCTAAGAGCAAGGTCATACCCCTACCTTCTAGAAGGCAACAGGTCGACTCATTTAGACATACAGGATGAATGAATCCATATTCATTCCTGTATGCAACTGATGAATAATGACTATGTTGAAGTGCACTGCTAAAGTAGAGGTCCACTTTTAGCACACATTTCTGGCGCCCACCGTGGGGTAGGAAAATCAATTTCTATCCTCATTGTTAACTTATGTTTTTAGTTCTATTTTCCATTCACTTTGACCAAAATCTAAGTACACCATTGCGTCCAGATTGTCATTTCGATGTGAAACAACTATTAATACGCCTACCCTCACCCAAAATTGAATCCATGGAAAAAAAATTGCCCGAGCGGGTCCTACGGCCTCAACATGCAAATCAAGGCATCTATTTGTTGCAAGTTTTTAATGCACACTTACCGAGGCATTTTTGCAAAATTTTAGCCCAAAATTTTGTTTGGCACCAAATTCAACCATCTTTGTTATACCCTATTGTTTTATCAAATCTGCATAATACCTCCCATTTTCTAAGTGCTAATGTCACACCGAGACCAAACCCACAAAGTTCTTTCTTTTTGTTTTAATGTGTTTGAGAAGTTGTATAAAAACAACACAAAAACTCTATTCACATGGTGAATGTGGGACTAATAGCCCATGCTACATGCCTCCCTGTGCAAACCCATCCCCTCCACTCCCTCCATCCACCACCCCTTCTCCACTCCTACCCGCAGCTTCCTCTCGCATCGTCTACTCTTTCCCCCACCTCCATCTTCACCCCTCCACCCACACCACCTCCCCTACATGGCCTCTACTCTCCTCGTGGCCTCTTCACCTCTCCCATGCCAACACCACTCCACTCACCCAGCACTTCTTCCTTCTCCCACTTCTCCACTTCTGCCATCAGCTATAGCACAACTCCCTCCATGCAGCCCTAAAATCCTACCACTCCTCCCTGCGACCTCCTCTACTTCAAACCCTCCTCTACGCTACTTCCTCCCAACCCTCTACCTGCCTAGCCCGTGCTACCTTTCAGCTTTGCCACCTCCCTCTGCACCCTAGCTCCACTCGAGCGCAACCTTTGCGCCACCCCAACCACCACCATCCACTCTTGCTCTACCCACTGGCCACCCAAACCCCACCTCTATTTGTCAGTGGAGCATTAAAATTGACGTTTGAATAGCCATCAAAAACAAGGTTTTTGGCTTTCAGAGACAGCCTATAAGCTGTCAAATTTAACCTGGGGAAAATATGATGTCATCAGAACTTTGAAATTTCTTACCCCTCTCCATATGTAGTTTTGGTTTTGCACTCTAGCTTCAAACACACATATCTTTCTCATTCTGAGTCCTTTTCGGAGAATTTTTTTTATTTTGGGTAGATTTTCCCAAAGATCACTGTGGTGAAATATTTTTTGATTTTTCTTGCTGGATTTATCAGAAATCACTATTTGTTATGATTTCACCTACCTAATCCTTCATTTTGTAACTTCCAGAGCCTCATACAGGCTCATATGGTAACATTTTTTATTTTTTGAAAGTGCATAATTTCTTGTCTAGTTTCTGAAAATACAATCATTTTTTTAATTTGTTGGATCTTCTAACACTGACGATTTTTGGGTTTGGCTATTCTCATGATTATCTTATTCATTTCATCCTAACTGTGGTTTGTAGGACGTTGAAAAAGAAGACTAAAATACAGACTACTAACGTATCGTCTTATAGGTTGCCTTGATCGATAGAACGCTAAACATTGTGCTTGCATTTTGTTTTGTTTTATTAAAATAGGAACACACATGCAAGAATTTTTTAAAATGAACTTTTGTCTGATGTTTTAGGGATGGCAATAATGTTAGGAAACTATGCTCTCGCCCTTTTGTGATGATCAAAAATCCAGAAACATTTATTGTCATTCACCATTTGAGATCTGCAACTTTAGAGGGCCTGTCCAAGTGGGAAAATGTACTCACCCTTGGAGAATGACCCAAGTGAGAACAAGCTAACGCCATCCTTCTTCGACTCACTATAATAAAAATTCTTCTTGAGGAAAAAACCTTAGAAGATAAGTGGCATTTGAGATTATACTCGGCTCTTGCCTAACACAAAGTAGGGCCTCCGAGTCACAATCACATATCGTGAACTGCTTGTGCTAAGGTGCTTTGTGGGGTTAGCATCCTGAATTGCACTTGCATGGACATAGAGGATAGACTTAAACAAGGACCCTTACTAAAACCCTTTTCAAATAGTGGCCAAAATTCTTATCTACTTGTTGATACGGGCATTGTGAGATGTGCTTACCTAAGAAACCTCTCATGTACCCCTCTTGTTGAGATAGTAAATTTATCAGGATCCTTGAATCTTGAGAAATTCAAAGCTTGGTAGGCCCGAGAAGTGTGTGTCATGGAGGGGAGCCAGTGCTGCCAAGCTTCTAACTGTCCAACTTGAATGGGTATTTTATTGTAAGAGGATTCAAACAAGCATTGTCCATTTCTTTCCACCTAGGAATAGGGTTTGGTTGATGTGCTTGAATAGATAAGGGCTTCTTGATGTGTCTAGTGTGAGTGTTCACTGAAACAACAACAACAACAACAACAATGATCAAATAGTTTGGAAAACTATACACTTTGGATGTTTTTCTATCTTGTCTCGTCAAAAACTTCAATGATCTTGTCAAAACTCTGTTGAAACTCTATCAAATTTTTTTCAAAACCTTGACGAAATTGTGTCTTTCATCAGTCTGTTCTACTACATTCAGTCTGTTCCAAAATTTGCATTGTCATAACGCTTCTACTAGTTCACATGTAACTACAATCTGTTGTTAGTCCAACCTAACGCTGTTTTGAAATCTGATGTTGTTACACTTGTCCAATTGACCAAGTCCTTTGTTCAATCTTATCATCTTTGTCTATGTTGTCCTTATTCTGGGTTGTGAGAGTAGGTTCATTAACCTTGACTCAAGATTGGTGTCTTTTTCTATTTCCTCCTTAGTTGGATGTTTATCTCTTGGTGTCTTTGGTCTTGGACTTAGATAACACCTTAGATATCACCATGGTGTCAGTCAGGTGAATCAACTTATCTTATGCCTGTGCAAACTAGAAGTCATTTTAGATAATTTCACGAAGAAGACAAATAAGGATTCCCACTCAAAGAAAACTCCTTGTTTGGAGAGAATCCTATCTTTGAGGGAGATCCTCAAATTCCTCCTAGATCACAATCCCTAGAGGACAAGTTACCTAGTCCTAAGATGTCAAAAGAAAGACAAGGTAGAGGTAGGTCTCAGTAGAGATACCTCTCTAATGGTACCAACCATCGCAATAGTCAATACTCCTCAAGTTCATCAGACCCCCATGAGGAAGAGATTAACGAATGTCTCTAGGATAAGAGGTTCGTAAAACTCATGAAAACAATCCTAAATCAGGATAAGGAACAATATTTCCTTGACCTAGCAGAGCAAGGTGCTCAACTTCCACCTCACTTCAAAGCTGAGGATATCATTGATAGAGAGGAATAGACAGCTAGGACACTCATAACTAAACAAATGAAAACTATGCAAATGGAATTAAAAAAACTCCAAAAGGAAAAGGAAACACCCAACACAAGGTTTTCTTTAAACACAATCTGCACTTTTCCTTTTGATAAAGATTTGTACTTACCTTTGTTCCCTTGCGGGGTTGAAATTCCATGATTTGATAAGTACAATGGTCACTCTAATCCACAAGATCACATCCAAGAATTATGTGCTCTTTGTACAGAATTTATGCATGATGAGACATATCTTATGTGTCTCTTTTCTTGGAGTTTGAGCGGCCAAGCTACGAAGTGGTTCTCAAAGTTATCCACTAGTATCAAAACTTTTGATGAACTGATGAATCTATTCTTACAATAGTATTCTTACAATATCCAACATCATGTGATGATGATTGATTTATGCAACACAAATAAAAACACATAAGAATCCTTTCTAACCTTTCTTCAACAATGGAGAAAGATATTTTCTACATACTGAAATGATGGATATTTTTGCTAGTGTTTAGATTCCATAACTAAACTACCATCTTCAAATGCAATGTCCACCCTCTTTCGAGAAAATGGTGGAAAATGCGATAAAGATAGAAGATGTGCTCTTTAAAAAGGGTGACATTACCCTCTATAAAGTAAACAAGTTTGGTTCTAACTCCAAAGACAAAACCAAATATTGGAACAAAAACAAGCATGTGGTAAATGACAGAGTAGTCGAAACTCTGCTCCCTAGTCAAAACCAGCAGTCTTCAATCTGACAAGTGGCTCCAAGGCCCTAAAAACTTCTTAAAATACTACTAAATCCTCATCTTCTAAAGGGACCAATAATTTCATGAAATACAAAACATGGATCAAATGTAAATGATACTTTGACTCTTTAGGTGAGTCCTATGAATCTGCACTTAAAACTCTACTGGCAAACAAACTGATTACATTGCCAGATAACTCCAAACCATATGATCCAGAAATCAAACCTAAATGGTGGAGAGACAATGGTTTTTGTCAATTCCATAGAAACAAAGGACACACGATAGAAAATTGCATGAGGCTCAAACATGAGAACCAAGATCTCATTGATAATGAAATAATTGTGGTTGATAATCACAACAAGAATGCTAATTGTAAGGCATTCAAAGATCCTTTCCCGAAACATCAAAAAGGATAAAATTCTAAGAAAGGTTCTCAAATCAATTACACTTATTATAATGATGACTACAACATCATCAACATGCTTGATCCATCTCATTCTGAATATTGCAATGTCATCATTGTCAAGCAGAAAGAGAAAGAGTCTTGATCGGCTAATGTAGTGACCCAAGCACAAGAGAAGGTCACCCTAGGGGTTTTTGGATCTTCCAACCCTTCATCATCTTCTAGTAAACCATCGGTATCCAAATCTTGGGTACCTCTTAGAAAACAACCCACTATGGGTACCTCTAAAGTCTCACATTCCAAACAACTTACTTCATCTAATACTGCGGACTATAGCATCATCAAGCAATTGCAGAGAACATCTGCCCAAATTTCAATCTTCAAATTTCTCAAACTCTCTCCATCTCACTGAGAGGTCTTGGATAAAGTGCTATCAACTACCAATGTCCCTAAGGACTTGGATCTAGATCAGTTTTCAATCCATGGTGGGTCACTTGACCTCACCACATAACCTATCATTCTCAAAAGAAGATGACAACTCTTTAATTCATCCACACAATCTCCCCTTGCATGTCAAAGTCATGATCCATAAACACCATGTCAGATGGGTCTTGATAGATGGAGGCATAGGGTTGGATATCTGCACATATAGGGTAATTGAGAAACTAGGCTTTTCATAGAATGTCATTGATCCTAAAAATAAAATCACTATCAAGGAGTATGATGAACAAGAAATATCTTTTAAATTTCTCATAACTTTACCAATCCAAGTGGGTCTTATTGAGAGGGATGTTACCTTCCAAGTTCTAGATCTCCCATTGGCCTACAACATTATGGCACAGGGACTCTCTAGTGCTTGAAACCATAAGAGATATCTTAAACCAAATAGTTCCTAACATTGATGTTGATCACAATGCCCCCATCCTAGATCAACTTTTCGTTCTAATCAAATTCATCACAACTCAAAATGTGAATACAGAAAAGGCAAATGAAGAATGAGAAGAACAGAAGTACCAATAAAAATTGACCAAAAAGATCAGCCAGAAAGTGGTAGAAAACAAGGTTAAGATTTCATAACTTGCAAATGAATTATCCTCAATCATTTCTGAAGCTATTGCCTTAATTCAACAGCTATGCACTTTAGAAAAGTTCACTAAAGAAAATAGTGACAAGATTGCAAAGATCAATTCCGATCTAAATGCAAGTGCACAAAGTCTAACCACAGATGACAATGCAATCAAGATGCATTATGATAAAATTATGGAAATCAAAAGGTTGTGACAAGAAATTTGGGAGGTAGAATCAAGGTTTAGAGATGAGGTTACCAACCTACATGCTCTACTATTACCAATTCTAACACTTTTGCAATAGCACATGACATTGGCATGATAGTTAATTGCCACTCTAGAGATGTTTGTGGTAGATAACATCTATGATATGCATGCCCAAATTACACTAGAGCATATGGCCCTTGAAAATCTAAAGGAAAAATGGGAGAAAACGGTGGAAGATATGAATAATTCCCATTCCCATATTTTTGATAAGTTTTAAGAATACACCTTTGCCCTTACTATCAAAAAAGGGGGAAAATGATGTGTTTTAGTACACATAGTACAAGGAAAGATAATATGATAAAAGGGAAAGACAAAAAAAAAGGAGAGTAGTATAAAGACAAGTGTACATACATATACTTATACTATACCAGCATATACATAGGGGGAGTCATAAATGACTAAGGTAAACACTTGTTGTACATACTAAAAATTTTAGTATTTTTCACATATCAGTTTTTGATACTAATGTCAAAGGGGAGATTGATGACATAATTTTGCCATTAGTATACAAAGAAACAGTTTTGAAACATCGGTAATACCTACACCAAAAAATAGGTTTTAGTACAACCCGATACAGTTGAGAATAGAGGTCACTAAAAATACTAAGTACAGAGAAACCTGAAGTTTACAGTATAAACTGATGACATAGTTTACAGTGCAACCCAAAAAAATGTTGAAGTGGAACCCGACAGAGCAACCTAACATTTTACAAGGTAAACTGAAAGATCAGAAAGTAGAGGAACTTGACAGAGCAAGGGAACCTGATGGACAGTTCACAAAAGGAACACCAACAAACAGACTTTCAATACAACCCGAGCATCAATCACTGAAAGTCAGTTATATCCTGAGAAATGTAGATTTAACTTACACGTCAGATAAAACACTTGTGTTTTATACTTAGAATTTTTATTTAATTTAAAACCATTTCTTGAGGTACAAGCAATGTAATTATAATTTTTTTAATCAGTCTAACTGATTAAAAACATGCAAACTAGGAGATGAAGGTCAAGTTGTAAACTTTTGATCATAGAGTTATCTTTGTATTATGTGAAACTAAAATAGGTCAAATCTATTGTATAAATAGATGTGTAATCATTCATTTCAAATGGATGAGAGGATTATAGTAGCCAAGGAGCACATCTATGGATCAAACTAAGAGTTTCAAGAAGCAAAACAACAAAAGATAAAATTGGTTATCAAGAACCAAGAATCAAGGCTACCGAACAACAGAGGTATTAATCAATCACATTAGGTATTATATTGTACATGTGATTTTAATGGATCTGTAATCAGAAATACCAGATTGCATATACTCAGGTCAATGAATATATTTTACTATATTCTAACAAGTGTAGCAAATAGAAGAAATCCTTTCAAGAAAGGTGGATTTAACAATCCTATTGTAAACCTCTTAACCAAGTGTACACTAAATAGTGTTGCTAAATCTCTTAATAGAGTAAACCTTAACCATTCTCTACATGATACTCCTAATAGGATAGATCATCAGAAGTGATCAAAATTGTAAGCCTTAACAAGCCCCTTCCAGTCTACAGATAGTGAAGTCTTTGTGGGTTTTATCCCCATCGTAGTTTTTACCTTCTAATAGGGGTTTTCTACATTACCATATCTTGGGTTATGTGTCATTACAATTCATGAATGTTTCTATGAATGTTTGTATACAATTAAGTTTATGAATTGATATGACATGCACAAAGATAGAATAGCATATATGAATGGTAATACAATTCAATTTGATTACTAAAGGTTAAAGGTTAATTAACCAAAAAAATTTAGAGGTACGTATTGATTCACCCCTCCCCTCTCAGTACATACTTCCCATTATTTCCAACAAAAAGAGACAAATTTATCTGCTCTAGCAGTTTTGGATATAAGCACCAAGAAAGTAGCATTGATTTCTTTTAATAAATTCCTAGCTCCAAATAATTCCTTGACCATATGAAATGCATCTTTTCCCACAATATCCACATCCTCTCGAAGACCGCCATAGGTAAGCCATTAGGTCTAGAGGCTTTATCTCCTTCTAAGGAGAAGACCACCTTCATTATCTCTTTAGTGGAAGGAATAGCTTCCAGAACAGATTTGTGGTTAGGAGATACCATAGAGGGGATGGAAGAAATAAGCACATTCTGGTTTCTCATGCTCGGGGAAGGATCAACAGAGAGAAGTGATGAGAAAAAACCTTGCATTTCCTTCATAATATCTTCAACATTGGTAAGTTTACCTTTATCTGTAACAAGAGAGGAGGTCTTATTAGCATATTTGTGTTTCAAGGTCGTCGTGTGGAATAATTTAGTATTTTTTTTTGGATTAATCTTATGGAAAGGTAAGTGGTGAGAGGGGAGGGGTGAATTAGTACTTTAAAACTTTTAACTATTATTCATTCCTTTTCCACCGAACTGAATATCATTCATAAAAACATTGAAAAACATAAAACATAAATTAGAAAACCATGACATATAACACCATGATTTTTGGTCATGCATAAATCCTTGGTTAGAGGAAAAAAATGCGATGGGAATGGCACCCACAATCCTTCACTTCTGTAGAATAAAGGTTTCTTGATTAGAGCTGCAATGTTAGCTACTTCTAGTAGCTTACCCTGTTAGGAGTATTATACTCGGTCAACAGTACAAAAGACTTATTTAGTCTACCCAGATAAAGGATTTTACAATCTCTCATCTAAGAGATGTACCTAGTTAGAGGATTTACAAAATAAGACCTGTTAGGGCCTACCCACTAGATGGGATTTCTACTCTCCTAACTAATACAAAAACTTATTACAAAAATTTCTACAAGTATGCATCAACCATAATTTTGTGCACACTCTTTATGCTCTGCAAGTGCACTACCTCTTTCTACACTTGGTAACTTATCTATTGTGAACCCTATATCTTCTTCATTCTCCCTTTAGCTCTGTCATTGTAACTTCTTCTCTCTCTATAATATTTCTCCTCTCTCTCTCTCTGTAATAATCAACATCCTACTATCATCTTCATGCTTTGTTCATTTTATATGATCTTAAGATGGTTAACCTAATTAGATACTTCTCCTTCTGTGATGTAGGCGAGGTGGTGCAAGTTTGGTTTCATTCCCAATGCATTTATTATTCTTGAATATCACTGGTTAAATTGCCTTGTGATCACGTGCAATCATATTGGTGCAATCCTAATGTTCAACCTAACTTCTATCTTGAATACCGTGAAAGTTTTCACACTCGACATTCAGGTTCAGTGTATTCAAATTTGAATTTTTATGTCAAATTTGGTGTGTTTGGTAATGTGCTTTGACCTTGCTTAGTGACATAACATCTTCTTTGTGTCTCATTGACTAACTCTGCTTGGTAATTATTCTCTACTTAACTTGGCAACTTTCTTCTATTCGGTGCTTGGTGTCATTGCTACTCTTCTTTACCAATTGTCTGCCTTAGTGTATTCTCCTTCTTTACCGATTGTCTTCATTGACTATTATGACTTTGACAAAACTAATGACAACAAACTATCTCATAGGAGTATCAATCTCCCCCTTTGCAATTAGTTGGCATTTTGACAAAAGCTTTAAAGTCATGAAAATTTTGTGTAACTCCCCCTATACACATGCTTATATCTCCCTTACCATTATATCTCCCTTATGTGTTATATTAATACATACTATATTATCCCCTTTTTAGACAAATATGCCAAAATCAAAATTGCTTAGGGCTCGGTAGGATATATTATACCTTATCAAAAATGTGAGTGTACTTCTTATGTGCATCGGTAAGGGATGAACCCCATGCATCTTTGAGTGTTTTAAGTATAACAAGTTGAGTAGCAACATCAGCTTTCATTCCAATGATGGTGTCAAGTGAACTACCATTGTGGGTGTTGACCAAATCTTTGGCCTTCTTCAAATGCCTTTGCATGGATTCCATGTGGGGAATCAAAAGTACTTGCAGCTCTAAAAGTTCCATCATTCTCTTATTCTCTTATTTTCCTAGTTTTAATGCAACCCCATCAGGTGTTTCAACCTTGAGTAGTACATTTGTAAAGAAATAGCCTCGGTATAAATATTTTTCAGCTGCTCGGTCAGCTCAGTCTCAATGGACTCATGTTTCTTCTTGATATCATTGATAAAGTATGAAATAGAATAGACTTTTTGAAATATTGAAATTATATGAGATAACTTAGTCTCAATCTCAGTAGATGACTTAGAAAGTGATCCCTTATCAACTGGAAATTTGTCTAGAATGGATTCAAACATTTTCAGTTGCATCTTCCTTGAATGAATCTTCATCATGTAGTCAATAGTGTCTTGATTTGGATTTCGGACTTGCTCCACTAGTCCTTCTACCTGACAAATGATGTCTTTTATTCCATCAATGGTGGCATCTAGGATAATGTCATGTAAGACATCCTTGATTCTTTCCAATACATTATTCTTCTTCCTCTTCTAAAGTAATTTGTTTTGCATTGCCTTAAGTTTCACTAGTTCATCATAATTGGTCATTTCATCATAGTCCATAGTAGATAGGTTGACATTTGGTAAAATGATCAGTTGATGCAAATCTACATGTTTCCTCTTCTTTTATTTCTTCTTCTTTTCTATCTTCTTTGGTGAATTTGATGCCTTCAGTGCATCAAATGTTGTCTTTGTTGTACATGTTCCAGCTCTTTTCTCTTCTTTTTTGCTTTCTTCCTTCTTCACTTCTTGTTTCCCTTCTACTTTATTTTCTCCTAGTGTGTCATGTTTCTTCTCATTTGCATGTTTCTTGGCTTCCTTCTATATATTTTTTTCTTATGGTTCATCTTTGTCAGGTTCTTGTTGTTGTGCAATGGATTCAATTGGGGGAATTGATTCAGTGTTTAGTGTTGTTTCTTTCTTGGTAGCCGTATCTTTCTTGGTGTTCTTGTCTTTCTCAAATTCATTATTCTTTTCTTTCTCTCTTTCCTTTTGTTGGTAGGTTGCCACATGATCTGTATCCATAGAAATTGGATCATTATCACCTTGAGTTGTGTGATAATCAAGTACTTTTTCCAATACAGGCTCTAGAGTAGTAGCTTTATCATTAATGTTCATTTATTCTATATTGATGTCCTCAGTTGCTATAACATTCTCATCTTGTGATGTATCATCTCCAGGATCTTTTTCAGTAGTATCCTCAATAACAACTTCATCGGTGTCAATTGTCAAATCAATATGATTGTTCTTACCTTGATCAACTTTGGCAACTTCATCAGTTATGTTCTCCTTTTCTTGTTCATCTTGATATTTAGGCTCTTTGATGTTGAATATCTCTCTCCATTTTGCATCAGTTTCCAATTGTTATCGCTCCAAGTCTCCTATCTTAATCCTTAAAGATCTTTCTTTAACAAGAATTTGATTACAATTTTGTTTCAAGGTCTCCTCGATTTCTTCAATAGATATATTTGGTACAATTAGCACAAGAGATCTTTCTCTCATTTTTTCAGCATTAATAGCATATTTCCATCTTGCATCTATGTTGTTGTAAAACTAAATAGGCAAAAATGTGATAACTTCAAGTGGTGTGTATTTGAATTTGTGTAAAGAGAACAATTGCATCTTCAATTTTTACCTTGTTCTCTTTGCTTTGAGTATTGTACTTTGCATGCTTCATTATGTCAAATGTTCCATACTTCTTCATTGTGTCTAACATTTCATCTAGACTTCCTAGTGGTGGAAGCTTGTTCTTCACAACTTTGGGTTTGCTCAAATATTTAGTCTTTGAGTCAGTTTCTAGTGGTATCTTGAATTTTCTCCTTGGTCTAGTATTTGTCTTCTTCCCTCTTACATATGTCTTCTCTTTCGATTCAAAATAATTCTTCTTTTCTTTCGATGACATTTTAGACCTTGTTGATGATCTAGTAGATTTGGGGCTCGATGAAGGCTTCAATACTTGTGGTTTCCTACCTTCCACTCTAGATTTTTTTGCCTCAACTTTTTCATGATCAATTCCCAAATCCTTAGCTAGATTAGCACTTATCTTAATAGATTTTCTTTGAATTTTTGGTGCTAAGATACCTTGCTTAATCTTATCCTTAACTTCTTCATATGTTCCATACCTCTTAGCTCTTTTATCAAGTAGGCTTAGCTAAGAGAGTTTTGATTTGTTGAGATGCAATGTCTATGTTCATCTCATATCCCATAGGATCTAGACATATGCTCCTAGGCTCGACTGCATTAATAATACATGAGTCGGTGTCTACCTCAAAACAGATAGAATCATGATATTTCTCAACTAATTGAGGTGGAACTCTAAATTTCTGATGCATCCTTGTTTGGAATTTAGAGAAGTAATCATTCATAACTATTTCAATATTCTCTCCTAGACTCTTTATGTATTCACTAATTTGATAAATGACTGGTTTATCAAAACTCCATTTTACATTTCCAATAGATGGAAAGAAGTTCTGAAAGTAAAAGTATATGCATACCAGTAGTGAACTGAACTTCAATATATTTTTCTTGGCTTTCCTTATAGTGTTCATGTTGTCTTCAAGTTGTTTCGACAATATCTCACATAGATCAATTTGCATATCTTTCTTTACAATCTTGTAAACCAGATCAACAACTCTATAAGGTAACTTTTCGACTCGGGATGATTGGAATACTCGATAGGACAAGATGTTAGATGCAAACTTCAACTCAGGATCTTCAATGGTATAAATCCTCAAAACTCTCCCATCCCATTTGGCTTTGGTTATCTCTCTCAGCTTGATCTTCTCAATCTGTCTAATAGCTTTAGGCTTGTCTCCAATTGGGTAACCAGTTACAATATGTAACACATCCTTTGTGATCTTCACAAGTTGATCTAGCCACATACATTGGTCATGTACTCAGATAAGTACCATCCTTATCCACTCAATCTTGAATACCTTCAGGATATGCAAGGCATGTGTCAAACCTTTTGACTCCAGATGAACATGATTGCTCTTTAGTTTTCTATCTGCACATAAATTATGGTAAGATGAATCAATCTCTACTTCACATATCTCCTCAACCTTATAATCAAGGAAATTTCACATGTCTTCAACCATTAGAACTTTGTCCAGAATGGATGAAAGTTCTCCCATCATGTCTAGTTCTGTTGCCTTCGCAGGAGGTAGCCTTCCCACATAGGAATAGAGATTGACCCTAAAAAGGTCCAAGCCATTATCAATATGCCTCCACCAATAAATCTAAAGAACCTTAGGAGTCTATAGGGAATACTACAATCAGTCTGATAATTCATTTCATAATTGGCTGATAAGTGCCATCCATTCTAGTACTTATTGCATAAAGACATACAATTTAAATGGACAAAAGGTTGTTAAAATGATTTTCAAATATTGAAGGACTATCTTCTTTCAGCACCAGTCTTACTGGCACCTATTCCAGATCAACCCCTACTATTTTACATCTCATCTATATAGAACTCATTGGGGATATTATTACCACAAAATGACTCAAAAGGAAAGGAAAGGGTAATATACTATATCTGTCGAATGCTTGTGGCTTATGAGTTAAACTACACTTCCATTGAGAGAGCATGTTTGGTTGTAGTTTTTGCTTCCCAAAAACATATACACTACATGTTAAGCCACAAGACGGCCCTAATAGCTAAGATTGATCCACTGAAATACCTATTGAGAAAAGCCACATTAACATGGCATCTCACCAAATGGGTCATGATTCTCAGCAAGTTTGGCATTGATTATGAGGACAGAAAAGTAATAAAAGGTCAAGTTATTTCCAACCAATTGGAAGGTTCACCTTTACCTTCTAGTAATCCAATGTTGATAGAGTTTATAGATGAAAACATATTATTGTTGGGATTAATGGGAAGTAGTACTGAGAGGGGAGGGGTGAATCAGTACCACTAAAACTTTTAACACTTTTCACCTTACTTCATTAGCAATCAATCTTTATTGTATTACCGACCAAATTTGATGTTCTTTCTTATGCATGTAATATTAATTCATAAACTTAGTTGTATGTAACATTCATAGAAACAATCATGAAAGTAATAGACACACAGCACAAGATATGATATCGCAGAAAACTCCTGTTAGGAAGTAAAAACTACGGTGGGGATGGAACCCACAAAACTTCACTATCCGCAGATTGGAAGGGAGTCAGTTAAGGCTTACAATTTGATCACTTTTGATGATCTACCCTGTTAGGAGTATTAATGTGGAGACTTGTTAGGATCTACTCTATTAAGATCTTTAGCAACACTGATGTAGTGTGCACTTGGTTAAGGGATTTACAATAGGATTGTTAAATCCACTTTTCTTGAAAGGATTTCTTAAGTGTACTACACTTGTTAGAATGAGTACAATATGTATGACCTGACTATATGCAATCTATAATTTCTGATCATAGATCCATTAAATCTTACATAGTATGAATATCACCTATAGTGATTGATTAATACCTTTTCCTGCTTGTTGATAGCCTTGGTTCTTGTTCTTGAAAAAACTGATTTGATCTTTGTCTGTGCTTCTGCATGAATTCTCTTGTCTGAACCTTAGATTCTCTCAAAGGCTACTATCATCATTGAAAAACATGTTTACAATTGATTGAGCATCTATTTATACAAGTTCTTTGACCTATTCTAGAATCACGCATTACAATGTTAATTCTAGATCCAAGGTATACAACTTGACCTTGATCCTTTAGTTTTCATGTTTTAAATAAGTTAGACTGATAAAAACAATAATAATTACATTGCTTTTCCCTCAAGTAATGGATTTAAAACAAATCAAGAAGATAAATATAAAACTTTAGTGATTTATCTGACGTGGAAGTCATATCCACTTTTTTCGGGATGTAACTGACTCTCGGTATCTGATTGTCTATGTTCCTTCTTTAATCTATTCATCAATTTCCCTTGATCTGTCGATTTCCACTCTTTGAATATTTTGTCAGGTTGCAATCTTGACTATTTAGTCAGGTTACACTGTTGGTTACTCATCGGGTTCCTTTGTCTTTTCTGTCATCGGTCAACACTAAATAGTGTTGCATCAGGATGCTTTATAACCTTGGCGTCAGGTAGTGTTGTGCCCTATCTTTCAGTTTAGCATTAACCGATGGTTTTTATCATGTTTTTCCTTCCATATACTAATGGAAAATATAATGTCTTCAATCTCCCCCTTTGGAATTAGTATCAAAACTAATATGTACAAAATATTAAAGTGTTTAGTATGTACACCGTGTTTATATCCTTGTCATTATATGACTCCCCCAAGCTGTATGCATCAGTATAGTATAATTATATGTACATTTATACTTTCCTTTGTACTATACATTCCCCTTTTTTTCATAATATTTCCTCTTTCTGACTGTACCTCTTTTTGACTGCTATACATATCATTTCCCCCTTTTTTGATACTCATGACAAAAGTGTACAACTTATAAGTTGTCAAAAATGTGACAAAAATTTGTAACTTACAGAGTGTCAAGTATGTGAGAGTGATTGTTCTTGATAGTGTCCATCATTTTCTCCCATTTCTCTTTGAGGCTTTCCATTTCCATGCGCTCTAGTGCAATCCTAGCATGCATATCATAAATGTTGTCTAGGACAGACATTTATGGGGTGGCAATAAGTGTTCTTGCCTATGTCATATGTTGTTGCAGTAATGTAAGAGTTGGCAAAAGTTGATCTTGAAGCTCATTCACCTCATCTCTAAACTTTTTTTCTATAATATGAATATCTTGTCTCAACTTCCTAGCCTTCTTGAGTTGGTCATGGTGCAATTTGATTGCATCTTCAGTGTTTTTGAGACCTTGTGCACTAGCTTGAAGATCAAGATTAATTGGTGCTATCTTGTCGGTATACTCCCTGGTGAGTTGATCCAATGTGCATAATTTTTGAATTAGGGTTATAGCTTCTAAAATTATAGGGTCCAATGTGCTTACAAGTTTAGATAGATTTACCTTGTTCAGTGCCACTTCTTGGCTTATTTTTTCTGCTAACTTGAATTCATATTTTTGTTCAAGGATTTCTTCCATAGCCTTTTCAGCATCTATTTGCTAAGATGTGATAGTGTCGGTGAGAACCACTAGTTGAACAAGCATGGGATTTGTTTGATCAACATTTGTGTTAGGTACAATTTGGTGGAGGATTCCTTTTGCAACTTCTAGTACCTTTGAATCTTTTGTGACCTTTCTCAACTTATTTTGGATAGCTTTCCTTTCACAAAGTCTGGCATACTTTTTTAACTCGGTAGGATCCAATGTTCTAGGATCACATACTCGAATCTCAATTATTCTATCCAGAGTGACTGGATTTTTGATCTTGCTCTTCTGTTTCTTCTTTGAGATTTGTGTAGAAGCATATGTATGAACTACCATTGCTAGTTCATTTTTTTTCTCTGAGGTGCTCGGTGAAGGTTTTGTAGATGAAACTTCTTGTGCCTTTTGCTCGGTGTTCACCCATTGGTTAGGTGAAGATGTCTCTTCATTAACCTTGGGTGTATCAGTAGATTTTTCTACAGTTTTCTTTTGTGGATCATCTATCTTTTCTTCTTCACTCTTCTCCTTCTACTTTTCCTTTTCATCTTTTTTGTCTCCTTCTTGATTCAGATCAGTATACTTGTCTTATTGATCATCGGTAGCATCTTGTTTTGCATTTTTATCTTTAGATTCATCTTTTGTGTCTTTTGTTTCTACATCCCCTTTGTCTTTGGGTATGTTTGTATCTGTGGTAGATTTTTCTTGTCCTTCGATCAGATTGATGGCCTTAATTAATACTCTCATATTATCTTGTGTACTCACTTGTGTTGCATCGATAGTTGTGTCATGTTCATCGGTTTGAGTGTTTTAAATAGTGACATCTTCATCCTTTTGAATTTTCTCTATAGGATCCAATCCTGTTATGTTAATGATTGAAGTGTCTGGCCATGTCTCATCAACAACATCCATGTCCTTATTTTCTGGTGTCTTCAATGTTTGTTGCTTTTCTTGATCCTTAAGAGATATGAATATTACATCATCATCCTTATTTGGATCCTTATCAGAATCATAGAGAGTAATATCTTGAATGTCATGATCATCCATGACTTTATCTAAGTCAATTTGCTTAGTTTCTTCCTTATTATCCAAAGCAATGTGCTTTGGAATTTCTTTTTCTTGCTACTCCTCTATATGAGGTGTCTCAGTGAGAATTAATGGATTCTCACAGCTTGTTGATTCTGCAGGTAGATCAATAATTTCTCTCCATTTAGCATCTTTCATGTTGTCAATCTCCATGAGATTCCCTTGTAACACCTTGTAGGCTCTTATTTTTGCCACAAATTTATTGGAATGCTTTTTCATCATTTCTTTTATCTCTTCTATTTTGGATTCGGGAGGCATGAGTGATACCAGTATCCTCTCCCTTGCTTCCTTTTCTATGTGCAAAGCATAAGACCATCATGTAGAAATTATTTCACTAAGTTCTTTGGGAATTTTTTTTGCAAAATCCACTGGTACATATTTGAAGTTAACCATAGACCTGATTATTGCATCTTCTTTCTTATTTTTATCCTCAAGCTCTAGTTTTACCCATTATTTGATTTGCCTATCAATCATAGTACCTATTGTAGCAATTGAGTCAGCAATCTCATCAATTGTTTGAGGGGTTAAGCTCTTTTTAGCTTCTTTAGGCTCATCTTGTTTTGATTCTTCAATGTCAGAGTTGGATCTAATGAGTCTTTTCCTCTTTTTGGTAGGTGGTTGCTTATATGTTTTTTCCTTCCTCTTATAGGTCCTCACTTGACCTTTCTGAATGGGTGTAATAATTTTCTTTATAGTTTGGCTCCTTGTCCTTTGAGTTGTTGTAGTCCTTGGTTTCTTGGTCGGAGGTGGAGGCACATCAGACTCTGTGGATTCAGAATCTATTGCTTTCTTATCTTCCTCTTCATCGATGGCACCCTGTTCCTTGGTGTCCTCTATTTGTTCTTTCTCCTCCTCATTTATCGACAACAACTTCTCAAGATTCTTTACCATTTTTTTTCTTGTTGACAGTCTTCTTGATGACTAGGCCTATTTTTATTTTAGTCTTGGCATCTTCATATGTTCCAAATCTTTGTTGCTTACTATCAGGTAGTTCATTCAATAGTGCATCAATTGCATTTGTTGCTTGATCTATGTTTATCTCATAGTCAAGTGGTGGTAACTAGGCTATCCTTGGTACAACTGGTTTAATATGATTAAAATTAGAATCCACCATAAAGCATATCTCATCCTTATGTTTTTCAATTAATTGTTCAGGGATCCTTACTCTCTACATCATCTTTTCCTTGATATTAAGGAAGTATTTAGTCATCACTGAATCAAAGTTGTCACCTAGTGACTTGATATGTTCATTTATTTGTAGTGTGATTGGCTTGGTGGTGTCCCACTTCACTTTTCCAATTGAAGGAAATTATTCTTGAAAATAAAATAATATACACATTATAAGTGAGCCAAACTTAAATGTGTTTGTCTTGGCAAACCTTATTGTTGTCATTTTTCATCAAGTTGCTTCAGTAGGATCTCACATAGATCCATTTGTATTCATTTAGTGACAATCTTGTAATATGTGCTTACTGTTGTTGATGATATGTTGTTTAGCTTTCTAGCTTGGAAGATTTTGTACCCTATGACACATGCACCAAACCTCAGTTCCTCATTGGTGATGGTGTTCACCTTAAGTCCTCAGTTATCCCATATAGCATTGGTGAGTTTCTCAACTTCTGGTTGAGAGGGTTGTTTGTGAGATTTTGGTTTGTTGGTTATAGGGTAACCTATTATAGCATGTATTACATCCTTTTTAATGTGTTTGGGTTCATCCAACCATAACTTCTGATCATGCATTCTTCTTAATACTAACCGAATCCAGTCGGTTTTGAAAACCCTCAATAAATGTAGGGCATTTGTTATCCCTTTTAGTTGCAAGTGCTTGTGTTCTTCCTTTAGGTTACCTTGATCATCACATAGATTATTATAAGCTTGATCTATCTCCAGATCACCAATCTCAGTGATCTTGCAGTGAATATATGATCTAACATCTTCTATCAACAAAACCCTAGGTTGAATTTTTGAGAATGTGCCAGATGTTGGAGATTTACTTCTGGAAGCTAGTTGATTGTATGTTTGTCATTGATGACAACATATAATATACATAAGTGTTCTGTATAGACTTATCAGAATGATTTTATCAAGTCTTGCGTGGTTATATTCATGTTGTAGACATGTTTTTTATGTTTTATTCACACACGCACTCAGATATGAAGTTTCAGTTGAGTTGTGTAATTCTGTTAACGGCAGTTACAGTTTCTAGAGTTTGTTTGTACAGAGCTGACGTATTGCATTGGTTCTTGAGTTGCACCTATCTTCATGATATGCGTGTGTTTATTCAAGATTAGTTAAGAGTTGAAGATAGTTATCTAAAGGCACCAAACATGTTTCAACAAGATTGCAATGTTACAGTTAATTTGGTGAGGCCAAATTTGTGAAGCGTCATGTCTATTCAGTTTATATTGTGTGGTTGTAATTATGCTTGCATGGTTAGTTAAGCTAACAAGTATGTTATGAAGAGTTTCCTAACATGTCCCATGATCTCATAATTTGAGGAAGATACTTATAGTAGTTCATTTGTGGAGCGCTAAGTGTGAATGAGAAGATAAGAGACAGAAAAGTACAGAGAAGAATATCAATTGTGTTTCATTCATCAAGGATCTATGTGAAGAAGAAGTGAAAGATTACAATACATTAGAATTGATTAAGACAACAGGTCTACTCTACAGTTCATCATCAGATATAGTGCATACCTATTCTACAGAAGGTTGTAGCCTTCACCATTGAAGCAGCGAGCTTTTGGACAGTGAGTCCTCACCCTTAACAGGGTTATTTGTAAAAGACTCCTAACAAGGTCAGACCGTTAACTAGGTCACTATACTTATTGCATTGTAAAGAAAAACTCCTAACAGGGTTGCAATATCTTCTAACAGGTATTATTATAAACAAGTATAGTTCATTGTGGGTGTTAATTCCCACCGGGGTTTTTACCATTTGGTTTCCTCGTAACCAAATTGTGGTGTTGTCTATTGTGTTATATGAATGTGCATTTACTTTATTGAATATAGGAGTTAATAAAAGAAAATAATTAAATCAAGTTGATAACTAATTCACCCCTCCCCCTCTCATTTATCCTTTGGGACTATTCTAAAAATTGGTATCAGAGCCAAGTCCCTTGAAGAGAAAGCCTAACAGATTAAGGTAGATCAGATGGCATACTTTAGAAAAGAGGTTCCTAAGTTCGATGGAGAGAATTATCTAGATTAGAAGAACAAAATGATAACACATCTATAGTGTGTTGGTTTTGGCATCTTTGAGATAGCCACACAAGAAGTTGTTATTCCCTCTCTAAAAGACCTCTCAAGAGATGATGCTACTAGTAAACAAAACGATACATTCATAGCTAATGTAGTTGCCAAAGAAGCCCTTATAAGTGCACTATTTGAAAGTGAATTCTCTAAGATCAGGAAAGTAGACAAAGCATACACAATATGGAAGTATTTAGAAGACATGTTTGAAGGACATATCCAAGAAAAGAATGCGTGTAGGAAGACATGGAAAAATAAATACAACAACCTTGAGATGTTACCTGAAGAGAACATTAGAGCCTACAATCAGAGGATAAATGAAGTAGTTTCTGGAATCAGAAACAATTGTGGAGAAATATCAGAAGAAGACATAATGGAAAAGATGATGACTACTTTAACAGAAGACTATGAGAACAAGATCAATAATCTAGATGAAACCATGCAATTTTCAGAAAACTTCAAGAGAGAGACTTTGATCAGTAAAATCTCTGCATTAGTGATATAAAGATTGAAGACTGAACCCAAAAAGTGAAATAGCCTTCAAAGCCTCAGTTCATGGTAAGAAACCTTTACACATTTCTAGCAATACTGAGAAAGAAGAATTTGATGAAGAACTAGAAGAAATCATTGCCTTGATTGCTAAAAGATAAAAGAAAGGCAAAGGAAAATATGAAGGAAAGTTGTCATTCAAATGTTTTTCATTCAAAAAGATTGGCCACTTTGCATCCAAGTGTCCCACAAGAGTAAATAAATTTAGATCTAATTATAAACCAAAATATAGAAAGGAATTCTATCATGCTGAAGAAGGTGTAACTGATGAAGATTCAGGAGAAGATGAAATTGGATTCATTGCCCTTAAAGACATGGAAAATTTTCTTGAGGCAATGGACATTGAAGATGAAAAGGAAGCATAGGAGTTAGCCCTTCTTTCCAAAGCAGACATCATAACTAATTGGATCATTGACATCGGATGCTCTCATCACATGACAGGTGATAAAGACAAATTTTTTCATCTAAAAAAGTACAAAGGTGGTATGGTTAGATTTGGAGATAACACTCCCAAACCTATCATAGGTAGAGGATCTATCACCATGGCTGGAAAGAATAAGATAGATGATGTTTTGTATGTTGATGGATTACATCACAATTTACTAAGTGTTGGACAACCACTTGACAAAGGTTATCATTTGGAATTCAAAGAAAACAAATGAATTATTAGAAACAAAGAAGGAGACATTATTGCATCAGGCTCAAAGACAAAAGGTAATTTTTTCAGCTCAATTTAGATGTAAGTTTTTTTTTTGCAAAAGTGAATGACAGTTGGTTATGGCACAAGAGACTATGTCATATCAATTTTGACAATATAGTAAAAATAAGCAATGTCAAGGTAGTTAGATACCTTCCAAGTATTGCAAAACCAGTTCACACAATGTGCAGGGAATGTGTTATGGGAAAGCATGTAAGGAGCTCTTTTAGAAGAAATAAGAACTCAGCTGAAAAAAAGTTAGACCTAGTGCATACAGATTTATGTGGTCCTACTCAAACAAGATCATACTACAGAGAAAGGTATTTCATTTTGTTTGTTGATGATTTCTCAAGGATGATGTGAGTTGCGTTCTTAAAGGAGAAGTCTGAAGCCTTTGAGAAATTCAAAATATTCAAAGCCAATGTTGAGAATGAATCTGGATTAAAACTAAAATGTCTAAGATCAGATAGAGGAGGAGAATTCACCTCTGACCAGTTTTATGACTACTGTGAAGAACATGGAATCAAAAGACAGTTGAGTGCACCCAGAACCCCTCAACAGAATGGGATTGCAGAAAGAAGGAATAGGATCATACTTGATACAACACGCACCATGATGATTGAAGTAAAAGTTGTGCACACCTATTGGAGAAATGTAGTCAATACAGAAGTCTATACTATCAAAAGAACACAACTAAGACCATGCGTAGATAAGACACCTTATGAACTTTGGTTTGGTAATGTACCTACAGTAAAATACTTTAGAATCTTTGGCAACAAGTGCTACATCAAGAAAGATGATGCTGTTGGTAAGTTTGATGTTAGAAGCGATGAAGGTATTTTCCTTGGTTATTCTACTAAAAGAAAAGCATACAGATGTTTCAATTTAAGATTAAAGAAGATAATTGAAAGCACTCATGTAAATATTGATGAGAAGTTCATGGTTCAAGAGAGGTACAATGAATATGCACCTATGATTGAGAATGAACCTAGGCCTAACAGTAAAGACACTGTTATTGAAGAAATGTTTGATTTCATTGATGTATCATGTAATGAACCTGAATCAAGCAAAGAAGTATCACAGATTATAGATGAGGATGTCACACCAAAAGTTTCAAAATTCACATCTAGGTATCATTCAAAAGATGATATCATTGGAGAT
>MU225736.1:2538834-2562572 GCA_018584345.1 Thuja plicata | reverse complement strand
CATCTCAACTTATCACCATTATTTCCTTTTCTTAGTGCTACTTCACTTCATAAGGAACTTTTGTTTCACATGAAAATATAAGGATTACCTTAAAAGAATTGCAGTTGCTGCTCTTATTTCTTTGACTGGAAATGTGGCAGATCTAGAGCCTTCTTCATAGCTCCATCAGGTTCATTTTAACATAGAGTCGCCACCTCCTTGCAAAGGAAAATTTTCAAACAAAAAAATCCATTTGACATATATAATTATTTATGGGTTCTCTCCAACCAGCAAAGCCGCACAATTATTTTTATATTCACTGCAATAAAATACTTCCAAGGTATCCTTCCACAAATCTAAAACTACTTCCAGATTCTATTAGCTAGACTCTTTCTTTTAAAACCAGATTCTGGGGTTAACATAGAAAATGAAAGGAAATAACTCTCCTACACTCACTGACCATTCTACTTAAGCAATTCCCCAATAGAGTCGCCATTCTATTAGCATTTTTCCTTGACCTTTTCAAAGAAAAGGCTAATTAACAAGGATCAAACAAACTCTCCTACACTTTGAGCTCAAAGGCTCAGGCGGGTGTACCTATTGGATTCACTTCTTTCAGTGAATCATGAGATGGATTCCTACCCATCACACTTGATATAATAATCATTCACAACTATTTAAATAGAAAGGGAAAATGATTTGAATAATTGATTGATGAAGAAACTACTAGACAAACCAGAGACTAGTGCCTTATCTATTGGGCAACAGAGTCAAATAGATGTGCACTCCCAGAAAACTTTTAACTCAAAACTCAAAAAACATGAATGAAATGCCTTGCAAGCCATTCTTCTCATTTCAATTCCTGGACATCAAATTCATATGCAGACTTAGAATTCTCAGAATTTGAAAAGAAGACTTACTCTCCTTGAGAGAAACTCAGATTCAAACCCACAGATACCTTGAGACTGGTATATTAACATGCCTTACAAGTTAATATACAAGAATCAAAACAAACATACAAAGATATCAGAACAGGGATTTCCTTTGTTTTTCATTAAAAAATGATCTGAAACTGTACATTGCAAGACCATGAACACAAAATTTAAGACTCAAAAGCCTGGAAGCTGCCTAACAGCATAAATTTCAACCTCTCTATACAATTGAGAAGACAAAAGATATGGAGGAATTTGAGAAAACCAATTTTTTCACTAACACCTGTCAATTCCTCCCAAAATATCTGAAATTGATCCCTTCTACAACTGCAAAAATTTGATCTGATCTACACCCAAAAAGATTGCAAAATTCAAACCTTCATCTCAAGACCTTTCCAATGGTATATAACACTTAATATTTCTGATAAAAAATGCTCCCTGAATCACTAAGCAAACTTTGCCTTCCCATCATTTCCTGAATAATTTTGAAATATTTGAAATATTTTCAATAGTCAAACTATTGAATTGAAATGAAATTTTAAAATATGTATATTTTAATCCCTTTTCTCACAGTGCACCAGAATTGGACAAGTGGCACCTCCTGGTTGGTTCTAAAAATTCATCTCTGCATAGCCTCTGCGACTGCGTGACGAGCTAAATCGCCAACTCGCATGCATTTTGCATTCCCTTGAAAATCATGCGCAACTACGCAACGAGCTCACTTTTGGTCTGCAACTGAGCGACGAGCTACTTGCATGAGTGTGCAACAAGATAAATCGCCAACTTGCATGCATTTTGCATTCCCTTGAAAATCATGCGTGACTGTGTGACAAGCTCACTTTTGGTTTGCGACTGAGTGATGAGCTACTTGTGCGAGTGCGCGACGAGCTAAATCACCAACTTGCATGCATTTTACATTCCCTTGAAAATCATGCTCGACTGCGCGATGAGCTCACTTTTGGTCTGCGACTGAGTGACGAGCTACTTGTGTGAGTGCGTGATAAGCTGAATTCTAGTCTACAACTGCAAATACTTAGAGGACCATAACTTTTTATTTTCAATTTGAGTTTTTCTGAACTTTTTTCTGTAGTGTGCACGCATGGTCATCTCAACCATATTAAAAATTTAGCTTGACCCAATTCGTATTTCTGGAGATATGATTAAAAACATGACTGGATGTGCTCCCACTATACTTGCTTAGTGAAATGTGTTGAACCCACTCCCCAAGTGGTATTTCATGAAAAACATCAGGTCTTTTTTTTTATGCATTTAAAGTAATCCTTCTCCATAACCTTTCAGGAAAAATTTTACTTAGTAACTCCAAATTTTTTCAAAATTTTGAGAGTACTAATAGGTCCCATGATTTCATACTTTGAGGAGGATACTTATAGTAGTTCATTTGTGGAATGCTAAGTATGAATGAGAAGATAAGAGACAGAAAAATTACAAAGTAGAATATCAGTTGTGTTTCATTCATCAAGGATCTATGTGAAGAAGAAGTGAAAGATTACTATAAATTGGAACTGATCAAGACAGCAGGTCTAATCTATAGTTCATCATCAGATATAGTACATATCTTTTTCTACAGAAGGTTGTAGCCTTCACCATTGAAGCAGTGAGATTTTGGAAAGTGAATCCTCACCCTTAACAGGGTTATTTGTAAAAGACTCCTAACAGGGTTAGACCCTTAACTAGGTCACTATACTTATTGCATTGTAAAGAACAAATCCTAACAGGGTTTCAAGATCTTCTAAAAGGGATTATTATAAAAAAGTATAGTTCAATGTGGGTGTTAATTCCCACCAAGTTTTTTACCATTTGGTTTCCCCGTAACAAAATTGTGGTGTTGTCTATTGTGTTATCTGAATGTGCATTTACTTTATTGTATTTTGGAGTTAATAAAAGAAAATAATTAAATCAAGCTGATAACTGATTCACCCCCCCCCCCCTCTCAGTTATNTGATAACTGATTCCCCCCCCCCCCCCTCTCAGTTATCCTTTGGGACTATTCTAACACCAGAATCATTGGTTTACAAGGCAACCTCTGGGAATATCTTGTATTTTGGTTCCACACAAGTGCTATTCTCGATTAACTTAATGACATTCTTCGTTTCATTCTTTAATTTGGCTATTCTTGAAGTTGTTGCCATGGTGTTTCAAATTTAGGGATTTTTCAAAGATAATAGCAGAGTTCTCAGTACGCTTGGTACTTACTTCAATCCGTGTGGCTTGTGAGTGATCAATTTGGAGTGCTTTGGATCGAGTTGAGGATGCTCTGCTAACTGCTCTCTTTTCAATTTGTTTTTGCTCTGTTCTATTTTCTCAATTTGCATGTGAAGAATTAAGTTCTTCTATCGAGTATTTTTAGACTTTTTCCCTAATTCTATCATAAATGCTCAACAACTCGTCAGTTCATAAAGATAGAGTTCGTCGGTTAAACTCTCAAACAACATTTTTTGGTGTTGACACAATACTCGGGATAGTTGTTAAGTTTGTTTCTTTTACAGACGGATCTCAGTGTAGTGTCAAGACAACATTGTAACTTTGCTTCCTTGCCGACGGGTGTCAATTTACATTAGTGACTTAGCATTTTTATATGTTGACTGACAATTCTTGGTAAGTGTAGACAACTTATCCTTTTATATTCACCGATTATTTTTGGTATGTGTTTACCGACAAGGTTGTTTTCTTAGAAATGTAACAAGTAGCATAATATGCATCTTTATTCATGTAGATTTTGACTACCTATCAATTTGTATAATGGAACTGATGCAAAATATGACTTAGTGTAGTGCAGTTCCATACTTGTTCATTTTTTAGGCAGGGGTGGTGATGTCACTAGATCCATGGGATGAGGTGTCACCGACTGCATTGCTTGGTCCAGATTCCTCAATGGTTGAAGCTTTCCTCCACATTTTCTTTCTGATTTTCTTGATGTCTTCAATGGTGTTACCATTTGCAAAAGTGGTGGTTTCTGTTATTCGGTCTCTGCAGTCCTTCTTTAGATGTCCAACCTTATGACAGTGTAAATATGTCATTCTAGGGTTGGTCCAGCCTCTAGACCTTTTGGTCCATGTTATCATACATTTTGCAGCAATGTGACCATATCTACCACATTTTGTGTAGCTTATCCATGTATTGTAATCCCAAACATAAGAATTACTAACTCTGCTCAGTTTATATGCATTTTCTTGATTTTTGGGTTTCCATGCTTCAATTTTCTTCTTCCTACATTCAAGAGATGTGTGCCCATGCATTTTGCAGGTGGGATAATAATTTTCCATATAGGTTTCCTTCTTTAGTTCTTTCACCTTTGATTTACATTCATATGTTTTATGTCATTTCTTGCTACAATTATAACAGTGTCCTATGAAAGTAAATGTGGATTTAGGAATACCTTTTTCTTTTCTCCTGCAAACATTTGAGGTGTGGTATTTCTTTCCATAGTAATTGCATGTTAGCTTCCTTGGTCTAAGATTGATTTAGGCACCTTTTGGATTAGCTTCATTTGATGACTCTTCATGCTTGGTGTATCCTAGTCTAGTATTGGTGTTGGGTCTTCTTTGTGCATTCAAGAATTCATACATCTATTTTGTACTTTCTTCAGCTCTCTTAATCATGTCATTATGTTGTTGTTGAATTCTAACTTCATGCTTTAGTTTTTCATTCTCTTCTCTTAATTCACCAATAATCTTTATTCTTTCAATGAGTTCAACATTTAATCTATTTGCCTCTTGACTCATAAGAATGATCTGATTTGTAATCTCATGGTGATGTTCAGTAAGTCTTTGTATCTTAGACTCTTTTTCTTATAGATTTCTAGTGATCTTTCTTCTATCATCAATAGCTAGTGTTCTTTCTTGTTCATCTTTCCTAGAATTGTTCATGACATAAATCATCCTTACCATCTATGTCTCTTGACCGATTTGCAGAGATTTGTCTTGTCCAGCCAGATGTAGATTGATTTCAGTTAGGCTTGTGATACTTTCTTCTGATGTATCTGATGCTTTTCTTGTATTTGATCCTGAAGACTCAAAGTAATTTGGAATTTCTTCCTCGTGATAATTTTTCTCATTACAGCGAGATGCCATATTATTTCTTTCATCCAGAAACTGTCTCATGTTGATTATAGCTTCTTATACTGTTCATAGAACATCTGAATTTCAAGATTTTATTCTCAATAGTTTTATCAATTATACACTTCTCCATTTTATGATCTTTTATCTTAATCCTTTAATATTTCCAAGAAGAGACTTAGCTCATATACCAATTGTTGGGATTAATGGGAAGTAGTACTGAGAGGGGAGGGGTGAATCAATACCTCTAAAACTTTTAACACTTTTCACCTTACTTCATTAGCAATCAATCTTTATTGTATTACCAACCAAATCTAATGTTATTTCTTATGCATGTAATATTAATTCATAAAATTAGTTGTATGTAACATTCATGAAAGTAATAGACACATAATACAAGATATG
Organism: Thuja plicata; assembly: GCA_018584345.1. Taxonomy (NCBI): domain Eukaryota; kingdom Viridiplantae; phylum Streptophyta; class Pinopsida; order Cupressales; family Cupressaceae; genus Thuja; species Thuja plicata. The sequence continues at coordinate 2,557,180 of MU225736.1, read as the reverse complement.
ATATCGCAGAAAACTCCTGTTAGAAAGTAAAAACTGCGGTGGGGATGGCACCCACAAAACTTCACTATCTATAGATTGGAAGGGAGCCAGTTAAGACTTACAATTTGATCACTTCTGATGATCTACCCTGTTAGGAGTATTAATGTGGAGACCTGTTAGGATCTACTTTGTTAAGAGCTTTAGCAACACTTATGTAGTGTGCACTCGGTTAAGAGATTTACAATAGGATTGTTAAATCCACCTTTCTTGAAAGGATTTCTTAAGTGTACTACACTTGTTAGAATGATTACAATATGTATGATCTGACTATATGCAATCTATAATTTCTTATCACAAATCCATTAAAGCTTACATAGTATGAATATCACCTATAGTGATTTATTAATACCTTTTCCTTCTTGTCGGTAGCATTGGTTCTTGTTCTTGAAAAAACTGATTTGATCTTTGCATGTGCTTCTGCATGAGTTCTCTTGTCTAAACCTTAGATGCTCTCAAAGGCTACTATCATGATTAAACAACATGTTTACAATTGATTGATCATCTATTTATACAATTCTTTGACCTATTCTAGAATCATGCATTACAATGTTAACTCTAGATCCAAGGTATACAACTTGACCTTAATCCTTTAGTTTGCATGTTTTAAATCAGTTAGACTGATAAAAATAATAATAATTACATTGCTTTTCCCTCAAGTGATGGATTTAAAACAAATCAAGAAGCTAAATATAAAACTTTAGTGATTTATCTGACATGGAAGTCAAATCCACTTTTTTCAGGATGTAACTGACTCTCGGTATCTGATTTTTGGTGTGAACTGAAAGTCTGTCAGTGTTACTTCTTCAAATTGTTTGTTGGGTTCCCTTGATCTATTTGGTTCCACTCTTTGACTGTTTTGTTGGTTGCACTCTTGACTATTTTGTCGGGTTACACTCTTGACTATTTCATTGGGTTACACTATTGGTTACTTGTCAGGTTCCTTTGTCTTTTCTATCATTGGTCAACACTTAATAGTGTTGCATCAAGATGCTTTGTAACCTTGGTGTCGAGTAGTGTTGTGCCCTATCTTTCGATGTAGTATTAACCGATGGTGTTTATCATGTTTTTTCCTTTCATATACTAATGGAAAAATATAATGTATTCAATTTTCCCATGATAAGTAGAAATAATGGAAATTATACTTTGATGACTCTCACACACATAATTTATCAGGCATCGACATAGTATTTATCACTTCTCAATGAGACTCTATTCCTAGGTCCTACATGCTGAGTTTTAATTGCACCAACAATATAACCAAGTATGAAGCATTGATCAAAGGGCTCAAAACAAATATCTAGTGGAAGATCAACCAAGTACAAGTGTAAGGGAATTATCAATTAAATATCAACCAAGTCAATGGAAGTTATGACACTAAGGATGAAAAATTGATTCCCTATAAAGTCATGGCAGAAGACATCAAGAAACATTTTGAAATGATATCATTTGAGAAAAATCCCCATAATTAAGAACAATGTAGTAGATTCCATGGCTATTTTAGGCTCTTTTTCTCAACATGCTACTAGATGTGACACATTGTAAGTTCATGGTTGCACAACTCACGGTCCCTGCCTTTCCCCAAGTCTTAGGTTTTGTGTGAAATTGTTGCTCATAATTCTCCCTAGTATGAAGATATTTACACTTACTTAACTAGCCAAACCATTCCATTTGAACTATCCCATAACCCAAAGAAGTCCTTGATAAGGGAAGTCTCTCATTACATTATCATTTTCAATACACTTTATAGATCTAGTTTTGATGGAACACTCCTTGGATGTCTCAACTCTAAACAAGCACAAGCAATGGTATTAGAAGTGCATAAGGGAATTTGTGGTGCTAAATATAGTGGCTTAACCTTAGCCAAAAATATTTTTAGAATTGGGTATTATTGGCCCACAATGCAGATAGATGCTTTCTTACTTGTACATAAGTGCATAAAACGTCATATTTACAGGAACCTCATCCATGCACCTTCTCAAGAGCTACAACCACTCACATCATCATGGCCTTTGGCAAAATGGGGGTTCGATTTCATTGGAAATATTCATCCCTTATCCTTTGATGGTCATAAGTACATAATCACAACCACTGAGTATTTTACAAAGTGGGTTGAATCAATCCCAATGACCTACACCAATGGCAAACATATTTCCAAGTTTATCTCAAACTATATCATAAGTAAGTACAATGTTCCACAGACCATCATTGTAGATCATCGCTCCCCCTTTAAAAATAAAAAGTAGATGAGCTTTGAAAAAAAATTCATATCCACCACAACTATTCTTCACTCCACTTTCCCCAAGGTAACAGACATGATGAGGCTACGAATAAAATCATTATAAAAATCCTGAAAAAGACAGTCAATGAAGTTGGTCGAGACTGACACCTTCAACTCAAAACCTCCTTATGGTCATACCACACTAGTTTCTATACTCCCATAGGAGTGACTCCATACTCACTAGTATATGGTATTGAATCTATCTTGCCAATAGAGGTTGAGCTTCCATCATTATGTTTATCCCTTCTGCACATCATTTTAGATGAGGAATACCAAGTATCTTGACTACAAGAGCTGGAGTTTCTCGATGTGAAGAGAAAAAATACATTAACACATTGTAATCATATATATAATGTCTTAGGAGAAGTTAAAACAAAAAAATTCATACCCTAAAATTTTGAAGTTGGTGACCTGGTGCTAATGGAGAATCAAAAAAATGAAATGGAAAGAGAAAAAACCAAGAAAATTTGAACTAAACTAGTTGGGTCTTTACATCATAACATCAACCTTTTTGAACACATGATATACTAAGAAGGGAGGGATGAATCAATATATCCTTGAAGAATTTAGAACAATTAATTATTTTACCATTTAAATATTTTAATTTATAGGAAAATAAAAATGAATAGAAATAAAAAGGCTACAACACATAACACCATAGATTTTTCCGTGGAAACCTAGAATGGGAAAAGACACATTGAGAGGGCTATCTCTCGAATATTATGTAATCACTTATATAATATAATAGGTGGCTCACTATCCAAGTGACTCACTGCCAAGGTGGCTCACTGATAGTATACAAAATTAGATAGATGGTTGAATATACAAAATTTGAACTAAGGAGTATGCATTAGCACATGCATGGATACAATTCACAATAAATTATAGATCTCCTTTCTTTACCGATACAAATACGCATTTCACTTTTTACAAGTTTGCATAGATCACATCACACATATCATATCACACATATATCTATCTATGTATGTACATAATATATATAATTCATAGATGTAAACTCGCTTCAAGTCGGCTAGGCACTAAAATGAACTGTCAGCTAAACAAAAAAATAGATTTGGGTGAGAATGGCGTATGATGAGTTGATCCTGTAAAACTATTGATAATCACATAGCATAACTGATGATGATGCTCATTAGTGAGTGCAGTTGGTGACCAAAATCACTAATACCAAGAGACGTATCCAAAATTACTGATATCAATAAGGCAAAAACTGATACCAATACTGACGTAAATGACAACCAAAACTTTGGGAATGCTTGCAGTCTTCCACTTTGTCATTGATGGAAAACCAATGAGAGAAACTTATGTCTCCAAAACAATGAAACTGATGACAACTGAAAAGAAATCTGAATAATGAATTACTTCAAAAAATCCTCCTAAGAGGGACAACTAATAAATGAGAAAAGTTATTTTTGTGTTTTTGACATTTTTGTTCTCCCCCTTTTTCCATTAATGAGAAAGGGGCACAGATAGCAAATAAATAAAAAACTCAAAGAACTCACATACTAGAAACATCATGCTAAATGGATCCTAGAGTCTTCTTCAGGGTCCGAAGGACTTCAATCCAAGAAGAGTTGTTCTTATTCTAGTCATGAATAGCCATCTTGAGGTGAGATATGTGCACACACACTATGGTTAGCACATCTTCTATTTCAAAAAGAGTTGTCAGTTCACCTACTTAATAGTGTTGGGAAACAAGAAAAACAAGACTTACCTAAGATATGCAAGGGACACATAAATCCTATAAAAAACCAAGAGAGATAATGATTGTTTCCTTTTGATGCTAAAGATGAAATAATTTCTTCTACATTATGTATAACTTGGCTTGAATCGTGTCATCACAATGAATGGGGATTTTATACTCCTTGTAGTAATCTAAATTTCTATGGAGTCCATAGGCTACTTGACATTCTTAGTGGTAATAGGTCATTGTAAAGTATACCATTATAATTTTTTTCCATCCTCAAGTACGCATTTTCCTTCAAGAAGCAATTTTTTAGAGAGTGAGGAATGATACTACTCTTCAATCTTTCATAAGAAAGAGTGCCTAGTCACTTCCTTAGCCGATAGAATTTGGTCATTAACCAAATTAGTTAAGTCCTTAATATTAGTAACAAGAAATTTCCATTTTTCTCTGATGGAACAAGTAGATTCAAATGTGCACGAAGGAAAAATAGCATGAAAAGTCAATATAATTTATTCTATAATTTCACTTTTTTGCTCAAAATGACACAATAACTCTTCTTGGACAGTGGCAGTGATAGTTTGGCCAATTTTTAGCTTATGCCAGGTGGAAAGTTTTTGAAAATAAATGAAAATAGAAGATGTGATCGGTTTAAAGATAAGAGGAGATGAAATGAAGTTTTAAAGGAAACTTTGAGAACTAATTCCAATCTCAGGCCTTCAGTTGATTACCTCAACATCACACACTAGAGTGTTTGTGGACACTGACACAGTTATATCTTGAGACTTCTTTTCTCCTTCTACATTTTCATTGCCTACTTCTTCCTTTCTTCTAACAATACTTCATCATCATTCTTGTTCTCTGATTCTACCTCTTTTCTAGGTTGACTTTATTCTTCATTGTTACATTCATCATCAATGATGACAACATTATCTACCAATGTAGATGCTTGAGAAAATTTTGGTTTATCGGGAACCTTGTCAATTTATATACTTCTACATCCTTCAATGATTGGTTCCACTTTTTCTATATTCTCTTTAGACAATATAGAAGATCTTGTAGGAGCAACATTGAGGGGCTCTAGATCAGGAGGATCCTGATCAAGAGAAAATACATTATTGTTGGTGAATTTTGGGATATCTTATGTCTTGCTAGGATACACAGGGGTAGATGGTTTTTTATATGAATACTGTTCAATAATATTCAATTCCTTAGCAAGAGATGTAAGATCTGATACAATATATTGCTTTACCCCAACTACAACTATCTTATCAAACATAAGAAACTTAACTCTTTTCTTTAACCTAAGTGAATGTCCTTTTGCAACAACGCAGAAAGAATTAATAGACTGCTCACCAATCACATAACTAGATACTTCTTTGATAGTAATATCAAATAAATCTATTTCTATCCTCTTTTCTTTAGATCTTATCTCAATCAAAATGTCCCAAAATTTATCAGGAACATCTTTCTTATACTCTTATAACTCTTTATTTTCCTTAACATAATATTTTAGAAAAGCTTCAATGATAGCTTGTTTTTCTTCCGCAGATGTTGACCAAAGAACTTACTAGCACTAGAAATTTCACCAGAAATAAGATGATCAAATATAATTCATACATCCAGAGTATTTGTACCAAATTCAGAATCTAAAATTTCTTATGATTGTTTTCCTTTCTTGTTCACATTAACTCTGAAATATTTTGTCTCTGTCAATGGAATGATCTGATGACACATTGCCAGAATCAACAATGTACGACTCAATTTTGGCTTTAGGTTTCTTTGTAGTAGTAGAAATTAATCTAGTAACCTTTCTCTTTCTAGATGAACCTTCTCCTTTAGTTTCACTGGTAGGAACTAATGCAATGGTTACACCAAAAGGATTATCGAGAGAACTTATAGTGATCATTCACAATAATTATTCTTGTTCCATCTTTGTTATGTTGTGTTCTTCTCCAAATTTCCTCATTATACCTTCTACCTTCTTCTCTACATTTGTATTAGCCTTTTTACTGTATATTTCCATATTTTTCTCTTCTACAGTACCAAATATTTCTTTTGTAAGATCTAGGGGACTTTCCAATAAAACTTTGGCATAACTTTTGACTTGTTCTACACTCAATTCATATCCAAGAAGGGGTAGCCATTTATGTATGGGTTAAACTGCCTGCATGATGTATTTTTTGGTGGTAATAATAAAAGTAATTTCTTCCTTATATTTTTCTATCACAGAGGGAGGAATTATATCCCTCTGATGCATTCTTCATTGCATAACAAAGAAAATTTCTATGAATTTATCTTCCATAACACAAACTCTTTCCTTTTTCAATAACCTTTTGCAAATTTGGTGTGGTATAGGTGTATGATTTGACCATACAACATTTCCTTCTCCAGGGATATAATTTGAGAAATACAAAATCAAACAAATAGCTAAAGAGCCTAAATGAAAAACTCACATTTTTTTCCAGTCTTAATTGTTAAGTTTTCAATGAATTGAGATTTGATAACAGTACAAATATCATAATTAGTACCTTTCACCGTATTATGAACAACACAAATTATCATTTCTAACACAAATTTTTCACGGTTGGTATAGTACACTTTGTATTTGATGACTTGTGTTGCATATCTTACTACAAGATCATTTATGGTATTGATTATAAGGGACCTTACATCATGAGTAGCTCCGGTTTGGGAAATTGCTTTGTTAGTTTTGAAACTTCTAGTTTTTGGTACTTCTCCTAAGTCACAGAGACCAGTGATTCTCTTCATTGCTTCCTTTGAAATTAAATGACAACCATTCTCAAGCTAGGAGAAAATATCATGGAACTTGTTGATATTCATTCTTACCTAGCTATCATCTGAATAAAAATTAGGGAATGTGTTAAACACATCCAACTTTTTCTCAACCAAAACCCTAAATTCAAGTTTTTTTGCACCATTTCCATCACTAAACTTCTTCGCCCACAAATCAATAATTTCATAAGTATTGAATTTATTCATCTTGCATTTTAAGTGAATTGAACATCTTCTACATGGACAAAACCTTGAGGCATTCTGGAAAGGCTTCCTGACACATCATTCTCATTCAAAATATCAAGGCATAATTGTTGGAGATTTGCCTTTGTGCATATAATTCAATGTATGTTTGTCATTGATGACAACATATAATATACAACAGTGTTCTATATGAAATTATTAGTATACATGTTTTGGAGATATGCATGTTTATTTCCATGGTGTATACATGTTCTAGATGCTATGTGCATTCACGTTGAGTCAGATATGAAGTTTTAGTTGAGTTATGTTAATCAGTTATGGCAGTTACAGTGACTGAAGATTATCTGTGAAGAGTCGACGTAATTACATTATTTCTTGAGTTGTGCCTATCTTTGGGATATGTGTGTTTGTATTCATGTTTAGTTATGAGTTAAAGATAATTATCTAAAGGCACCAAATGTTTTCTATCAGAATCGTGAAGTTGGAGTTAATTTGGTGGAGCCGACTTTGTGATGCGTCGCGTCTATTCAGTTTGGGTTGCGTGATTCTAATCAGGTTGCGTGCTTGATGTGGCCGACTAAAAAAAGTATTGAAGGGACTCCTAAATCTAACAAAGATCACATCCTTTGGGAAGATACTTATATTAGTTCATATGGTGAACGCTAAGTGTGAATGATAAGAAAAGAGACAGAAAAAGCATAGAACAAAATGTTCGTTGTTATGGGACAGTAGAGACATTTCATTCATCAAGAAAATATCTATGTGAATAAGTGGAAGTATACAACACACTGGAACTGATCAAGATAGTAGATCTAATCAAATAGTTCATTTATCACATATAGTGCATATCTATTTTACTGAAGGTCGCAGCCTTCATCATTTTAGCAGTGAGATTTTTGAACAGTGAGTCCTCACCCCTAACAGGGTTATTTGTAAAAGACTCCTAATAGGGTCAGACCCTTAACCAGGTCACTGTACTTATTGCATTGTAAAGAACAACTCCTAACAGGGTTGCAATATCTCCTAATAGGGATAATTATACTGAAGTATAGTTCTTTGTGGGTGCTAATTCCCACCAGGGTTTTTACCTATTTGGCTTCCCCATAACCAAAATTGTTGTGTTCTATTTTGTGTCATCTGAATGAGTTAATTCTTAATGTTATTTTGTATTCAATTATCCCTTGGGACTATTCTAACAATAACTTGAGAACATGGTGAGGTTCTTCGTTCTCATCAATAAGAACGGGAGTGAAATTTCTAGCCATATCCATTGTAATAATGGAGATTAATTCGAATTCAAAAACAAAGATTTCTTTAGACTCTAAGCATGAACTCATCTCACCTAATAGCTCTTTAGGTCTTGTCTTAATGCAATATGAAATGAGTTGTAAGCTTTCATATTTAACATGTAACCTCAAGATAATGTGGCAATAAATGTTTCATAATACCATTAAAACATATTTTTACTGAGAGGAATATTCGCTACTTATTCTATTAACTGATAGTTTTCTAGAATGAGTAGGTATGTACTACTTTATACTTCTTAGGATGGGAGATAGATACAAACAATTTTTCTCCCCTTACTGACAGTCATAAGGTTGATCAATTTTTGGTAGAAACTTGTGTGTCGGTGTTGGGGCTACCGACATCTTTTCTAACCCAAATATTTTTTATCTCTTCTCTTAATTTTTCTTTATCAACAATATTTGTCAATTTTTTCCTCTTAGTATCCGTAGATCTACAATATTTTATGATGTGTCGAAAATTATTAGAGTTCTTGCATCTATTACTATGTGTCTTCTATCTTTGACCTAAATTCGTTAGTCATATGACCATATTGAAAGCATGTAAAATAATATCCAGAAAATATATTATTGGTATATTCTCTACATTGATTATCTTTGTGACCAAAAATATTTTTGTTAAAGCATCTACTGGTAAAGGATACATTGTTAGGGTTAATCCTACTTCTACGATTTACTTCCTTGTGACCAAATGTGTTGCACTTGAAACAATAACCATTGAAAGAATGAGAATTAATACTTACCTGAGGGTCTATCAGGGCCTTAGCTTTATCCAATTGATTAGGAGTGGAATTATTTACCAGAACAATTTTAATTTCCTCAAGGATAGGGCTATGTGAACATTCACCGGTGTCACATCCAAGTCCTGTCTTATCTTTAGGTGATTTTAGAGCCTTCAAAATATCATCCAATTTTTCAGAACTAGAATTTTCTTTCTTTTCACATTTCTCAACTTCAACCTAACTAGCCTGTAGGGATAGAATTTATTATTCAAGCTTTTGGTTTTCATCGTTCTTTCTCTTTACTACACTATTCAAAATATTCTTGGCTCACTCACTTTCTTCAAGTTTGGATCTCAGATCGATGATAGTTTCATTCGGTGTCTTGAGCTGACTTCTTACTTCCTTGTGTCTGGATTTGAATTTTTGGATTTGTTCCATCAATTTTTGGATACATTCATTTGTCATTTGCAGGTTTTTAGATAAGGATTTATTTTCATCTTCAATTGATTCCAGATCTTCATATACTGAAAGGATTTCTTCTTCATCCATAGCGGTTGTCAGTGACAAGGGTTCAACTTCCTGGATCTCCTTCGAGTGGTTAGACTCTTCCAAAGGACCAAGATCTAATACCAATTGTTGAACACCCGATATACTAAGAGGGGAGGGGTGAATCAGTATATCCTTGAATAATTTGAAACACTTAATTATTTTACCATTTAACATATTTTAATTTATAGGATAATAAAATTGAACATAAATAAAAAGGTTGCAACACATAACACTAGATACTTTTTTGTGCAAACTGAGAATGGGAAAAACCACATTGAGAGGGATAGCTATTAAGTATTATGTAACAAGTTATATAATATAATAGATGGATCACTGCCAGGGTGGATCACTGCCAGAATAAAAAATTAGCACAGATGTTTGAATGTATAAAATTTAAAGTGAGGAGTAAGCATCAGAATATGCATGGATACAGTTCACAGTGAATTATAGATCTCCTTTCTTTACCAATACAACTACACAATTCTCTTTTTACAAGTTTGCATAGATCACATCACATTACATAAATTGCATCACATATATTTCTATCTATGTATTTACATAATATGTATATTATTCATATATAAACTAGCTTCAAGTCGGCTAGGCACCAAAATGGAATTGTCAGTCAAACACAAAAATGGATCTAGGTGAGAATTTTGTGTGATGAGTCAATCCTCCAAAACTATCTCTCACCATACTATCTCAATACCCTATCTAGTAGTTGTAACTCAATGATACTCACATACTAGGTAGACCGACCAATCATAAATCTCTTCTATCAAAAAAATTAGAGGTGATCATCGCCAGTAGTGACATATTGTGATGGTAAATTTATTGTGTTTTTATTCATGCCATCAAGGTTCAAATCCCATTGGGGATGAGTTCCCCCATTTGTATCCTCACTGGTTCATAGCTTTGGGTCAAAGCATTTACCCCTCTTTAAAAACAAATTGGAGGTGATCATCCTCACCATCACACATGAGGAAGTCAATATAGGGTCTCCATGCAAAATCCTTCAAAGTATCCAACAAATGTCTCAAATATCTCACATAGAACATATTCCTATGAACCCCTAAATCATAGTAGTATACATAAGTTTGTCCTAGTTGTATCACTGGTCTGTTGAAAACAAGACAAAATACAACAATGTGCTCAAAAGACCACACCTATAAAAGTGTGACTCTGCATCCCAAACTTGGACTCCCGTGATATGTGATGTCATGGAAAAGATGCATGGCCCCCAATAAAACAATGTCCCTCTCAACCATGTTTCCAACACAATCTCTTCCCAACCAATATGGAATCCATGACCTCTCCTATCTGGAACCAAAACACCTCTCAAACTCTATAAAGCACCACAAAATATGTATCATAACCCAACATGTCCTACCACCTAATTTCATATCTCCTACCTCTCAAACCCTCTATCGTGTAATAAAAAAAGTCACATAAAGTTTCTAAGTGAGTTTTGAAGATGTTATGATGTAGATTTGATTTCTGGATGATTTGATATTATGTTGTCATTCATGTCAAATATTGACTATGTGCTCTTAGTATGTTTCCAAGCATAGTTGTGTTTAATGAAGCATTGAGGTGAGTTTCAGTGGTTGATATATTTATGGGATACTTAGGCATGTCTCAAGATGCCTAATACATGACTTCTATTATTGAATTGACCTTATGAGAAAGTTATGATAGGTTGAAGTATTATAGTGCAACTACTAGAATAGTTAATGATAGGTGATAGATGATTTGTATGTCTTGTCAAATCTTTGTTATACCTTGTGATAGGGTCACAGGATGTGGTGGTCAACAATGTTCAAATTATACATTGTCAACTGCAACTAATTTGAGTGATCAGTGTGAAGGATAAATGATTGGTGAACAGAGACAGAGTTGTTATAATGTTACAAAGTTTGTGTATTTGAGTGATAGTTGATAAATCTTTGATTGGTGTTGAGGTTGTAATGAATTTGTTTGATTCAGTCATGATATGGTGACATGTTCTCATGATTGAGGGTGATGATCTAGAATCACATTGTTTGATGCTAGTGTGTGGAGAATTTTTTTGAGGAAGCTTGTGTTTGGTCAAAACATGTTTGATTCCTTGTAACAACATCCTATGTAAATCATTGTATTAGACGATGTGGTCCTTGAAATATGTTTTGTGTATTTAATTTTGTTATGTGGCATGTTGGATTTGAGAGAGATGTTTTGCAATTCTATTTAGGGTTTGATCAAGGCAGTGGACTTAAAATTTTAGTTTATAATGGATGAATTTGAAGGTTGAATGTGTTGATCATGTGTTAAGACAAGTGCGGTGTAAAGTATGAGTTGTGATCAAGCCAGAGAAGATTTAAGTGTGTTAAGAAGAGATTGTGTGCTTAAGTGGATATGATCAAGTATAGGTAGTGTTATTTCACATATCATTTTTTTTTGGTGTTCCCTAATAGTTGCAAAAAGTTAAATCCCTTAATAGGTTAGATCGTAATATATATTTGTTGTAAATCCTCTAACAAGGCTACTCTTAATAGAGTAAAGGTCCTAACAAGCCTAAGGAAAATCCCTTAACTAGGTAGCACCAAAGAGTGTTTTTGTAAACTCCTAATAGGGTTAAGCTCCTCACAGGGCGTACTTTAGAAGAGTACATCATTTAGTGGGTACTAAACCCCACAGTTGTTTTTTCCCTATTTGGATTCCCATGAGATAAATTTGTGTGTCAATTGTGTGGATGGACTTTGCATGTTTATGGTTTTAATTTATTGAATATATGGTTAATCTTGTGAATGGAAATTTAAGTTTAAGCAGTTAAAAGATTGGACTATTTGGTACATTACTGATTCACCCCCCCCCTCTCAGTAATCTGATCTTAGGACTAACAATTGGTATCAAATATTTGGTCCTCTATTGTGGTGAAGCTTAAAAACTTGGGGTAAAGATCTAAATGTGATGAGAAAGGAAGGTCCTAAATTCACAAGAGAGAACTACTTAGTTTGGTGTGGTCAGATGTAGCTCTATCTTAAAGGTATGGTTGATCAACACTGGGGTCATGTGATAAATAGGTACATCATCTCTTTGGGAATCCTAAGTATAGATTAATTTAAGGTTAGACAATAACATACTGCTATTATGGAAGTTATTGCTAGTACTCTTTCAGATTGTAGAGTTTATTGATTTCAAAGACTTGGATACATCTAATGAGATGTGGGAGAAGCTGAGGACTATCCATGGTGGTGATCCAAATGTGTAGAAGGAAAAGGTTGATAGTTTGAAAGGAAAATATAATGATATGAGGATGCAAGAAAATGAGAATATTGAGCAATAAAAACTAAGAATAAAAGAAGTTGTTGCGGCTATCTGAGGTGTTGGTGGTAATCTTCCTGAGGGGGATGTGGTAAGAAAAATTTTATGAACTTGATTACCTCAGTATGTTAGTAATAACTAAGAGGGGGGGTGAATCAGTGGCCTCAAAAATTTATCCTTCAAAATTAACCACCAATCAATAAACCTTAGATTATTATGTCCCTACAAGATGCATGCCATGAAGTACTAGTAATGATTAACTGTCTCTCAGTTTTCTCTGTCAATCCTTATTCTTTCTTGATTACCGATAAGAAGTATAACTATTTACCAAAACTTAGTAAATAAGAAAAGTATACCGATCAATCCAGAGTTAGCTATGTAAGATGCAAGACAGTAAAGAAATGAATCATACACACATAACACATGAATTTTAACATAGAAACCCTGTTAAGGGAAAAACCACTTGGACCCTGTTAAGTGTGACCTTGTTAGAGGATTTTATACATAGAGGTTGTCACGTAGTATTAGGAATCTATTGCTACCATCCTTGAATCATCCTCCTTCTTAGAGTTTCAATAGGTATCGGGAAATTCCAATGCTACTTTCATGAATTAGCCTTTTTGGCACTCCTTGAGATGTACATCAATATATAGAAGATTTTTAAGTCCTTCTCAATTTAGAGACTTGATTCTTCAATGGTTAAACTAAAACACTATAACCTATTCATATTGCAAATTTGAGTTGCAGATTTTTAGATTTTTTTAAGTACATTACCTCTCTGACCATTGTATCAATTAATCCTTGTGCTCCATACTTTCTGCTCTGTGATGTTGTGCTCACTGTTCGTCGGTGTCTGCAGAATTCCTTAGCTCTTCCTTCAACTTATTTGATCAGCACTGGATGAAGTTGTTCTTCATCATTTTTTCTTCAACATCCTCTTTTTATTCACTACCTTTAATCCCATTCGTAAATGAATTAAGCTTGTCTCTTATATAGACATAATATTCATTGTTTCTTGATTCTTGATTTTTGGCATGATAAACAATCTAGCCAATTAGATTTAAAGCCTAAACCCTAATTTTTCTCGTAGATATCTTCTTGCAACTATACAAATCATTTTTAAATCAATCACTTATCTCTAGTCGAATAAAATAAAGTAGACAACCAGTTAAGTCTATTTCTAGCTCTGCCAGCTAGATATTTTGTCATTTTCTGAACTCCCTGTTCTGTCAGTAAACACTTCAGTTAGTCATCGAAAACAAGTGACTAATCCATTAGTGATACTCTAGTTAGCTTTGTGATCTTCGTCTGTCAGCTATCATTGGAATTTTTCTCATTGGGCAACTCTGCATCTTTGGTCGTCGGGCACTTTGAGTCTTTAGCTCATCGGGAAACCTTCTGACTTTTCTCGTTAGGAATTCTATGGTTTTACTTTGTTGGGAAACACTATGCTTCTAATTGTCAGGTATTACTGTGACTGTTCTTCTTTGCTTTGATCGATGGTGTGCACTCCATCGGTGTTGTTAGTCACTTAGTGAATACTTGAATTTTATACATTGCTGAGGGCATAACCTTGGTTCCTTTGATTCTCTGAAGTCTTTGGCATTATGTACATGACCATATAGATGATATGAAGTTGACATCAATGAAAATATATTCCATTAACTGATTTAATGACCTGCATTATCTTTCAACTTAATATTATCAAACATTCAATCAGTTACATGTCATCAATCTCTCCCTTTGGCATTGATGGCAACATACTATACTATCACACTATACTATTTCTAATACAATATGAAATACAACAGTTGAGATTCATCAAACTACCAATCTTTTATTCTGTTAACCGATAAATGTCTGACCATCGATAATCTCTGTTTTAGCTTAGATTTGATTCTTGTAGCTCTTTTTCTTCTGATGTGTTGTGTTCGCTCCTTGTGTCAATTTCTCTCCCTTGACTATTTTTCTCTTTTGATGTTTTTCTCTTGTCATTAACTCTCCCTTTGTATAATCCTTCCATACAATTTCTCTCCCTAAGGATATAATCTCTCCATGTTGGAGTAATGGGATAATGGATAATCTCTTTCCTTTTATAGAAGGATGTGATAATATGGATAATCTATCTCCCTTTGACAACAATGCCAAACAAATATCTCACAAATATCTGACATTAATGTCAAACAATCATTTCTCTCTATCCATATTATATTCCTTGAATTTCCCTTATCCATCAGCGATACAACAATATACTCTGGTGCCTAGTGCTGATATATACCTGTCTGTATATAGATGTAGCCTTGAAGTTCATCTCTTTTCTTGCATCAACATTAATTATATTCTAATAATATATAGGATGATGCATCCTTCTAGTCATCTTACTGACTGGTAGACAAGGGTTTAACCCCTAGTCTTTTTCTCAAGTACTCAAATGTATCCTTGGGCAGTGACTTGGTGAAGATATCAGCTAATTGTTCTTTGGATTGCACATATTCAAGTATCACTTCTTTTTATTGAACTTGTTCTCTCAAATAATGATACTTGATGGCAATGTGTTTAGTCTTAGCATGCATGACTGGATTCTTAGAAATGTTTATTGCACTGGTGTTATCATAATAGATAATTACTGGTTCTAGGATCTTCATATGCATACCTTCCAGTAACTTTTTGATCCATGCAATATTTGAGTAATTTGCAGCAGCAGCAACATACTATGCTTCTGCAGTAGACTGAGAGATGCATCCTTGCTTTTTGCTAATCCATGTGACAAGTCTGTCACTCATAAAGAATGCTCCTCCATTTGTGCTCTTTCGGTCATCAAGATTTCCAACCCAATCAGTGTTGATAAACACCTTAAGTTAAAATTTTCCTTCTCTTATATACCATAATCCATATTCCTTGGTATTCTTCAGATATCTTAAAATTCTTTTCACAGCAGTCATATATGATTCCCTGGGGTTAGCAGAAAATCTAGCAACAATTCCTACTGCATGTGCAATATCTGGTCTAGTGTGTACAACATACATGAGTTTTCCAATCATTGATATATGCAAAGTCTAATTTACCTCTGATGTCTTTTCCTCCTTTGTCAACTTACATCTAGTAGCCATCGGCGTTCCAACTGGTTTGGAATCTTCCATCTTGAATATTTTCAAGACCTCTTTAATCTATTTGGACTGTGTAATGAAAATTCCTTCACATTGTTTCATGGTCTGTAGACCAAGAAAGAACTTGATCTCTCCAAACATAGACATCTCAAACTCTTTTCTCATCTCATTAGCAAATGATTTGCATAGCATATCATTGCCTCCAAATATGATGTCATCAACAAATATTTCAGTAATCAAAGTGTTAGCATCAATATCTTCCTTTAAATAAAAATTATTGTTTTCGCTAATCCTTACAAATCCAATACTTATAAGATAGGAATGAAGTCATTCATACCAGGCTCTAGGAGATTGTTTTAATCTATACAAGGCTTTATGAATTCTACATACCATGTTTCTCTTGTCTGGATCTACAAACCCTTCTGGTTGCTCAATGTATACCTCCTCTTCAAGTATTCCATTTAGAAATGCTGACTTGACATCCATCTAGTATACCTTGAATCCTTTGAATTAAGCATAAGAAACTAGTATTATTACACCTTCTAGTTTGGCAATAGGTGCAAAGGTTTCTCCATGGTCAATACCTTCCTCTTGTGCATACCCCTTGCATACTAGTATTACTTTATTTCTTGTGACTTCTCCATTCTCATTCAACTTGTTCCTGAATATCCATTTAGTACCGATGACATTCTTGTCATCTGGTCTTGGCACAAGTGACCATGTCTTATTCTTTTCAATCTTCTCAATCTCATCATTCATAGCACTTATCCATTATTCATTATCAACTGCAGCATTAACAGATTTTGGCTCAAACTCACAAATTAAACAACTTGAGTTTAAAGACTTACTTCTTGTTCTTGTACTAGCTTTCTTATCTCCTATGATCTGGATCTCTGGATGGTTCCTTCTTACATATCTGGCAAGAACTAGTTTAGCTCTTTGTCTATCATCTTGATCATCATTTTAGCCTTCATTTTGTTCTTCATCACCTTGCACATTATTTTGATCAATATCTTGACCGTCAGTATTTGCAGCCTGACCGTCGGTTACAACAATCTATTGCTCTAGAATTAAGCATTATTGCTCAGGTAGAGTGTTGGGTTCTTCATAGCATACAAACTTGTTGTAGTCCTCTGGTTCTTTTGTGCTTTCCAGCTCATTCTTTTCTACAAATTCATCTATCTTCACATTTGCACTTTCAACAATTTTTTTAGAATCCTTGATAAGACATTTATAAGCCTTACTTTTGGTGGAATATCCTAGAAAGATACCTTCATCACTCTTGGCATCAATATTTCCATTTCTATCATCCTTTAAGATATAACATTGACTACCAAATATTTTGAAGTAACTTACATTGGTTTTTTTACCATACCATAGCTCATAGGGTGTCTTCTTTGTGTCCTTCTTCAATTGTACTATGTTTAATGTGTAGACAACAGTACTGACAGCTTCCCTCCAGAATATTTGGGTGATGTCTTTCTCCATCATCAGTGTTCTAGCACAATCAATTATGGATCTATTCCTTCTCTCAGCAATCCCATTTTGTTGTGGTGTTCTTCGTGCAGAAACTTGTCTTTTTATATCATGCTCATTACACAAATTAGTGAATTCATCTGATATAAACTCTCCACCTCTATCTGATCTCAAGAATTTCAAATCCTTACCACTTTTTTTCTCTAACATAGCCTTATACCATTTAAACATCTTGAATGCTTCAGATTTGTCTTTTAGAAACATAACCGTCATCATTCTAGAGTAATCATCAACAAAGAGAATAAAATATCTATCTCCATAATAAATCTTTGTCCTCATTGGTCCACATAGATCAGTATGGACTAATTCTAGAATATCATCAGATGTATGGGTTTTACTTTTGAAACTAGACTTTGTCATCTTACCTTTTTGAAAATTCTTGCACATGATGTTGTCAGGCTTTGACATCATCGGTAAGCCTCTTACATTTCTCCTTCTGCTTATTTTCATCATGTTGTCAAAATTCACATGACATAACCTTTTATGCCACAACTATATGTCTTCATTTCTAGTCATTAATCAAGTGGTGTTAGTATCATTCATTCAGATAGAATAAGTTACCTTTTGCCTGTTCACCGGTACCAATCAATCTTCCTGATTCATTGAAGATATTTGCCTTCTTATTCTCAAATGCTACTCCATGACCTAAATTATTCACCTGAGAAACACTCAACAAATTATAATTCAATCCTTTTATCCAATAAGAATTTTCACATTTAATCAGGTTATTCAACATTATAGTTCCTTTACCTTCAACTGGACAAGGTGTATCATTACCCATTCTTACTGTACCACCATTATAA
>MU225736.1:2513492-2538269 GCA_018584345.1 Thuja plicata | reverse complement strand
TGTGTGATGTTTTCTCCTTCTTTCATTCTGAGATCATCAAACTTTCCTCTAAGGCTTTCTTCCTTGGCTCTCAGAACATTTGTATCACCTCCATGTACAAGCTTTAGTTTGTCCCACATCTTCTTTGTAGTTTTTCAATCTTTGACATCTTTAAATTCAGCATCAGAGAGCGAGGAAGAAAGCTCTATGACCATGCAGTTGTGCTCATGCTTCTCTCCCAATTGATCTACTATCTATACTCATGTGGGAAACACATATTCAATATCTAGGAATTGAGTAACATCATTACCAATACCTAATAAAATGAGGCTTATCCTGCTTTGCCATAAAGCAAAGTTGTCTTTGTTCAACTTGGGCACATCTCGTCTGTTCATCTTATGATCTTGACTTAGGTCTTGAAACCTTCCTTTCTAATCACACAAGCTCTAATACCAATTGTTAGTAATAAATAAGAGGGGGGGTGAATCAGTGGCCTCAAAAATTTATCCTTCAAACTTAACCACCAATCACTAAACCTCATATTATTATGTCCCTACAAGATGCATGCCATGAAATAATAATAACGATTAACTATCTTTTGGTTTTCTCTATCAATCCTTATTCTTTCTTGATTACTGATAAGCAATATAACTATTTACTGAAACTCAGTAAATAAGCAGAGTATACCGAGAAATCCAGAGTTAGCTATGTAAGATGCAAGACAGTAAAGAAATGAATCATACACACATAACACATGAATTTTAACGTGGAAACCCTATTAAGGGAAAAACCACTGGGACCGGTACCCCAAATTTTCACTCTTCTGAAGTGAGCCCTGTTAGGAGCCAACCCTGTTAAAGGTTACAAACACACTGTTAAGTGTGACCTTGTTAGAGGATTTTATACATAGAGGTTGTCACTTAGTATCGGGCATCTATTGCTACCATCCTTGAATCAGCCTTCCTCTTAGACTATCAATAGGTATCGGGAAAGTCTAATGCTACTTTCATAAATCAACCTTTTTGGCACTCCTTGAGATGTACCTCAATATATAGAAGATTGTTAAGTCATGCTCAGTTTAGAGACTTGATGCTTCAATGGTTAAACTGAAATAGTATGACCTGTTCATATTGCAACTTTGAATTGCATATTTTTAGATCTATTTAAGTACATTACCTCTCTTACCAATGTATCAATTAATCCTTGTGCTCCATACTTTCTTCTCTGTGATGTTGTGCTCACTGTTCATTAGTGTCTGCAGAATTCCTTATCTCTTCCTTCAGCTTGTTTTATTAGCACTGCATGAAGTTGTTCTTTGTCATTTTTTCTTTAGCATCCTCTTTTTACTCACTCCCCTTAATCCCATTCGTAAATGAATTAAGTTTTTCTCTTATATAGACATAATATTCATTGTTTCTTGATTCTTGATTCTTGGCATGATAAAAAAATCTAGCCAATTAGATTTAAAGCATAAATACTGATTTGTCTCATAGATATCTTCTTTCCGATTGTACAAATCATCTTTAAATCAATCACTTATCTCTGGTCGAATAAAACAAAGTAGACAACCAGTTAAGTCTATTTTTAGCTCTGCCAGCTAGATATTTTTTCATTTTCTGAACTCTTTGTTCTTTCGGTCAACACTTCAGTTAGTCATCGGTGACAACTAACTGATCCATCGGTGAGACTCTAGTGAGCTTCGTGATCTCCGTCCATTGAGCATCATTGGAATTTTTCTCATCCAAAAACTCTACATCTTTGGTCGTCAGGCACTTTGAGTCTTTAGCTCGTTGGGAAACCTTCTGACTTTTTTGTCAAGCATTCTATGGTTTTGCTTCATTGGGAAACACTATGCTTATGATCGTTGGGTATTATTGTGACTATTCTTCTTTGCTTTGACCAATGGTGTGCACTCCATCGGTGTTGTTTGTCACTTAGTGAATACTTGACTTTTATGCATTGCTGAGAGCATAACCTTGGTTCCTTTCATTCTTTGAAGTCTTTGGCATTATGTACATGACCGTACAGATGATATCAAATTGAAATCAATGACAATACAGTCTATGAACTGATTTAATGACCTGTATTATCTTTCAACTTAACATTATCAAACATTCAATCAGTTACATGTCATCATAGTATGCTATTAGGGTTTCATCTATTCAAGAGCTCATATCTCTAGGAACTTTACTGTTACTCTTGATGCATTAATAAGGAGATTAATTGCATGTGAGTTAAGCAATTATGATAATAGTTTTCCAAAAGTTGAAACTTCTTTCAAGTCATCATTGAATTTTGCACCATCTAGGAAAGGAAAGGAGATATCTAATAGTTCTTTATCATGTTACTTGAATTATTATGAATCTATCTTGTCTAAAGAAAAAGAACAGGAGGAATTGGTAGCTTTATTTTCTAGAAGGATGCCTAGGGGAAAAGGTAAATATAAAGGTAATTTTCCTTTGAAGTTATTTGTATGTAAATAAATTGGACACATTGCTTCTAGAATGCCTGGACAATGACAAGAAGGAGAGGCCAAGAAGATTCAAGGATAAGAATAAGAGAGTATGCTTCCTATCTAAGGAAGGTGTTACCCATGAGGAATCTGATGGAAGAGATAAAGAAGAAATTGTGTGTGTTGCAAAAGGAAGAACCTCTAGAAGAAGGTGAGAAATTTTTGGTTTCTAGCATGAATCATAGTGGTAACTAGATTATTGGCAGTGGGTGTAATCATCACATGACTGGTGATCAAAGAAAATTCTTAAAGTTGGAAGAATGTGATGGAGGCTCAATAAGTTTTGAAAATGATGCTCCATATTTGGTAGAATTTAAAGGATCTATTTCTTTGAATGATACAACAATTTGTGATGATGTTTACTAGGTTGATGATATAATATACAATTTCTTAAGTGTTTCTTAGTTGAATAAAAAAGGTTTCATATTGGAGTTCAATGGAGGTACATGCAGGATTATTGGGAAATCTGGAGAACTGATTGCTACCGATGAAAAAAGTAGAGGTAACTTGTTCCATCTGAATTCTACTATTAAGATTTGTCTGATTGCTAAGGTTGAATATTTTTGGTTATGGCATAAGAGGTTTTTTTATGTAAATTTTGATAGCCTGATCAAAGTTAGTAAGATGAAGATAGTGAGAGGTTTGCCTAATCTAGTGAAACTAGATAATGTAATGTGTAAAGAATGTCATCTTGGGAAGTTTGATGACATATTTTCAATTAGTATGAAAAGGAAACAAGTTTTTGAACCATCAATACAATGGTCACCCAAAGACAGTTTTGGAGTGCAACCCGACACAACAATTTTACTGAGTAAATCGACAAATAGTTCATTGAGTAAATTGACAACACAATTCATAGAGGAACCTAACAGAAGTTTACAGTGTAAGCCGATAGTATAGTCTATAATGTAAACTGATAGAGCAAACAATAGAGGAAATTGACAAAGCAATCAACATTGAACACCGACAGGTAAACTAAAGAGCAACCTGAGCACCAGTCTACCGAGAGACAGTTATATCTCAAGAAATATGGATCTAACTTACGCGTCAGATAAAACACTTATTTTTTATATTTAGCTTTGAATAAAATCTTTAAAACCATTTCTTGAGGACAAGCAATGTAATTGTAATTGTTTTAATCAGTCTAACTGATTGAAAACATGCAAACTAGGAGATAAAGGTCAAGTTGGAAACCTTTGATCATAAAGTTATCTTTGTAAAGTGTGAAACTAAAATAGGTCAATCAAATGTATAAATAGATGTGAAATCAATCAGAACAAGATTATGTGATGATGATTGTAGTCAAGGAGCTCATCTATGGATCAGAGATAGAATTTAAAGCAAAAGAACAACAAAAGATCAAATAGGTTATCAAGAACCAAATTCAAGGCTACTGAGAAGAATAGGGGTATTGATTAATCACTATAGGTGATAAATATACATGTGAACTTTAATGGATATGTATTCAGAAATTCTAGATTGCGCATACTTAGGTCAATAAGTATTTTTGACTATATTCTAACAGGTTTAGCAAATAGAAGAAATCCTTTCAGAAGGTGGATTTAAAAATCCTTTTGTAAACTTCTTAATCGAGTGCACACTAAATAGTGTTGCTAAAGATCTTAACAGGGTAGACCTTAACCAGTCTCTAAATGTTACTCCTAATAGGGTAAGATCATCAGAAGTGATCAAACTTGTAAGCCTTAACTGACCCCTTCCATTCTATAGATAGTGAATTTTTGTGGGTTTCATCCCCACCACAGTTTTTATCTTCTAACAGGGGTTTTCTGCATTACCAAATCTTGTGTCATGTGTCAATACATTTCATTAATGTTTCTATGAATGTTTACATGCAATTAAGTTTATGAATTTATATTATATGCATAAAGATAGAATAACAGATATGGTTGGTAATACAAACAATTGATTACATAAAGGATAAAGTTTAACTGACAAAAATTTTTAAGGGTAATGATGCACCCCTCCCCTCTCAGTACACACCATTCCATTATTTCCAACAATTAGCATCAGAGATAGATCTCTTATTTGAAAATTTTAAATACTTGAGAGAAAAGATCATACAATGGAAAGGTATAAGCTAGACAAGAGTATTGACAATCGAAAGCTATAGATACAGATCTTCTATGAGAAATACAAAGCAGCAAGAATAAAGATGAGAGAACTACTGGATGAAAGAAATTTTATGGAATCTCACTGTAATGAAACAAACTATCATGAAGAAGAGATACATAATTTGTTTGAGTCATTAGAATCTACATCTAGGAAAGCACCAGACACATTTGAAGGAAGCATCACAAGTGTGAATGAAAGCAATCAACATCTAATAGAGCAAGTAAAGATACAAAAAATTGGTCAAGAGACACAGATGGTAAGGATGATTGATGTCATGGACAATGCTAGACAAGCTGAGCAAGAAAGAACACTGGCTATTGATGACAAGAGGAAGATCACTGAAAAGCTACAAGAGAAAGAGTTAGAAATATAAAGACTTATTGAACATCATCGTGAGATCACCAATCAGATCATTCTTATGAGTCAGGAGGAAAACCAAATGAACATAGAACCCATTGAAAAATATAAGCTATTGGTGAGCTAAGAGAAGAAAATGAAAAACTAAAGTATGAAATAAGAATTCAGCAACAACATAATGATATGATTAAGAGAGCTGAAGAAAGTACAAAAAGGATGGATGATTTTTTGGATAGACAAAGAAGAGTCAAAAACAATAGAGGAATAGGTTATTACAAGAATGGAGAATCACCATACCAAGTTGATCACAAATATGTCTACACAAATCCAAGACCAAGAAAGCAGTCATGCAATTAGTGTGGAAAACTAGGCCACACATCAAATGTTTGCAGGAGCAAAGTTAAAGGTATTCTTAAATCCACATTTACATTCATAGGAAATTGTTATAACTGTAACAAGAAAGGACATAAAGCATATGAATATAAATCTAAGGTGATACAACCAAATAAGGAAACCTACATGGAAAAATATTGTCCTTTTTGCAAAATGCATGGGCGCACATCTCTTGAATGTAGGAAGAAGAAAAAGAAAGCATAGAAGCCAAAAGATCAAGAAAATTCTTATCAATCAAAAAGAGTCGGTAACTCATATGTTTGGGACTACAATACATGGTAAAACTGCACAGCATGTGGTAGATTTGGTCACATAGATGCAAACTGCATAAGGAAATGGACAAGAAAGTCTAGAAGCTAAACTAACCCTAGAACGGCATGCTTACACTGTCATAGGGTCGGTCATCTAAGCAAGGACTATAGAGACTGAGTGACAAAGACAAGCACTTTTCCCAATGGAAACACCATTGAAGATATCAGAAGAATGAGAAACAAAATGTGGAGGAAAGCTACAAACACTAATAATGCTGGATCAAGAAATGCAATTGGTGACATCTTATCCAATGGATCTTGTGATATCACCACCCCCACCTAAGCAGAACAAGTAAGTATGGAACTACACTATACCAAGTTATACTTTACATCAGTTCCATTATACATTGATGAAATGCCAAACTAGCATAAATAAAGATGCACTATGGTATTACTTGTTATGAATTTGTGAATTCAATCATGTTGGTCAATGCATACCAAAAAGCATCGATATACATACAAAGCTAATTTTTCAATACTTACCAAGAATAGTCGGTTAACATACAAAAGAAAACTTGCTAGTGTAAACAGAGCATTGTCTGTAATCATGTAAAAAGACAATGTTGTCTTTTCTATTTACCGAGATCCATCGGTAAACATGTGAAAGGAGTTGAAACTTTCCCCAAGCATCACATTCTCACTGAGAATGAAGTTGCCACATCACCTGAGAAACTTTGTCTTTGACACCCGACAAGTGGGTAAGGCATTAAATGTGCCACTTAGGGCACAATCTATAAAAGGATGACAGAGAATTTATTTCATTCACCTGTGATTAAGAGCACAGAGCGAAGCAGAGCAGAGTGGCCAAAGGCAAAGAGACTACACAGAGTTTTACGAGCACCTTCATAATGACTAAGATAGATTCCAATCTTCAAGCAGCTATAAAAGGTTAAGTAAGTAACTTAAAACATCAATCTCACAGTTTATTTTATGGAAAAATCCCTAAATTTTAGAAACCATGGAAACCACATCCCATTTAACCAAGATCAAGAACGCCAAGGAAAATAAGGTCAACCTGATCAAGAACTCCACTTATGAGGAGCCACATTACAAGTTATGTCCAAAGGTTGCCTCACATTCCCCCTGGGTCTTTGCTTGTAGAGGATATCAGGGAATACATCCATTGCAAGATCACCGAGATAGGAGATCTTGAGGTTGAGAAAGATTGCAAGAAGCTTTGCACAGACTAAACCATCAAGGATGAGCACAAACACATAGAGGTTAAAGGGATGACAAATGCCCTAATGTTCCCAAAGGAATTTAAGACCGAGTGGATTGGGATAGTGTTGAGCAGAGTGCATGACTGAAAGATGTGGCTAGATAAGCCAAAAATGATCACCAAGGATGTGATACATGTTGTTAACAGTCATCCTATAACCGAAAAGGCCAAGGAACTTAAACACCCTTCTTGTCCTGAGATTTAGAAGATGACAGGTGCAGAATGGGATGGTGGAGGATTGAAGGTAAACTCCATCAAGGACCTAGAACTAAAATTTAGAGCTTGTGTACTGGGTTACAAGATATTCCATGCCAGTAGGATGAATAGTATTGCATGCGGAGAAGTAGACACTGCATACAAGATTGTAAAGAAGGGATTGTAGTTGGATCTATTAGAACTCCTACTGAAGCAATTAGATGAGAACATGAGGACAATCAAATCTGCAAAGTCTAACTCATGTAAGTTTGGATCACTCTTAATGTGCATATTTTTCTACTTCCAAGACTTTTTTCCATCTATTAGTAATGTCAACAGGGATACTACCTAACCAGTGACAATTCAGATCAGTGAATTCATTAAGTCACTAGGTGACAACTTCACATCATTTGTGGATGAATACTTCACTGGATTTAAGGACAAAATGCAGAAAAGAATGAGGATACTAGAACAACTGGTAGAAAAATATAAAATTGAAATTTATTTTATGGTGGACACTGATACCACCTTGATCAAACCAGTTGTACTAAGGACAACATGGTTAACTCCACTTGACTATGAGATAAACATAGATCAAGCCACCAATGCTATTGAAGCATTATTAAATGAACCATTAGAAAAATCATTACCAAGGTTTGGAACCTATAAAGAGGCTAAGGAAATAATAAAGACTATCCTATTTGTAAAGAAGATCGACAGAAAGAAGACCAAAATGATCAAAACACTTGAGAAAAAGTTGTTAGTCAATGAAGAATAAATAGAACAAACTGAAGAAACTGAGGGGTAGTCACCCATTGGTGAAGCTAAACAAGTGAGTGACTCTGAATCAATAGAGTCAGATGTGCCACCCCCAAAGAATCTAAGAACTACTGTTGTATCTTAGACAAGGACTCATAAAACTAAGATGCAAGCTCACCACTAGTCAAGAAAGGATAGGTAAGGACTTACAAGAGGAAGCCTCAAATAGGACAGACTTCAGAACCAAAGAGGAGAAGGAGACTTATCAAAAGAAAGGAAGATAAGGAAGATACTAAGCGAGATGAGAGTGAGCAAATCCAACTTGTAAAGAACAAAATTCCCACTACAATTGATGAGATTTGTGCATCAATCATTGGGTCAGGTTCAATAACCTAGCCAAAGATTAGAAAATGGCTAACTCTGAATCTCAAGGATCAAAACAAGATAGAAGAATCCATCATCACAACAATATGTAAATTCAAATATTTTCCTATGCAGTTTGAAAATAAGATTCCACAAGAACTTCTCGACAGGTTATTAACAAGGTGGAAATTTGCATTGAATTCCAAAAAATAGATAAGGGAAAGAGACCTAGTTTCTATTATGCCACCCGAGTCCAAAATGGAAGAAATTGTAGAAATGATGAAGTTACATTCAAATAATTTCTCACCAAAATTAAGAGCTTACAAAGTTCTACAGGGAAACCTAATTGACCTTGACAAGGAAAGTGAGGATGCTTGGAGGAAAATACTCGATGTACCTAAAGAGGATACAAGCCCCAAGAGAGTATTACTATAACCACCCTAATTTGGTCTGCTATGACCATAGACCCTATTTCCCTAAGTGTGATCATACCCCTAATTATGTCAAGGCAATTCTTCAATTTATTGGCATAATTCATTTAAATGAAATTTAATCTCCTAAGTGATTTAATCACTAAACTAAATTAATTGCCTTAGCCAATTAAATAAAATCAATTCAAATCAATCAAAACAAATCAAAAACATGGTTAAAGTAATTAATAAAAGAAATTAAATAAATCCTAAATTACATTTACATTTGCAAAAATGGAAATTCAATCCCTAACCAATGGGAGTTAAATCACTTGGATCACGTCACATGGATTACCAAAGATTCAATCTCCACATCTCTTCCACTTTCAATCTCCACCTCTCATTCACCAAATTCTTCTATAAATAGAATTAATTTTAAGCTCAATGGGCCCCTAATTTGATATTTCAATTTGCAAACTTATGCTGCTAGTATTATTAGAGATATTCATGAATTTTAGCTCATTCTTCATTTGCATTGTTATAATCTCCAATTTTAGAGCTTAAAATGAATATTTCTTAGGTATTTTAGTCTAATTTGTTTTGAATCTTCCATTCTAAGTTTTATATGTCACTAATAAATGCATAATCTGAGGGCAATTATAACATTATTCACACTCCTCTTAGATAGGAAACAATAAGTCAGTTTTAGTGATTGATTTGTTTGTTTACTCTTTCTTTTCACTAATATAATGACTTATTGAAGTGTTGTGTTGCAGATAACATGTACACAAATAACACACATTTTTGGCACCCACCGTGGGGCTAAATCTCAGATTTTACCTCACCTTAATCTTCATTTTGGACTAATTTCTCTTCTCTATTTTTTAGGTATAGAGTCACCTTTAGTCATCAAGGCTCGCTTTCAGGAAATTGGATCACATCTCAGAAATTGCATCGCATCCTAGATATCAGGGCTCGCATCTAGTGAACCTTTCATCATTTCTAGTAAATCCCAGGTCGCATGCAGGAAATTCAATCACATTCATGAAAGGCAATCACATTCAGGGAAAATAGGATCGCATCTGGTGTTTGAATTTCCAATTTGAGAAGTCTAACCACTGGTCTTTGGATGTTTTCTATATTTTTCCTTTAAATAGCTTAATTCCTGTTTGTAGATTGTTGTCTATACATTTTTTTCTCAAAAAGGTGGAAACAATTTGTTAACTTGTGGTTTGCAGGTTTTTGATAGATTAACTTGATTTACTTGTTCCAAGCTTTAAAACTTAAATACATTTTCTAATCATTTGTTAAATCAATCAGAGGAGTATGCTCTTTTCCTTCAAGAAAAATCATAAACTCAAAAATTGATTTAGGACTTGAGGGGAATTTGGGGTAAATGAACAAGGCAAACCTCTCATTGTTTAATTATTTTTGGGAAATTAATTGAACAATACAAATCACTAAATCTTGTGGGACTAATTGAACAAGCTACATTGTATAATTCCATGTGGTTTTAAATTGAACAATACAAGTCATTTAAAATTGTGGGAAAAAGAACCTCATTGTCTAATTTTGGGATATAGTAAATGAACAAGCAAAGCACTTAAATTTGTGGAAAAAAGAACAATCAAACTTTACTTTCAAGTACTTGTGTTTTCATAATATAGGAACATTTAAATCAAACTTAAACATGTTTCTTGATCTCAATAGAGGATTTTCTCTTCCTTCCAAGTAGCAGAATCAAAAACTTGTTATGGGGGATTGAGTTGTGAGTGAAGTCGTTTGAGGGAAAGAACCTTGACTGAAGTGTTTTTGGGAGAAAATGACATGGACTAGGAGAGTATTCTCTTCTTCCTTTGAAGAATTAGAAATCTTGAACTCCTAAGCTCGCCAATCCTTTGTATGCTTTTCAAAACATTAGAGGGCCTGCCGGTTGAGGAAAAAATATCTTGGGAATGACCCAAGTGAGGACAGGTTTTACGCCAACCCTTCCAACTCACTATAAATAATTGCTTCCTTGTAGTCCAAAGCCTCAGAAGATGGAATCAGTTTTGTTCTTGGAAATTCAACATCATTCCTTGAACATGCTTGGGTGTGTGTAGAGCGGAACCGCTTGAATATTTCTTGTGAGACTACACACATTTGAGTACTCATAGGGATATACACCTCAATTTTTCCTTGTACAATTCTATGGGAGACGTTGCAAATAGATTTCCCCATCATAATAAACAAATTGTAGTCAAAACTACCTCATTCATCCCCAGAAGGGGGATAATCTCTGTGCAAGACAAATAGTAATTGCCCCAAGATACTCATCATTTCATGCCCTCACTTGCATTTGGAGTCAGATAATATGGCATTATGACTATAGCCATTTCGTGCTTGGTGATGGCCATATTCTGATTAGCATTTGAGTGTGTACCTAAGTCTATGAGCAAAGATTTTTATCCTATGCTTAGACACTAGGGATTAAGGATGTGTTTGTTCATCCCTAACAATGTAACATTTCTTGATGTGATTGAAAGATCACTAAAAAGATAAATCCTTCAAACAAGAAACAAAATTCAATCCTTAGAATACATGTTGTGTTTTTCACTAACTGGAAAGTCTCAGAAAACAATCTGCAATGAGAAAATTTTCACACATTCTGAGACATATTTAACAAACTTGACAGAACATCAAAGGCTCACCTTTAGTTTGTCCTGGCTCGCATCTGGTTGTATTAGGTTGCATTTAGGATCCTGGCTCGCATCTAGTCATTTCTACATCGCATCTAGGGAGAAAGATCGCATCTAGGGAGAAATCTTGCATCCAAGATATCAAATCTCGCATCTGGTTAAGAAGAACCTCACATTCAATGTGTCACATTTAGGATAGTGGGCACTTGCAAATTTGTCTCTTAGAGAAACTTAGTAATTTGGGTACCATTTTGCCTCTTTAGTTTGGTCTTGTTTCTTTTTCTGGTCCACCAGTCACTATTTCAAAACTTTTTTAGAAGTCTACCTTGCATGTCCTTTTGGATCTTCACAATTGGTCCCAAATCGTGTGGTCTTTACACTCAACTAAACATCTTTATTCCCAACTCACTATCAGGGAATTCTAACCCTCTGACGCTGGACTCACTTACTTCAAACAATCAACTCTCATTGGTTCCCAACTCACTATCAAGGCATTCTAACCCTCTGAAGCTGGAATTAATCACTTTGAAACATCAAAACCAAACTCACACATTTGGTGACAGTTCAGAAATATTTTTGACACCATTCCAAGACTTGGATCAAGATAATATTACAATGGCTAAAAAAAATGAGATAAACCCTATGGTCTTAACACCAAGGAAGAAGAGATTCTCATTAAAGCCCTTTCTAAAAAAATGCAAGCTTTGAAATCCAAAATTCAAGACTTAAAAGAAGAAAAAGATACCTCATCAATTGGGTCTCCACTGAGATCAATCTTTCCTCTTCTCTATGATCAAGAGACAGACATGTCTTCACTTTCTTCAACTAAGAAGAGACCTTCTCATGGTAATCCTATCTTTGATCAAGAGATTATTTCATAGGATCATGTCAATCCTATTTTTGATCAATGTCCTCATAATCTTGAATCCAACATCTCTTTGGAGAGTTCAAGTGAATCTACATGTCCAATGGATAGATAATTTACTCCTTTGAGGTGATCTTATGAAACAATGCTGGCAAAGCTTCTTGAAAATAACCTCATCACATTGCCTCAAACCACCTCATGTGGAATGTCATTTGTGAGTACCTATTGTGCCTATCATCAACATAATGAGCATAAGACCTCACATTGCATGGAGTTAAAACATAAAATCCAAGATCTAACTGATGATGCCATAATCAAAGTAGAAAGTCCTAATGAATCATAAAATGAAGATACCAATCCCAAGAATGATCAAAAGCATAAACCTATGTCTAGAAATGAGCTGCATAACACCGCTAGTTCTTCCACTATTCCTCCATCTTACAAAGCTTCAAGTATATCAAAATTTCCTCCATCACACAAAGATCCTAATGCTTTTCATGCTAGCTATGTCTACCCTAAAGGAATGCCTTTAAAACAAATCCAAGCTAATCTAAATCTTTCTAAGAGTGTATTCCATGCTCCTAAGATCAAACACCCTAAGCTTCTATGTAATTCAAAGAATATTTTGAAACATTCCCCAAAAATCCGTCAATAACCCCTCATAAAGATTGAAACTCCTACCTTTTCCTTTGGAGCGGATCCATGTCAAGAGGATAATACAAAGTACAAAGAAAGAAGTCTTACTAATAATCAAGATCAAGACATTATCCTATCCCCTCCAACATTTGACGAAGGTCCCATATCCCTACAATTTGAAGATGATCCCCTTGTATCTTTTCATTCCTTTCAAGAAGATATTCCTCCATCTCAAGAGCTACATAGCCCTCCATCTCCTAAGAAAGATCCAGATATTCCCTCTACTCTTGAAAATACTATTGAGAATCAAGAGAAAAGTACTCTTCTTGCACTATACAAATATCCTTGTCAAGATCATCATATCCCATTATATCCTTCACATACTCTTCCATATCCATCTCAAGAAACCATTATTCCTCCAAATCCCTTACATGAAAATGACTCACCTCAAGCATCAATGGTTCTTGTTAAAGTTGCTCTTATCAAATCTACTCATGAGTCTATGAGTATGAAGATGAATTCTAAACAAAATATACTTGGCCAAGAAGCTCACTTTGAAGATGTTGATACCTATTTCACACCTTATATTCCTCCATTTGCACTCAAGAATCAGCCTTCTCCATCCTCCAAATTTGTCCTTGGTCCCTATGTCCAAAAGCTAAAATCTTCAAACCTTCCATCTATATTGAGTCCATATATCCCTCCATCCACTTAACCTATCTCCTATCAAGAATGACAAAGACATGCATCTTTGAAACCTCCATACCAATCGCTCCATATGAACCATCCATATCGGCCTTATTCATCTACAAATCCCAAGTCTTTTGGAAGCAATTTGGATGTCAAACAAAGAAATCAGAAATTCAAGAATCCACTTACATATAAGGATCACTATCTACAATCTAATCGACAAGTGAATACGAAGAAAAAAGAAACATTTCAGTGACCACAAAGCTCCACTAAGAAAAGAAGAACACCAAAGAAAATGTGGATTCTAAAATCCCTCATTAAAGAAGTGAATGTTAAAACATCCAAAAGAAAAGTAAAAGCTATGTGGAATCCCAAGTCTATTCTAAAGGACTTGGACACAAAAATAAAATCACAAGTTTCCCACACCAATACTGAGCATCAAAAATAGTGTTTCAGAAGGAGTAGAGAGAGACAATGGAAGCTTCAAGCACTTTGGAGTTTGCATTCATTTGTTTTCATTTCTTTTCTTGTACATTTTATTGGTTATGTTTAAGTATTCATTATTAGTAGCTTTGTGTATTTTATTTCTCTTATTATAAATAGGTGCTACTAACCCTTGTTGTTGGAAATATTGGGAACCATGAATCACGAAGGAGGCGTACATTTTGATGAACCCGGCGTGAAATTTGGTAATATTTTTCAAACCACATGGAATATTTTTATGAAATATTTTTTGTAGGTTGAAGCTGATCTAAGGAGGCCCCAAATAAAAATTCACATTTTTCTGAGTTTTTTTTAATTTTTTTATAAATTTTCTATGATATTTCATAAAAAATCATTTCTAGGTACAAATCAAAGTTTCTTTTCAAGAAAATCACATTTTTGGAAAGGTATTGAAATTATAGAGGGGGTTTATTCTCTGTGATTTTAAATTCTATAAAATTATTTTGCAAAAATAATAGATCTTTTCAAACTAGTCTTTTTTGATAAAATGGGTCCCTAGGGAACAAATTAAGGAATTATGATCTAAAAAAAATTTCACAAGTATTATTTGATGTAAGAAAGCTACAGTCCAAGATTTAGATTTTTCTAAATTTTTTAAGATTTTTTATAAATTTTTTATCATATTTCATAAAAAATTAATTATGGACACAAATTAGCATTTCTTATCAAAAATGTTACATTTTTGGAAAGGTCTTAAAATTATACAGGGACTTTATTCTCTGTTATTTTATTTTTTCTGAGAAATATTTTCAAAAAAAGAAAGATCTTTGAAAAAGTTTTATTTTTGTGTGTTCTTTCTTGATTTCTTGGTGGGATTGACCAAATGACTAATGGCCAAGAAAGTAATCAGACGCATACCATGTGCTAGAACATTAAGATATGCAATAAGGAGAACCACTAACTATTAATCGCAACAAAGGGCTACTCTCACAATCGCAGCTGAGGATCAAAGTGAAGCATACACAAGGTATCTTGATTCAATCAAGAGATTTGCAAGTAAGTATAAAGTCACCATTAATTTCAGCAATCTCAATAAGCCCGTAGTTTTTGTATATTCTTCTATTTTGGATTGAAAAGCTTTCATTTCTTGAGATACTAAATACTTTCTTTGACAGGTTTGAATCAAGAAGACAAGCTAACAATACAACATAAAATTCATTCACTGTATTTTGGTAAAAGGAACAGTGCTTGTCAAAAATCTCATACCTCACACTTTGGAATTTGGAGCTTAAAATTGACGTGAGGTTTAAAATTGAACAAAGGCAATAAATCTCTCAATTTGGTGAATTAAAACTGAACAAGCAATCAACACCTACTTTTGGGCTTAAAACTGAACACTTGTTCTTGTATGGTGGTGTAGCTTAGTTCACATTTAAAAACTTTCAGAGATTAAACGATTAACCTTGTGTCTTCAGTTTTAAGTGCACTTGCACAATCTGTTAGATTAGACACCTTTATACATTTTTAGAGAGGCCTGTCCGGGGAATGTGCTTCTTCCTCAGAGGATGACCTCAAACCAGTAAATCCTTCCGATCAATATATAAACAAGACATGAACCAAAGTTCTATTTTATATCTAGCCAAGCTCGGGCGAGGTGTGTTGATGATAGTCTGGATCGGGTGAATATCCCTAAGGAGCCATCATGGTCAACTAGGCTCTTAAGTGAGTCACACACATACAAACCAACTAGATAGATGTCATGGACCCTACTAGAACCTATTAATTAGAGGCCAACCCGGTTTACCTCTGAATAGTTACCTTATTATAGTGCAAGGGGTTGCATAATTTCCCCCCAAGATTCCCAACATATGTGTTCCAAGGTATTTGTGTAGTGAAAGAGATCTTCACTATACAGAAATAATACCTAGCAATGGCAAAAACACGGGCGCCTACATCATGGAACTTTGTGTCCTAGTAGTGTGACAATTGTTGTGTGAGCTAACAAACATTCAAGCATTGGGCCTATAATATTGTATTCTGAATCCATTGACCTAGATTAATCTAACTGTTCATTGTTGAGACCTCATGATAACATTGCAACTTGAAAGAGTTGTAGAACATACACATTGTCAGTCTTCATTCTTCAAAACACATTGTCTATTGTGCTTGTTCTTTGATTAGTTTTCAAAATGCAAAACAAATATCCAAACTATCAAAACGAGTCAAACCTATTAAAGTATAGGGTTGTCAACATCAAACTGTCTTTCAAATCAGAATCTTTGTTCCAAATAATCAAAATTGTTAGACAATGAGACCTATCTTTGAGTCTTTTTGAGACTGTTTCCCCTTTGTCACAATTGCCTGCATTTTTCTGCAATTGAAGGAATTTTTCCACAATAGACTTGTTTATTTCTGCAATCAACCTATTTATTACTGCAATCGATGATAAATTACTGCAATCAACCACTCACTTTACCGCAATCAGTAAATTTTTGCCGCAATTGACTAGAGACTATTTTATACTTGTTTTGACCAAAAAACCTTGAAAATACCCTCCAATTTGTGTCAAAGACCAGTGTCTATCCCAGAAAAATTTGAAGAACATTGTGTGAATCTCTAAACATTAAATATCATCCCGTCTTTGGAAGCATGATTATTGTCCAAGCATTGTTAGTTCAAAAGTTCAGACTCGAAACATCTTGATCCCATTATCTCAACATCATCATCACTATCAGTGACTTTGTCCCAGGAAAAGGTTGACAAATCTTATTCTTACATCATCAAAACCTTGAGATCAAGATAAATCAACATCTGTCCTTAGAATTATCCTTGTCCAAACATAACTTGGACTTTCCTAGAAGGGTTATCTTCTTTTATTTTCTTTATATCACTTTTTTTAGTCATAAAATCTAGACCACAGTATGTCTCAAACACCCCATGGAGGGCCTTACACAAGTTTGATGGCTAGAACTCAACCTGAGGACTCGTGGATCAATAGATTCCCCACTTTGGAAATAGAGAAAGAGGACAATCCTTTCAAGAATACCAGTCCTGCTCTTTTTGAGAATCCTCGTGGGTCAGCCATATTCCAAAATATCACAAAAAAGGAGCTAGAAGATACAGAGAAAGATGCCCATTCTGCACAAGTAGTTGACATTGTCATAGAGAGGAACCCTGAATGTTTTTTAGCCATATTGATTAAAAAAGGAGTCAAACTCCCTGTTGAATTCAATGTGTCCACAATATGGCCCGAAAACCCTCTTGCGGGTCAAACCACTACTTAGCCCTCTCAAACACTACCTGTGGTTTCTCAAATCTTCCTGTCCTTGATGACACCAACATTGGCACAGACGATACCCAATCAAACCAATTGCACAAACAAAGCAAGTACATCTTCCATGCAAAGCATGATAGACTCCCAACTAAGTGTACCAATGGTCACTAGTATGCCTCCACCTTTTGTCTTATGGCTTGGCCAATCAAGCTCTCATGCTATGCCTTCCATCCCACCAACAAGCAGTAACCTTTTTTCCACCATGCCGCTACCACCATCAATCCCTACTAGCCTTGGGGTCAACACATCATTCCCATAGGGATCCATCTCTACAAGTCTGACTTTCATTCAATGCCCACCCAAGGTTACGCCTTTGCTCACCCAAATCCAGTAGAAAAAACCTCAACCCCAGTAGCAGCAACAACCTCAACCCCAGCAGCAGCAACCCCAGATTCAGCTGCAACAAACTCAACCCTAGTAGCAGCAATCCCAGCTTCAGTTGCAACAACCTCAACCCTAGTAGTAGCAACCCCAGCTTCAGCTGCAACAAATTCAACCCCAGTAGCAACAACCCCAGCTTCAATTGCAACAACCTCAACCCCAGCAGTAGAAACCCCATATTTAGTTGCAACAACCTCAACCCCAGCTTCAACAACAACAGTATCCCCAACCCCAATAGCAAACATAACAGAACCAACCTTGGGCCACTCATGTGCCCCCATTTCACAATCATGTGTTGGGAAATCAATATCAAGTCCCAAGGATGAGGTCCTATGTTCCTACTCAGGGGGTGTCAAGGCACAATCTCATACCTACCATAGCACAAAGGTACAATGTCACAAATCCTCCTCTGTCTCAAATAGACATGCTTATCCAAAAAGTGTAGAACCTTCAAACCCAAATGATGGATATGCAAAATCAAGGGTAAACTAAATCCTATACCGTAGAGGATTTGTACCCATATCCCTTTGATCACTCTCTTCACATATCTTCATTCCCAACTCACTTCTTGGTACCAAAATTTGACAAATATAGGGGCAATACCAACCCTATTGAGCATATCCAAGACTTCTTTGCTAGTTGTGTCAAAATCACACATGATGACACATACTTAATGTGACTATTCCCACAGAGCTTAGTCGGACCAGCAATGGAATGGTCCTTGCATTTACCTCATGGCATTCTATCTTGGGGTGAATTGGCCAAAAAGCTCATCACTCACTTCCATCATAACATCAAGCGCAAGGTCAGTATCAAGGACCTTTGTGATATCAAACACAAGGATGGAGAGTCTTTTGTAAAATTCCTACAGAGATGGAGGAATACCACAAAAAAGATTACCTGTGATGTACATGAGCAAGACCTAATAGTCATGTTTGTTGACAATCAGATTCCAGACATGTCATTTACAAAAGAATTACCGTTAGCTTTGAACTTTACATAACTTATCGAATGAGGAGTTTGTTGTGAGAAGAACTTGGTCAAATGAGGTGTCCTTGTAGATCCTACCCAAATGAATATAAAAAATACTACAATAGACAAAGCTAAGTGATGGAATAAAAACAAAAATGTCACCAATGATGGTGTTATTGATGTGAAAACAGTCAACTACACACAACCCAAAGTGTCACTACAAGGTGCACCTATGGCCAACCAACAACCTACAGTGCCCGATCCACAAGCATACACTCAAACTCAACCTCCCCCTTTCCAAGCCGTCGTTGTGTCAAACAGTCAGCAACAGACTCAACGCAAACCACAGTTTCAATTCCAACAATGAGACTTCACACCATTAGGAGAGTCGATAGAATCAACTTTATGCAAGTTGATACAATCAAACAATATCACTCTCCCAAAAATTAGGGAATATGAACATGGTGCAATCAAACCAAGGTGGTACAATGACAATGATTTATGCAAGTTTAATCGAGTGAAGGGACACAAAACACCAAATCTTACCGATTGAAACATGTTATCCAAGATTTGATTGACACAGGGGTCATTGATGTAAAAAATACCCAAACCAAAGGAACAACTGATCATACCATATTCAGTGATACTATTCATGATCACAATAAAGGAGAATCCTCTAGGTCTGGTGGACGTTCCAAATAGGTCAACTACACTTATGCCAGTAGTGATAACGTTATCAATTGCCTAACTCCTTCAGATAGCCATGTGGCTATGATCACTATCAGAGACCAAGGTAACAAATGTGTTGTAACCACCCATCGTACAAGAGTTATCTTGTGAGGATCACCTTCCTCATCTTCTACACCAACCAACCCTCAAGCAACCTCAGATCCATAAACAAGTCTACTGGATCAGCTAAAGCGCACGCCTGCCCAAATCTCTATGTTTGACCTCTTACGCATATCTTTGTATCATAAACAAGCACTTGACCAAGCCCTTTAGGATGCATTTTTCCCAAGGGACATAACCCCTGAGAGCTCCCAAATGATGGTTAATCATATAGCATCAAACAAAAATGCAACATTCAAATAGTGTGACGTGCCGCCGCACAAGCCTTTGCATAATGATCCTTTGCACTTGCCTGTCAAAATCTACAAAAGTATAATCTATAGAGTCCTTGTTGATGGTGGGGCTGGATTAAACATTTGTACTTTAAATTTAATCAAGCAATTAGGCTACTCAAAGTCTAGTATTGATGTAACAAGGAGGATCAACATTAGAGCCTATGATGAAGAGGAAAGATCCTCCAAAGGTATTATCATTCTACCTATCTAGATTGGTCTAGTTGTCAAGAACACTCTCTTCCAGATCCTAGACATAGAGTTGGGATACAACATGTTACTAGAGAGACCATGGATACATGAGACGCAAGCTATACCTTCAACATATCATTAGTGCATCAATTTCCCACACCAAGGGGAATAAATCATCATAGAAGGAGATCTGAATCCTTTCCAATACTGTAATGTGGTTCAAATGAGTACTGACAACTAGGTTCCCTCAAACCAAGAGGTGAGTATCTCGTCCACATAAAATTTAATTGCCAAAAGACATCACAAGAAAAGTGGGAAAAATATCCATTACTGACAAGGGATGTGGAGAATACAACAACTACAAGAAATCTTTCACTATCACAAACATGCCTCAAAGCCCAAGAACATATGGCATGCCACAACCATTTATTATAAAAGAAACCCCATAGCCTATTTTATTCAGGTGTCAACCCACAAACTTTGTCAAATGGGGAGAAATTGTAGAATAAAACCCATTCAATCCAGATATCAATACATGGTTGTACCAAGAACCACAAGAGACACTTCAACAACCCCTACCCATATCAAACTATGGAAATGGCTATACAATGCTACAAAGGTTTGGGTATGATGGTATGACTGGTTTGGGGGCAAGGTAACAAGGCTTAATGGAACTGTCTCTCCCGCCAACCAAGAGAAACAAGAGAGGGTTAGGCTATAGGCAACAAAGAACCATCCCTATCATCTGTGACATACTCGTTGATCAAGAACAAATAGCAAAGTTACAACGGGGACAAAACCCGGAACACATCTTGATAAGAAACATACTGTAACCACCTGAATTTGGTCTGTCACAACTATAGACCCAATTTTCCCTAAGTGTGATCATACCCTCAATTTATGTCCAAACGACCCTGTTACTGCTTGGCATAATTCTTTAAATCAATTTAATGTCCTAGGTGATTTTTATCACTCAATTATATTAACTATTACAGCCATACAATTCAAATCAATTTCGACCAATTAAATCAAATCAAAATCAAACATGGCTATAGTATTTAATTATAAAGGAATTAAATAAATCCTTAAATCAAATACCCACTTGCAATCAACCCATTTCCCTAGCCCATTTAATTTAATTAAAATGGCTATAGTCCCCTAATTATTAAAAAGCAATTTCATTGTTTAAATAATTAATTCCTATATTTCTAAAATGAATTAAATAAGTTTATTTCATTTATTAATATTCCCCTATAACCCAAACCTAACTTATCTCAACCACTTCTACCCTGGGTTCTAACCCTTCTCAACCCATTCACCCATGATAATCTAATCCTAATCCTAAAGTCTACTCTAACCCACCTCCTAATGTTGTCACATTCCATTAAGGAATACTTAACAACTCCACCCACTTGAGAAAGTCCACTTTCTCAAGCTAGACTTTCTTAAAGTCCATATTCTCTTACATCCTCCCTTCCCTCTTTAAGGCCTTCATTAATGCCTTCATTAATAAAGATGCCTTAAGCCCTTGTCTCTCCCATGCCTTATTAATGCCTTCGGCACTAAAGGCTCTTACATATTCATTTATGAGCCTCCAAGTTCATAAATGAACTTTGTCCCCTCTCTCTCTCTCTCCCATTCTTCTATAAATAGAAGCCTATTTTGAGAGAAAATAAGGCTTCACTTTAGATCAAAATTACATTTTTATGTTGTTAGATTCACCCTAGATTCACATTTCATCCATTTTAGCATGCTAGTTTATTGTTTTCATTTCATGTTTTAAAGCTAGAATACTTGTTTTTCATATCTTTTAGCTTGTTTTTAAATAAAAATCCTTCATGCTAGGTTGTATTCGTCACTGATTTGTAGCATATTCTGAGCGCTGATATGTTATTAATTACACTCCTCCTAGTTAGCAGGCAATAGGTCAATATTAGTGGTTTCTAACATTTTGACTAACCATTTGAGCTAATGCAATGACTTATTGAGTGTTTGTGTCATTTTCAACAGGTACCCATTTACACACACACACACATACTACAATAGTTGTTTCTCGTTGAAGTGGGAACCTCTCAATCTTGATTAAACTGCAACCACATAATCCATAATTACGAGGAAAGTGAGACATCTGATGAGCGTTCTAGAAAAATCAACTCCCACGAGTATGAGTGGAGATCCCTTCATGACTCTGAACCTTCAATCCCAGACTATTCCCCTCAGTCAGCCACCACCATACACCTTGATGATCTATTTGACCAACTATCCATTGAGGACCAACCCTACATCGATAACAATTCCTTAGGTGGTGCATCCACATCACAGTCTTTGGAACCATTTCTGTAGTCCCCTTCAAACAAATAGAGTTAAACCAACATGAGGGCCTATGTCTTGTACACCCAAAACTAATAGAGTGGGATCAACAAGGACCGCCTGATATGGATGACTTTGAGAATGATGAGGCTATCACAAATTTTATGGGACTTAGAGAGGGAATTCCATCAGGAGATCATAAAGCAGTTTTCTCCATCGACCTTGACAGATCAGCATACTTTGGGGAGGAAGCTCCTCTTTCCAGTCATCAAAAAAAATTGAAAAAGAAAAAAGAATCGTCAGTAAGTGAGAAATGAAAGGCGCTTACTGATACAAAAAGTGATAAAAAGACAAAACAAGATGTATCTTCTAGTGAAAACCTCACTGAGGCGCTAGAGGATGGAAAGAAGGAACTCCTCCCCTTGATAGAGGAAAATTCAGCATTGCTAGCAGAAGAAATAGAAGAAGTCAACTTGGGAGATGACAAGAACCCAAAGAATATCTACTTAGAAAAGTCACTCACCCCGGAGGAGAGAGAACAGTTCATCAATTTATTCAAGGAAAGGATGATCAATTTTGCATGGTCCTACTCAAACATGCCAGGATTAGATCCAGAGCTGGTGTTGCATCATCTCTTGTTGCTACCCAATGCCAAACCTATCAAACACAAGCTAAGAAATATGCATCCCCATGTTGCATTACTAGTAAAGGTAGATTGAAAAAGCTCCTAGATGCTAAGTTCATAAGACTGATCCCATACACAGAATAGATATCTAACCTGGTACCAGTTACAAAGCACAGTGGTCAGATTCAAATTTTCATAGACTTTAGATATCTTAACAAATCTTGTCCCAAGGATGGCTTTCCTTTTCCTAACATCGATATGATAGTAGATCTAACAGCTGGACATCAAATGCTATCACTCATGGATGGCTTTTCAGGGTACAATCAGATAAGGATCGCACCAAAGGACTGGCATAAAATGGCTTTCACATGTCCTTGGGGAACTTATTGTTGGAACTTCATGTCATTTGGTCTAAAAAATGTCGGAGCAACATACCAAAGGGTTGTGACAACTATCTTTCATGATCTCATCCATAATGGAAGACTATGTTGACGACATACTAGCCAATTTAATGCTTCAAAAGGATCATATAAAAGTATTGGGACCAATCTTTGACAGAATGTAGGAATACAAGGTCTGTTTAAACCCAAAGAAATGTGCATTCAGGGTCACAGCGGGGAAGCTATTGGGGTTCATAGTGTCACATAGAGGCATTGAAGTAGACCCAGAGAAATTCAAAGAAATATTGGATATTCCACCACCAACCAACCTTAGGAAACTAAGGGGGTTACAAGGAAGGCTCAAATCAATCAGACGCTTCATAGCTCAGCTAGAAGACAAGTGCCACCCATTCCAACATCTACTACACAAAGACATCTAATTTATATGGACAGAACAATGTGAACAAGCATTCCAAATATTCAAGGACTATGTACTCAAGTCTCTAATATTAGTGCCACCAGTCCAAGGTAGACCATTTCTTCTATATATCTCAGCAACAGAATCAGCATTAGGCATCCTCTTGGCACAAAATGAAGACACGGGCAAGGAGCGAGCCATGTACTATCTAAGCAGAACATTGGTAGGATATGAGCTCAACTATACGCCAATTGAAAAATCATGTCTCACAGTTGTCTTTGCTTCCCAGAAGCTAAGGCATTACATGTTGAGTCACCAAACAAAGTTGATAGCACATATTAATCCTTTAATGTATCTCCTAAGCAAAGCAGCACTCATTTGATGACTTGGAAAGTGGGTAATGATCTTAAGAAAGTTTGACATTGAATTCATAGACAGAAAATCCATCAAAGGACAAGTGATTGTAGATCAACTAGAAGAGGCACCTATTCAGGTTCATCAGCCTATCATTTCTGATCTGATGTTAGGATCTAGGACTGTTACACGTGAATAATAACTTTTTATCCCAATTAAATGAAGGTCTTCAAAATGTAATTAAAATGCTTTTATAAACATAATAATTAAATAATGGTAAATTGAACAGAAGGGAGAGAGAAGAGAGAAGACAAAACGCAAGTTGATAATGGAGTTTACCAATTGGCTACATCTTCGGGTCCCTCCAATGGAGTGGCCGATCCTTGATTCTGCTCCAGAGAATGGTTACAAAGGTCTTCAACCTGTTACAAGATCCACATCTCCTCGGACGATAATGAATTACAAAAGAAAAGCCTCCTTTTCACATGCAACAAGCTTGACTACAAGCTCTGAATGCATAAGGACAAAATTCACTATCAAATTCCTAATTCCAACTCTAAAATTCTCTCACGATTTTTCCTCCAAAATCACCACTAAAAAACCCACTAAAAATCCAGTACCTCATCTCCCATTTTTCCCCCTTTTTATACACAAAAATTACCAAATATGGTTAATAACCATATGATTTACAATATCACCCATATCCTCCAAAAATAACCCAATCACTCTCCAAATAAACCAACTAA
>MU225736.1:2483527-2513442 GCA_018584345.1 Thuja plicata | reverse complement strand
ACCCATATCCTCCAAAAATAACCCAATCACTCTCCAAATAAACCAACTAAAAAAAACAAAGGCCTCTCCTTAATTGTAGTCAGATGAGAAACTATTAAAAGAGGTTTATTTTCAACTCATAAATCCATTAATTAATTTCAATGGAATAAAATTTAGACTTTGACTAAATTTATAAGCTGGTTTGTTAAATGAATTTTTATATTTCGCTCTTATTTTATTCTGGATTGATTTAACTCCACTAATGGGTGAATCAATTTTCCTCCTTAGAAAGAGGCTTGTTTATTAATATTATTCCATAAATACTGTCATCAGCTTTGCTGGTGTAACGGTTGGTGTGATGAGCACACAGTGGGAGGTTGTGGGTTCAAACCCTGCTGCGATTCCTTTTTTTTATCTACTTGAGGCGGGAGATTCAATTTAAATAGTAAAAGTGCCAAACTTTTCTCAAAGCACTCATGTGGTGCATTGGTTATTGAAGAATCGCTAAGTCATTTGTTGGCTGGGAGGTCGCGGGTTCAAGTCTTCTTCATACCGCTTCATCTCCTTTTAATAAAGCGCTGAAGTTTTATTTCAATAAAAAGTGCGCCAAGAAAATTTCTAACAGTGCTCATGGTGGAGTGGTGAGAAGAATATCTTACAAGTAGGAGGTCATTAGTTTGACCCCCACAAAAAGGAATTTTATTGAAGATCGTTGACTTGCTGCCATGTCATCATCCATGCTGACTATACTTTTGCTAACGTCATCAAGTCAAAACATTTTCTTTCCAACTTTGACCTACGATAACTTCTTCATATGGACTCCATTTGACTCCGTTCAAGTTGTGTTGGATTTGTATCAATGAGCTCTTCAACACGGTGTTGTTTTCTAGATTTTTTGGAACACTTTAATTTTTGGTGAAAATCCACCTGGACCAATTTCTGACTTTCTCGATGAGTCTATAATGACACTACAACTATAAATTGAGGTATGGAAACTATACTTTGATGGGTCAAGCACGA
This sequence comes from Thuja plicata, assembly GCA_018584345.1. Lineage (NCBI taxonomy): Eukaryota > Viridiplantae > Streptophyta > Pinopsida > Cupressales > Cupressaceae > Thuja > Thuja plicata. The sequence goes on along the minus strand of MU225736.1, from coordinate 2,512,443 downwards.
ACCATGGTGCGGGTTAGGAATAGTGCTCATCACTTCAATAATGATGTAATTCCAAAATCATTCAGGCATAGTTTCCCATGCACAAACAACATAGCACAATACAAAGCACTGGTCATCAGAATAAAGACAGCAATTCAATGGAGAATCAAGAACCATAAGGTCTACAGAGATTTGTAGTTGTTCATTAGCCAAGTCAACAATGATTATATGACAAAAGATGAGAAGCTAATACCATACAGAGCACAAATGGACAGGTTGTGCACTAAGTTCCAATACATATTCTCTGAGCAAATACCATGGGCTCAAAACAAAGCTGCAGATGCGATGGCTACCATAGCCTCACTGATCGATATGCCAGGGAATGAAACACAATTCTAGTTTCTAGTGGAGAAACTCATGATGCCATCACATCAAGCACCAATCACAAAATTAGCATGCATCCTTGTTGGTCCTAAAACCCCATGGTACCATGATGTGTATAATTACCTCCAAACTAGTGTCGTACCTCCTGACTTATCTAGGAACCATAAAATTCCCTCATCCGCCAAGCCTCTAGGTATACCATCCTCTCAAATACTCTATATAGACAAAGTCTAGACAAAATGCTATTATGATGTCTCACTTCCATGGAATCCCAGAGAGCTATGTGTGAGGTACATGAAGGAATTTGTGGAACCCACTAAGGTGGCTATAGCTTAGCTAAAAAGATCATCCACATGGGATACTACTAGCCCATAGTAGAGACAAATGCAAACAACTATGTACAAAGGTGTAGGTAGTGTCAAATTCATGGAGACCTTATCCATGCACCAGCCCAAGAATTAAATCCTATCACTTCACCATTGCCATTTTCTATGTGGGGATTTGACCTAGTGGGAAAAATTACACCTTCTTCAGCAAATGGACACAAATACATCATAGTAGAAATAGAGTACTTCACTAAGTGGGTGGAAGCAATTCCCCTCACTTACATAACTGGAAATCAAATATCAATGTTCATACTCAACCATATCATTTGTCAGTACGGAATTCCTCAAACCATCCTGACATATCACGGTACACCTTTCCAAAACAAAGATGTTGAAGAGCTATGTGAACAATTCCAAATCAAACAAGGTTTCTCCTCATTCTATTATCCTCAAGGGAATGGCTAGGCTGAAGCAAAAAAAAAGACCATTTTGAAAATCTTGAAGAAAATAGTTAATGAATCAGGATGAGACTGGCATTTGCAGCTTAGTTCCACATTATGGGCATACAGAACTAGCGTGAGAACACCTACAGGAGTCACTCCTTTCTCCCTAGTTTATGGATCAGAGGCGGTCCTACCCCTCAAAGTGGAAATCCCATCCCTAATGATATCATTAAAAACCTAATTTCAGATGAAGACTATAGAGTAGCAAGGCTCAGTGAATTGGAACTACTAGACAAAAGAAGACAAACTGCATTCAACCACTTACAAGGCTATTAGAATCACCTTAGAATAAATTATCATAAGAAGGTGAGGCCACAAACATTTGAGGTAGGAGACCTTGTCCTCATGGAAAATCAAAAGAACCAAGCAGAGCGAGTGAAGCCAAGAAAGTTCAAGCCTAACTGGCTAGGACCATATGTCATTGTTAACTCTACCCAGAGTGGGGCATACCAATTGGCAACACCTGAAGGAGATCAGCTCCCCAGATACATAAACATCATGCACCTCAAGAGGTTCTACACTTGAGGTCTCAATGGTTAAGGAAACTATCTACATACCCAGAAAATACCCAAAAAAATCAAAAAATACAAAATGTTACCTTGGTGAAAACTTGGCAAACAGGTGACTTGGAGACTACAAAAAAAGAAAAAAAAGAAAAAAAATTAAAGAGAAACAAAATTTCTCTCTCAGTGAAAACTTGGAAAACATGCACTATTGAGTAGGTACCTTGGTGAAAACCTGGAAAATAGGTGCCAAGTGTTCAAATCTAGCTTCACCATCAATGAACTCCAAGATCAAAAGCTTGAGCAAACTTCAATGCAATACTGACTACCCAAGCTATGTCCAGAAGAAAAAATCCCCTCTAAGCACCAAACACTTATCCATGGTTAGTACTAGTCCACCAGACTAGGGGGCGATTCTAAATGTCCTGAAAAAACCCCTAAAAAAATCAGAAAACTCATCAAAAATCCTTTAAAAAAAATCTAGAGAAAAAACAATTTTCATAAAAAATAATCAAAAATTTGCAAAATCCCAAGCAATAGAACCAACTCGGTTATCAAAAGAGCAGAAGGTGACCATGCCAAGTCAAGCAATGTCACAACCATGAGCTTTACAAATCAGCATTGGGCCCATATGACATATCTTTACCAATCTATCAAACCTATCAACGGAGCAAAAGGCGATCATGCCAAGTCAATCAATGTCACAACCATGAGCTTTGTGAATCAGCATTGGGCCCATATGACACAGCTTTATCAATCTATCAAACCTATCAACAAGAAAATTGGTGACAAGGCCAATCTATCAAATGTCAACCATGAGCTTTGCGAATCAGCATTGGGCCCATCTGACACAACTTGATCTGCTACCAAAATGATCACAATCAATCATATCAATCATCTTACACAGTGATGTATACACTCAAAAACCAGACAGTTCAGTCTTATATGAGTCATCTATTACTAAAACCAGACACACTCAAGTAATCAAGCCAATCAAACCTATCAAAAGAGTCAAACCAATCAAGAGAATCCAACTGAATCAAGGAACAATAAAAAATGTTAACTAGGTCAGTCAGTCTATATTTTGCGGTTATGTTCTTACACTACTCCAGGATCCAACAAGTGAGGAGAGTAGCTATGATGGATCATTACTTATTTTATTTAATTATTGTCTATTGAATGTTCACTTTAATTTTAGGTCCATAATGATTTAGGATAAATGCAGTAGGCGCTATCACTTATCTGGCAGCCACGCAGTTCCACAATTTGAGATTGACCCTAGGAAAGAACTGGACATTCCTTCTCTATTATCTACTTGTTTATTTACCGATAGAATCACAGTGTTATCCATATGGACTCTGGGTGCATTAGATTTCTATCTTGGTTTTTTATGGGCTTTCTTCTTAAAATCAAGAGTTCACAGTGCTATCTAAATGGACTTTGGGTACATTGGAATTCTATCTTGGTTTTTTGGTCTTTCTTTTCAAAATCAAGAGTTCACAGTGCTATCCAAATGGACTCTAGGTACATTTGAATTCTATCTTGGTTTTTTGGTCTTTCTTTTCAAAATCAAGAGCTCACAGTGCTATTCAGATGGACTCTAGGTGCGTTGGAGTTCTATCTTGATTTTCTTTTTTTTTCCATTGTTTGGATTGTTCAGAAGGCAAAGCGGTATCCAGATGGTCAATATCTAGGTGCTTTTGGCTCTCTTTCTTTTCAAATGGGGAACATAGTTGAACCTAGATGGTCAATATTTGGGTGCACTAAGTTCTCTTTCTATTCAATCTCTCTCCTCCTTCTATTTATCAAGAGATCATGGTGGTATCTAGATGGTATGTGATCTGGATGCATTGGACACTCTTCAAAATTTCATAAAAAGATGCAATGATGACAAAAATTGGAAATGCAACAGCGACTTGGGTTACTCATCCGTTCTATCAGTTCATATCTATCAAAATAAAAAATCCTTTCTATCATTCCATATCTATCAAATCAAATCCCAGAGAACACATTTCCACTAACTATCTTCTACCTAACACATGCATTTACTTAGCTATTTTGTTCGTAGTAGATTGTATTAATTTATTGCATAAGAAAAATCCAAAACATGTGCATAGTAGATCATATAATCAATGCATCCATCATCAATAACATCATAACTAACATAGAATGCATTCATCATCATCATATAGCAATTCACATTTTCAACAAATTAATGCTCGTTTGACACATTTTCTATGCTTAATTTGTTGAGGGGGCATATAGTCCACCTATTGTCACTGAGGCAAGCTGGGGCAGGATCAAATCTAAAAATTCTTTGACACAACATGATGAATCACATTGCATCAAAGAGGGGCAAATGTAGACGCCCTAAAATGGACAGACTTGCAACTTTACATATAAAACACTAATTTTCATCTATTAATTAGTGGTTTTTAAATCATTACTTAATCAACTATTTTCCTATAAATTCATTCCCCAAATTGTCTAATCAAATTCCCAAAATTAATTAAATAATTAATTTTATTTAATTAATTTAATCTTAAATGATTAATTACCATTAATTAATTAATTAAATTAAATTTCCTATAGTTTAAATTGAAATATTGAAACTTACTAATTAAATTCTTCCAATTAAATTAATTTAATTTCGTTCAATAAAGCAATTCTAAATCAAAAAGAATTCAATTATCTCACATGTTGAAAACTTTAATTACATAAATGAATTAAATATTCATTTATTTTCAAAGAGATAATCCTTAATCACATCACATGGGTTACTCCACCCATCTCTCCAGTTCACATGGGTAACTCCACCCATCTCTCCAGTTCACGTGGGTAAATCCACCCACCTCTTTAGTTCTAAAAGGTGACTCACAATTAGCTCTTCAGTCAACCAAACTCTATCTCCTCTCTTCCAGTTGAAGAGGTGGGGTTTACTGATGGCTTCTCCAGTTTCTTTTAATCTCAACCATTCATCTCCCTATCTCTGGGATTAATCTCAACCGTTCATATCATCCTCAATTCCTATATAATAAACCTTTCATACCCATTTGAAGGATCCAGGATTTCAAGCTCTTGTGTGTCATTACTCTGTCAATATGGTTGTAGCATTCAAACCCTCTTGCAATCACACACACATTTCAATTATCAAATTATTGACACTTCTCAAGTCATAGACACTTCCCACACCAATACTGAGCATCAAAAATAGCGTTTCAGAAGGAGTAGAGAGAGAAAATAGAAGCTTCAAGCACTTTGGGGTTTGCATTCATTTGTTTTCCTTTCTTTTCTTGTACATTTTATTGGTTACTTTTAAGTATTCATTATTAGTAGCTTTGTGTATTTAATTTTTCTTATTATAAATCGGTGCTACTAACCCTTTTCATTGGAAATCTTGGGAACCACGAATCACAAAGGAGGTGTACACAAGCTATGTGGATTCCCAAGTCACTCTTAAAAAACCTCAACACAAAATAAAAATTAGAATTGGCATCCAAGCTTCCAAAGGCTTCCACTCCATTTCCTTTCAAACATTTTCCATCACCTAAACCTATTTTGGGTCCTCATGTCCCAAAATCCATTGTCTTGAATACATCTTCATCCATCTTGGGTCCTCGTGTACCAAGACCCATATCAAAACCTAAATTCATTTCACACACTTTTCCTCTATCATTCCACCATCCTTCAAGATGTGTGTCGATGTTGATATTTCCTACACGAAACTCTCACTACCACACCCAATATCCTACCCCTACCTACTATCCTTCCATATTGGGTCCTTACATTCCTTCTATTCCTCTCATCCAGTCCATTGCATAAAATCTTGGCTACCATTTCCCTTATCCTCCATTTCATGCCTTTTTCATCACCCTATCAACATCTTTGAGCATACTTTCAATGTTCTTAGCCTATCATAGCATATCCTTCAAAAGATCACTATCCAAAGAGCAAGATGCATAAGTTCATCCTTGAAATTAGAAAAAAAAAAAAAAACCAAGGTGATTGAAAAAGAGAAAAAGTGCCTCAGTGAAAACCTAGTAAGCAGGCACCTTGGTAGCAAAAGTAAAGAGAAATAAATTCATCCTATGGTGGAAACCACTTCTTGTGGCACCTTGTATAAGTACCATGATGAAAACCTAGAAAATGGGCATCATGCATAATTCCTCCTACTTGCACTCTTCACTTGGGGGCAAGTTCCTTCCATGTCATCTTATCTATCATACCTCCCATCCAACTAGCCCTTGCATATCCATGTTCCGTATGGTGATCTTGACAAGGTTGACCCTATCCATGAATACTTTGCATATTGAAATCCATTATCCTAACCATTGGATTACTTACTTGATCTTATCCATGGCACACTATTATGATCTTGCTTATCTAAATCCAAATACTCACTATCGTGGCACTAATCCTATCAGTTGACCCCTTGGGCTTGATCAAAAGGAAGAACAAAATAAAATGGAAAACAAGTTCAAAGGACTCTCTAGACATGTCCACTCTATTGGACTGCATGCTATCCTACATACTTTTCATGACATAGGGTCATTATCCTATTTTATATTTAGCACTACTTCATGAGCCTACATTTCTATATTCTTTTTACCTATCTTGGGTAATCTTGAGGAGACTTTCCTTGAGGGTTTCATTCACCTGCTTCATCCATTTGTAATGCCTTGCACCTTTCTAGACATTGGAGGCACACAAATTTTATCATGCTTGATAATTGGTAATCTTTTACATTTCTACTACACACTAGAAAATAGGCGTCACTCTAACTTTGTGCTCTATCTATCAATGCACTGATGAAACTAAACCTTCATAATCGCACATGTGCTATTTGGTGACTCTAATTCCTTACAAATGTCTTATCCTTGCTTGGATTTTGTCTACATTTGCGTCTTAGGAATAGTCATTTTGCAACACAACACTTCAATAATTCATTATATTAGTGAAAAGAAAGAGTAAACAAGCAAATCAATCACTAAAACCAACTTATTGCTTCCTATCTAAGAGGAGTGTGAATAATGCTATAATTTCCCTTAGATTATGCATTTATTGGTGACATATACAACTTAGAATGGAAGATTCAAATTAAATTAGTCTAAAATGCTCAAGAAATATTCATTTTAAGCTCTAAAATTAAAGATTATAACAATGCAAATGAAGAATGAGCTAAAATGCATGAATATCTCTAAGAATACTAGCAGCATAAGTTTGCAAATTGAAATCTCAAATTAGGGGCCCATTGAGCTTAAAATTCATTCTATTTATAGAAAAATTTGGTGAATGAGAGGTTAGGATTGAAAGTGGAAGAGAGGTGGAGATTGAATCTTTGGTTATCCATGTGAGGTGATCCAAGTGATTTAACTCCCATTGGTTAGGGATTTGACTTTCCCTTTTTGCAAATGGAAATGTAATTTAGGATTTATTTAATTCCTTTTATTAATTACCTTAGCGATGTTTTTTATTTTTTTTATTGACTTGAATTTATTTGATTTAATTGGCTAAGGCAATTAATTTAATTTAGTGATTAAATCACTTAGGAGATTAAATTTGATTTAAATGAATTATGCCAATAAATTGAAGAATTGTCTTGACATAATTAGGAGTATGATCACACTTAGGGAAAATATGGTATATGGTTAGATTAAAACAAATTAGGGTGGTTACAATCAGCACTCACCAACAAGCCTCACAATGAAGAAAAAGAGGCTACATCGAGCATAGAGCACATTCTGATAAATGATGTTGAGGATGTCAATTCAGTAGAATTGAACACATAAGCTAGTAAAGCAATGGATGACATACCTCATATTTTGGATTCATTAAAACCTACAATCGATGTCACACTCTAAGATGTGAAAATAATAGATATAACTGAAGATCCTTCCAATGAAGTTAAGGTAGATGAGGATATCAGTGTTACCTCCAACCAATGCAAGGAACATGACACAATAGAGGATGTTGCACAGTTGAATATACCAGGCCAAATGCCACTATTGATACAATCTATCAATATTATCTCAGAAAAGGAAAAGTCACCTGAGCTCGATGCTATCATACCCAAGGATAAGGGTGAAGAGGAATAGAAAGACACAACTAATTAAAAAAATGTAACGGATGGAACAAAATGTAACAGATGGAGAACCAAAAGAAACAGATGGAGAGAAGAAAGATAAAGGTGAAGAAGAAAAGCAAGGTGATACCACTCATAAGGATACCAAAGGAGATGCTACAGAGAAAGAAAAGGTTGATGTGGAGACATCCACTCCAAACTGATAGGTAGACACCAAGCAGCAGGTAAAAGGCACTACACCCCCAAAGCCTTCATCTAGCACATTAGACTAATCAGAAAACTTGATATGGTTCTGCATATAGGTGCCTCCACCACACTTTCCAAGAAGAAGAAGAAAAATAATAAGAACCCAGTTACATTGGATGAGATCATTGAAATTCCTACCTGTGATCCAAGGATATTGGATCCAAACACACTTACAAAGTATGCTAAACTTTGTAAAAGGAAAGTCATCCAAGATAAAATCAAAAGGGAGACAAAGGATACCCAGGTACTTGAGACAACCAAGGAAATAATTATGTAGATTGTACTTGATGCTGACATTGATCAAAATGCTCCCATACTTGATCAATTATATGTTCTTACCAAATCCATCACCTCACAGAATGTGGATAGAGAGAAGGTAATTGAAGAACAAGCAGAGCAAAAGTACCAATACAAGTTAGCAGAGAAAATCAGCCAAGAAGTGGTCGAGAACAATTTAAAGCTATCTGAACTAGTTAATGAATTAGATCCAATCATTTTAGAAGCTATAGCCTTAGTTCATAAGTTATGCACATTAGAGAAATTTACTAAGGAGAATATTGATAAGATTGCACAAATAGATGCTGATCTAAATGCTACTGCACAGATTCTTACAACCACTGACAATGACATCAAGTTGCATTATGAAAAGATTATTTAGGCTAAAATTTTGAGACTAGAGATCTTAGAGGCATAGACAAAGTTTAGACATGAGGTAACCGAGCTTCAAGCTCTACTCCTACTGAATCTTACACTACTGCAATAGTATATGACATCGACAAGACAATTGATTGCCACCCAAGAAATGTCTGTGATAGAAATCATATATGATATGCATGCAAGGATCACATTGGAGATCATGACCCTTGAGCACCTTAAGGAGAAGTGGGATAAAATGATAGAAGACATGCAGAACTCCCATTCCCATATTTTTGACAAGTTATAGATATTACACCTTTGTCCTTATTATCCAAAAAGGGGGAAATAATATATGACAAGAAGAAAATAAAAGGGGAATTGATAAGGTAAAAGGGGGAAATAATGAAAGGAGGAAATATTATAAAGGAAAGTGTGTATATATATACTTATGCTAAACAGAGGCATATACATAGGGGGATTCATATTGACAAATATTGACTAGGTAAAATACATGGTGTATATACTAAACATTTTAGTTTTGCACATATCAGTTTTTGATACTAATGTCAAAGGGGGATATTGATGACATATTTTGTCATTAGTATGCAAAGGAAACAATTTTTTGAACCATTGGTACAATGGTTACCAAAAGATAGTTTTGGAGTACAACTCAACACAACAATTTTAAAGAGGAAACTGACAGACAATTCACTGAGTTAACAGACAACACAATTCACATAGGAACCTGAAAAAATTTTATAGTGTAACCCATTAGTACACTCTACACTATAAACAGACAGAGAAAACAATAGAGGAACCCGATAGAGCAGCCAACAGTGAACACTGATAGGCAAACTAAAGAGCAACCCAAGCACCAGTTTACCGAGAGACAGTTATATCCCAAGAAATGTGGATCTAACTTACATGTCAGATAAAACACTTATGTTTTATATCTAGCTTTAAATAAAATCTTTAAAACCATTTCTTGAGGGACAAGCAATGTAATTGTAATTTTTTTAATCAGTCTAACTTATTGAAAACATGCAAACTAGGAGATCAAGGTCAAGTTGTAAACCTTTGATCATAGAGTTATCTTTGTAAAGAGTGAAACTAAAATAGGTCAATCTAATGTATAAATAGATGTGAAATCAATCAAAACAAGATGATGTGATGATGATTGTAGCCGAGGAGAACATCTATAGATCAAAGATAGAGTTTCAAGAAGAAGAATAGAAAAAGATGAAATAGGTTATCAAGAACCTAATTCAAGGCTACCGAGTAGAACAGAGGTATTGATCAATCACTGTAGGTGATAAATATACATGTGAAATTTAATTAATTTGTATTCATCAATTCTAGATTGCACATACTTGGGTCAATAAGTATTTTTCACTATATTCTAACAGTTGTAGAAAATAGAAGAAATCCTTTGAGAAGGTAGATTTAACAATCCTTTTGTAAGCCTCTTAACCGAGTGCACACTAAATAGTGTTGCTAAAGCTCTTAATAGAGTAGAAATTAACTAGTCTCTACATGTTACTCCTAAGAGGGTAAGATCATCTGAAGTGATCAAACTTGTAAGCTTTAATTGACCCTTTCCATTCTGGAGATAGTGAAGTTTTTTGGGTCTCATCCCCACCACGGTTTTTACCTTTCTTACAGGGTTTTCTACATTACCAAATCTTGTGTCATGTGTCAATACATTTCATGAATGTTTTTATAAATGCTTACATGCAATTAATGTTATGAATTGATTTTACATGCATAAAGATACAATAACATATATGGTCGATAATACAAACAATTGATTACATAAAGTATAAAGGTTAGTTGACAATAAGTTTTAAGGGTACTAAGTAACCCCTCCCCTCTCAGTACACACCATTCCATTATTTCCAACAAAGTTAACTAGTTCTTGTTTCATCAATAAAAATTATTCTTCTAAAAGTATTTTAGATCTGGTTCATATTGATCTATGTGGTCCAACTAATGAGAACTAGGAGTTACTATGGTGATAGATATTTCATGTTTCTTGTTGATGATTTCTCTAGAATGGTGTGGGTTATATTCTTAAGAGACACACCTGAAGCTTTTCACATGTTAAGATTTAGAAATCCATAGTGGAGAAGGAGACCAGTAAAACTCTGAAATGTCTTAGATCTGATAGAGGAGGTGAGTTTACTTCACATGAGTTTACTACTTATTGTGAAGAACATGGAATTAGAAGATAGATGTCAGCTCCTAGAACACCTCAAAAGAATGGTATTGTTGAAAGAAGAAACAAATCTATCATTGATTGTGTCAGGACATTAATGATTTAGAAAGGTATTGCATAGACATTTTAGAGAGAAATAGTGAGTAGTGTTGTTTACACATTGAACAAAGTTCAATTGAAGAAAGGTACAACCAAAATTCCTTATATGTTTTTGTATGGTAGATCACCATGTGTGAGTTATTTCAAAATCATTGGGAGTATATGCTATATAAAAAGATGAAAATTTAGGTAAGTTTGACCCAATAAGTGATGAGGGGATATTATTAGGATACTCCTCTAAGAGAAAAGCCTAAAAGTGCTTGAACAAAAGAAAAAATAAGATAGTGGAAAGTGCTAATGTAAGAATAGATGAATTTTCTAAGAAAAATGATGAATCCAACAAGAAGGAACCAGAAGACTATCATGGGTTTGAATATGTACAACCAGTAGAGCAGGATACTACAAAAGAACCTATGGAGAGATAGGTCAATGAATAGGAATTGATACATATAGTTGGAGAAACTCTTGGAACTAAACTAATATTGTCAAACTATGTAAATTTGAATCACTCCCCTGATTAAATTATTGGTGATAAAAAAGTTGGTGTGTTGACAAGAAGAAAGGAAAGATAAGTTACTTGTTTTTTATATGAATTTGAGCCCAAAATAGCTAAAAATACATTGAAAGATGAATACTGGGTGAAATATATGGAAGAATAATTGGAGCAAATTAAGAAGAAAAATACCTAGACAATAGTGCCTAGACCAATGGACAAGAATGTGATTCGTACTAAGTAGATTTTCAAAAACAAGATGAATGAGAAAGTTGAAGTGGTAAGGAACAAAGCAAGATTGGTGTGCAAAGGATATGCACAAGAGGAAGGCCTAGACTATGGTGAGACATTTGCACCTCTAGATAGACTTGAAGGTGTAAGGATATTCCTTGCATATGTTTCTTACAAAGGATTCAAGGTATATCAAATGGATGTTAAGTCAACTTTTCTTAATGGTTTTTTGGAAGAAGAGGTATACATTGAACAACCTGAAGGATTTGCTAATTCAGAAGGTAAGAACTTGGTGTGAAAATTATAGAAAGCTTTGAATGGATTGAAACAATCACCTAGAGCATGGTATGAAAGGCTCATTCATATCTAATTCAGATTAGTTTCATCAAGACTAGTGATAAAAGTAATGTGTATTTGAAGATTGAGAAAGATGAAATATTGCTGATTGCTGAGATATTTGTAGATGATATCATTTTTGTGGAAATGAAGAGATGAGAATATTATTTGTAGATGAGATGAGGAAATAATTCAAGATTTATATGATCGGTGAGATCAAGTTCTTCATTGGATTTCAGGTTCAACAGATGGAAAATGGTATCTACATAAGTCATTCCAAATATGTGAGGGAAATATTGAAGACTTTTGGGTTAGAAGACTCAAAACCGATTGGTACCCCTATGATAACCAGTTAAAAATTATCAAAGGAAGATAAATCTAAAGAGGTTGATGAGACAATTTACAATTCCATGATCAGTAAGCTACAATATGTAGTGCACAACAGACCAGCCATAGCACAGATAGTTGGATTAGTGGCAAGATTTTCTTCTAATGCTAAGGAATCTCATTTGGTTGCAGTAAAGAGAATCTTGAGATCTCTTAAGGAAACTAAAGAGTATGGTCTTTGGTATGGACATAAAGTTGATTTCTATTTGAATGTGTTTACTGATGTTGATTGGGTAGGTAATGTTGATGATCTAAAAAGTACAAGTGGAGGTGCATTCTTTCTTAGTAAGAGGCTTGTGCCTTGGACAAGTAAGAAGCAAAAATTTATATCACAATAAATAGATGAAGCTAAATATGTTGTTGTTGCAAATAATTGTACACAAGTAGTTTGGATCAAGAAAATTATGGAAGGAATTTAGGAGAAGGTAACTGAACATGTGGTTATCTATTGTGACAATACAAGTGTTATTAACATTTCAAAGAACCCGATGATGCACTCTAAGACTAAGCATATAGCTATCAAATATCTCTTCCCAACCAATAGGTAATCCATGACTTATCCTATGCGAAACCAAAACACCTCACAAAACTCTGTAAAGCATTACAAAATATGTATCATAAACCAACATGTCCTCCCACCTAATGTCATATCTCCTAGCACTCAAATCCTCTATCATGTAATAAAAAAAATCACATAAATTTTCATCTAGAAATAGTATGCAACCCTCTCCCCCCAAAAAGGAATCCACAATATCCTATGCACATACTTTAAAGTGATCGTACACTCCCTATTAGGAGTGCAAAGAGGATGTCCCTAAATGACATCGCTCACATAAAGTAGTAACTAAACCCCTCTTAGCCCTAATCTTAGGCCTCAATGTCACATGCACTAAACCCAAGTTGTCCTAATCCCCCCGCTCCTCATCACCTATTCTATGTATATAAGCTAACATAGGTGGATGATTCTCTCGAGTAATCAGGACATCATCCCTATTATGCAGGTCTACATACAACCCCCTTAGTCAGTCTCCCATGCAAGTAAAAGTCTGTGCTAATAATGCATTTGTGCTAACATCATTTTTATATAAAATATCCTATTCACATATGTTCACTACATAAATTGCATTCATGTACAAATAAAGTAAAATGCATCCACCATATCTATTATGCATGCATTTCCATATATGTCTCATCCATACATGATTAAAATTAAAAGTTCATCCAAATATACATATTATATTTCATTTCAACAAAAATAAAGATCCCATATTACATATATACATTAAAAAAAAATATGCTATATTTTTTTACACCCTACCAATTATACATTACATATAAATTGCATTCATTTCAAAACAACATAACTATTCAATTTCATAAAAAATCATTTGCATACATTAAAAAAAAAAAATTCATAATCATTTGTGTTGTTCCCGCCATCTAAGTGAGTTGTCCACACATTGAGTGTGTGTCGAACCCTTCGGATATATGTGTTGATCCCACCCATCATGAGCGACAATCTCAAGTTGTGTGTGCATTGTCCTAGTAACACAAGTGCGACTCAATTATTAAATTTATCCCAAATCTATATTTTTATGTGTGTTGATTTAGCACATTGAATGTGTCATTCTAACCCTAATTTGCCTATACCTAGTTTTCTAAACTGCACAAAAAAAATGCAAATTAAATGCTAAAATTATGAAGCTCAATAAAGGCAGGGTGTCAACTAGATGCTAATATGTCTTGCCTCGATCACTGATGTGTACTTCATCCTTGTACTCTGTCATCGCTCATAGATTTATCCTTCCACTACTACTTATCCAAAAGGTAAACAAGCATAATAATTTGAAAATGACCTCCAATACCCTATTTATACCCCTAATCCACCTCGATGAACATGCACACCTTACACTTCTATTGGCCGAAATGGTTTTCACATTCCTGAGTCTATAACTTTCTTGTATGACCTCCATTTTCCAATCTGTAAGTTGTGTTATGATCCTGCTCATGATATCGACCAAATGAGCTCTCTATCATAGTTTTTTTGCTCATTTCATTGAGGGGGCACCATAATAACTAGTTATTGACATTTTCTCATAGGGGCATACCAGGGCATATTTTTTTATCAAACATTCTTTGAAATAATGCTCGAGAACGCATTATATGAAAGAGGGGCAAAATGTAGACACTTAAAAATGGCCTATTACCCTAACATGATGACGTTACTAGTATTCCTCTTAAATTATTAAATAATCTTTATTATTTAATCAATTTGTCTCTTTCTACTAATCATTTCCCTATAATTTCATAATTAAGTGATTTTAATTAATTACTTAATTATTAAACATCTAATCAATATTTCATCAATTATTCATCCATAAAGTAATTAAATAATTAATCTTATTTAATTATTCCCTATGTCATTATATTTAATTAAATAATCATATTATTTAATTAACGGTTCCTTCTTATTATTATTATATTTGTGTAATAATTAAATCAATTTTCCACTCATGATTGAATAAATGATATTTATTTAATTAAATGAATTATTCCTCTAAATAAATAAATAAGTTAAATTATTTATTTATATTCCCTCATGTGCAAGTAAATGAATTATTTTATTTATTTATTTGTAAATTATTCTCACTTCTAACTATTACTAACCCTCAGTCTAACTACTCAATCATGTATGTTGACTCCACAATCCTCTCTCTTGACTAATCAATCTATTCAATCTTCTATTCCACCTCATCAGTTAAGTCTTCAATCAATTTGGTCAACTCTTCAATCTATTTTTCTAACATATCAATCAAATCTGTTAACAAGGCAATCAATTGATTTCAACTCCCACTCACTCTGAGTTTAATTCTTCAATCAGAGGCAATCAATCCCACCAATTATGGAATCCTGATTGGAACCTCAAAATTCTTATAAATAGAGAGCCAATTCTCTTAATGTGTTAACCACAATTGCTTTGAATTCTTATGTTGGCATATTGAGCACTCATTTTTGAGAGCCCACATTGCATAGAGAAGGAGAACAACAAGAAAGGACTACATGGTTTGAATATTTGTTTGTTTGAAATGATTTCATATTAGTGATCATTTATGTTTTTTTGTTTTCATTGCTTCCTTTACTTATATTGGTAATACTAGCTTCCTAACAGATCTCTTTATGCTTGATATTTTGATGTTATTACATGTACTACAGATCCTTTTTACTCATATTACATTATGTATCTTGCTAAGAAGGAAATCTATATTTTATTCCATCATATGAAAGGAAGGTAAAGAAGTACAGTGGACACACTACAATGAGTGGTCTCCGCACATTGTGAGATAAGGTCCTATACACATAAATTCTCGGGTTAAGAGTTGTTAGTCTAGTAAATTATTCCTAATATTTTATGATAAACCATAGAATTTCATGCATAGTTTATTTTATGACTATATGATCTCATTTCCTTATATTATATTCACATGATAATATTGTGTTGGGTTTTGTCTATTGTTCCCATTGGGGTTCCTTTGTTTTGGATATGTTCTCATGATTCCAATTTTCCTTCATTATTCCTTGCAAGTATTTTTCATCACAATCTTTCTGAAATATTAATTCATATTATTTAAGATTCATGCTATGATACTAATAACTCTCTTTTGATAACATAGAAGTGAAAGATTTGATTCCCCCTTTTCTAACCAAGTTAATCAATTATTGCTCTGACACTTGAAATTTTTATTTACAAGAAAATTAACAAGCAATGATGTATTAGATAGGCCAACACTGGGTCAAAGACTTCAATAGAATTAATATTCAATAATAAATTTTAGTTGGTCTATACATGTCAATCTAAGGGCATAACTTGTGAGAAGTGTCATGGATATATACCAATAAAAGGGATGGGAGTTGTGAGCTGAGAGGAGATGAATGCAACTACAAAAAGAAACCTATTGCAAATTAAAATGGAACTGGCGATAGGAATTGTCACTTCCTGGTGACGGGATCTATTCTACTCTATTCAGGCGACAAGAACTATGTAGAAATTGTAGAAAACTTTGAAACAACAAATTTAACACAAACCACAAAATTAAATATAAAATGTAGAATCCAATTCAAATTAAATAACAACTACATAAATTACAAGAATTTCTAAAACAAAAACCTTAATATTGATCATGGAATTCTCATTGATTAAACATGAAGAACAATAATTAATTATAAAGACAAACTATAAATCTCATGATACTTAAAATATCAATTAGAAATTATGCAAAACATAAACAATAAAAAAAATCACATAGAACTTACAAATGATATAATAAAATATATACATTTGGTGGTTGAGAGTGGGCACCCTTCTTCTCAGTCGACCAATTGAAGAAGCACTTAGAGACTGTTTGAAATCAACTTACATAGTCGTATTTCTTTGAAAATGATACCAGTTTCATATTATTTCTCCTTGGAATATATGGTAGATTTTATAAAATTTCCATTTGTAAAGAATATAACCACAATTTCCAATTATGAGGAAGGCAATACACTTAATCATTTATGAAAATAATGAAATCGCCTCCGACCACTATTTTCTAAAGGCAGCTAACTGAAGGTACAAATAATGGATACCATGAGGGAATGGATAGATATGATGAGGGGGATAGGTGAAAGATAGGCAATATGGATGGTGGCATGTCCCTCCCCCAAACTTAAAGGGTTGACCATCCTTGGGAAACAAGGAGAGGATATGGGGAAAGTTGCTTAATATGATTAAGATACTAAGAAATATTAATAAGTTAAAAGATAAAATAATAAAAAACAAAATTAATTGTTTTACCAAATTGCATGTCCACTTATGCTAATGTAGTCGATGGAGCTCAGAAAATGGGAATGTGCAACAAGAAACCAAATACTACACCAAGAACTATAATGCCACAAAAGATCTCCATCTGACTTGAAGCACTAGAAAGTACACTGTTAGTAGTTGAATCTCATTATCTAGAACACCTCAACTGAATGTGCAACATGTATGATAAGTGATCAAAGTCATGGTGACCAACACAAACTGGAGAAGAGCTACAAAAGTGAGTGACTGGAGGTGCGAGAAACACTCAAAGAGAGAAAGAACCATAGAAGCATATGAGTGTTCCTGAAAAAGGATTAGCTAAAAAACACACACAAATTATTGCATTTTTCTTTATTTTTTCAATTTTTTTCCTTTTCTTTTTTTTTCAATTTTTGATAATGCCAATAGATCTATCGTATCCTAATTTTCAACCTATCACCGCCTAGAGGCGCCAAAAAATTGTTTTTCACCTCTAAGTTTATTTTGTAGTTAATATCCATTGGAACCCAGTTTTCAAATACTAACTGGCCAACAATGCCCAAAGGTTTTCATTGTTGGATCTTTTGCTATTTTATTTTTTTTGAATAACTACATATATTGACCAAAGAAAAAGAAACCCTTATATGGATGATTAAAATGATACCTTCCAAAGCATAGAGTTTCGTAAGAATCCCTTCAATGAATGTCACTATTGAAATTTGTTACATAATACAGAGATTGAAATGATGACAAAAAGAAAGAAATATACCATCATCAAGATGGATCGTGGTTTTTTTTATAGCATAATTTCTACAAACAATCTTCATCCAATCTCTAAAACCTGAAATCTCCTTGTAGAATATTGAAACATAGCCCAATCACTCAGTTAACATAAATTCTTACATTATAAGCAATTTGTAAAAGATTAATCTATGTAATGAAGACCAATGTAATCTTCAACTTGTCTACAGAGATGTAGAAGAGTGGATGAATCAATCCATTTTGATGATCAATATTGCAATATGTGTAAGCTCTTGTTCATATCTTTAGGTTATCTTTGAATGTGTAGCTTGTGAATAACTAGCCATGAACATGGCACTGGAAGATTCATGGATCTCATACACCAAATTGCATACTATATTACACATGGTCTTGCATCAAGGATGGTGCAAAAGAGAGCTTGTGAGCATAAATGTTCAACACTTTCCTAATAATCCTCATGTGAACTCCAAGATCAAAGCACAAAGGAAATATTCTTTTCCCCATCTAGTTGGCAAGGCAAAAAAAATGTGTCATTGAATGCTTATGTAGAGAAGCATCATAAACTTGGTACAAAAGTTGATGAAATACAAATGATTGTATGTTTGAAGTTATTTTTTTTATAGTTAACGGAGTTACAAATATGATAATAAACATTAATCAGTTAATGTATTGTCATTGATGTCAACATATTTGAGTATCATTCTGGTAACAAACATCTATTATGGATTGAAGATCTAGAACAAACAAAGTTTATGTGGTTGATAATTGAAGAGTTATGTATATACCAAGTAACAGTGAACACCAATTAAATACAGTGTATACCGAGCACAGTGATAACCGAGCTAGGGATCACCAACACATCACGGTATTGACCGAACAACTTAATCAAACTGAGGCTGACTAAAATGATGAGCTGGAAAATTGATGATTCTGAGGTAAATGATAAGGATTTTTATGATGATCAAACGACTATGAAAATTCAAGGAAGATCGGATGATGAAGATTGAAACATGTTTTTAACACAACTGTCAAGGAAGGTTTAAGCGGCAAAACCAACGATGGAGATTAAGTGGAAAAATCTAAAGGATGGAAATTAAATGATTTATGATGTCTATATAAGAGACAAGAGATTTATTATGAATCACATGATGCTATGATGTGCACACATGCAAATTTTATGCATAAATGATCAAACTAGTTAAAGACAGAACTGAGTATTTTTCTGCAGACAACACCGATCAACAGAGGAAAGAGAATTAACTGAGTAGAATAGATTATGAAGAATCAGATGAACTGAAGTGAACAAATTTATCAAAGGTATTATGTACTTAGCATAGATCTAAAAATCTACAAACTAATTTATATTTGAATCAGATTATTATTGTATTAGTTTAACCATTGTTACAGATAAATATCTTAACCAAGTAGGATGTGAAAGTCTTTATTATAACATTCTAATGAATATTGACTGTTTTCTTGTTGACCCCATAGTGAATGATTGGTTAAGAGAGAACTGTTAGTTTTAAATCCTATAACCAAATCACATTTAACAATGTGCATTGTAAAAGTAGCAAAGTCAGCAATATGGAAAAGTAGTTCAAGGGCTTTGAGGATAGAGTTGTTAAAGAAGACAACATGAGGCAGATTAAGAACCTGAAGGCCAAGGTGGACAAGTTGGAGGACACGGTTCATAAGATCGGGGACCAATCTCTGAAGAGTCTCAAATCTTATACAGGGTAGGCCAAGAGTTTAATGGAGAAGCTGGAATAGGATACTTGAGATAAGGATGGCCAAGCTGTCAAGGATTTTTCTGGCCCGAGAACTCGCACGAGGGCTAGCACCAAAAAGATCAGTCCAACGGAGGAAAAAGAGAAGGACAAAGGTGACCTCAAAAATACTATCAATCAGATGGAGGTTATGGTGATTCAGGCCCAGGAAATGGTTGATGGCATGTAGTTTTCTTTTCCTAGGCCCTCCCCTTTTTTGTGTTGTCCATGGTTATCATGTTTATCTTTGGCACTGTTGCTAGCTAGTCTTTCTGCTCACTTTTTTGTTGGCTATCTTTTTGGTGCCTCAACATAGTTTTTATTGTACTTTCTTTGAATATTTGTATTAGGTTTTAGGTCCTTGTAAAACCTATTTTTACTTAATTATAATAGTGTGCATTGTAACCTTTAACAGGGTTGGCTCTTAACCGAGCTCACTTCAGAAGAGTGAAATCTTTTGGGTTACCGATACCAGGTGGTTTTTCCCTTAGTAGGGTTTCCACGTTAAAAATATATGTGTTAATGTGTATGATTATTATGGATTGTTATTTTAATTTACACATTACTTTATATGCATTGATCGATAATCACAATATTGATTTACTACTACTCGATATATAACTAAAAGTTTGAGATCACAGTTTACATTTCACTGAGTTGATTTATATGTTTGAAATTATTGTTATATACATCTGGAAGAATTTAGGATTGTGGGATAATTGGGAGAAAACTGATTCACCCCCCTCCCCCCCCCTCCCTCTCAGTTATTTTAACAATTGGTATCAGAGCATAGAGTGCTTAGAAGGAAATTTTTAAAGGACTTAAGCTAAAGATCACAAGATGTATAAGAGAGACGCGCCAAAGCTGAACAAGGAGAACTTCTCAACATGGAAGATCATAATTAGACTATACCTATTAGGGATTGGCGATGACATAGCAATATACCTGGATACTAAATTCATCCTACCTACTAGACCTTTGACTGTTAATCAAATGAAAGAGAAACATGAACACAATATTATAATGGTATAAATTTCTTCTTCACTTACTAATGCTGAATTTGAGGATATCAAGACATGTACAATAGCAAAGTAGATGTGGGACAAGCTTACACTAGTTTATGGAGGAGATGAAAATGTACTGAGAGCTAAAGGTGAAAGTCTTTGAGGAAACTTTGATGATATAAGAATGAAAGGAGAAAACATAACACAGTACAACAACTGACTCACAGAAGTTGTGAATGCTATTCAAGGAGCAGGTGGAACTATTGATGAAGACACTATTGTGAGTAAGATTTTTATAAATTTATTACCTATTTAATCTATAAGAGTATCTGCAATACATGAAATGAGAGTAGCACCTGGAAACAATATTATTATTGATAGTCTTGGTTGTAGATTGATTTCTTTTGAGCTGAACAATTTTGACAATAGTGTGGTACCCACTATGGAATTTTCATTTATGTCTTCTCTAAAAATTACTAAATCTGGTAGCAAACACATGATAAGAAATAACAGTGACAGTGACAGTGATGATAAGGAACTTGATGAACTTGAAGCATTAATGGTTAGAAGATTGCACAAAGGTAAAG
Source organism: Thuja plicata (assembly GCA_018584345.1). NCBI lineage: Eukaryota > Viridiplantae > Streptophyta > Pinopsida > Cupressales > Cupressaceae > Thuja > Thuja plicata. The sequence continues at coordinate 2,491,082 of MU225736.1, read as the reverse complement.
GAAGGTATAAAGGTAAACTACCTTTGATATGCTTTAATTGTAAATAAATTGGACACTTTGTTGCCCGATGCCCTAATAGAAAGAATAATTAAAGAAATGAAATATCTAATGATAGAAAACATTATTGAGAATACAAAGGTAACCAACAGTATGACAGAAGGAATAAATGAGATTAAAAACACAAAGGCAAGAGGGCTTGCTACATTGATGAAAATAAAGATAAAGATGTTGATTCTGGCACTGATGAGGACATTGAGACAATATTTGTAGCTTTGAAGGAAGATTCAGAATAAGATGAAAGGTATGTTGAAACAAGACTTATTTCTAAAGTTAGTAAACATGAAATTTGGGTTATTGATGGTGGTTGCACACATCACATGACTGGAGATAAAGAAAATTTTGAATTTCTCGAGCATTATAATGGTGGATCCGTTAGAATGGGAAATGATAAACCTTGTCAAGTGAAAGGAAAAAGGTACTATTTTGCTGAACAATCAAATAGAATGTGAGAATGCATATTGGGTGAAAGGACTTAATTATAATTTGTTGATTGTTTCATAGTTTAATAACACAGGTCACCAAGTTTCATTTGAAAATAGAAAAGCTAAAATATATGATGGAACAAGAAATTTGATCAGCACTGGTGAACAATCAAAAGGTAATCTATTCTATCTTGACACTGATGAAACTACTTGTTTGATGAATAAGAATGAAGATGTCTGGTTGTGGCATAAGAGGCATTGTCATGTAAATTTTGACAACATGGTTAAGATTAGTAAGAAAAGAAAAGTAAGAGGCTTACCGATCTTATCTAAACCTGACCATGTAATGTGCAAGAATTGTCAAATGGAAAAAATGTCAAAATCTAGTTTTCAGAGAAAGAAGTTTTCATTTAATGATATTTTGGAGATAGTTCATAAAGACCTATGTGGACCAATGAGAACACAGAGTTATTATGGAGATAGATACTTTATTTTATTTTTTGATGACTACTCTAGAATGATAATTGTCATGTTTTTAAAGCAAAAATCTGAGGCATTTAAGATGTTCAAATGATACAAAGCTAAAGTGGAAAAAGAAATTGGTAGAAAACTGAAATGTTTGAGATCTGATAGAGGAGGTGAATTTATTTCTGGTGATTTCACTAACTTTTGTAATGAGTATGGAATTAAGAGACAGGTCTCTACACCGAGGACACCACAACATAATAGAACTGCTGAAAGGAGAAATAGATCAATTATGGATTTTGCTAAAACACTGGTGATTGAAAACAATGTTGCACAAACATACTAGAGGGAAGCTATAAGTATTTCTATATACACACTGAACTAAGTACAACTGAAGAATGATACAAACAAGACACCTTATGAATTATGGTATGGTTATACACCTAATGTGATTTATTTTAGAATATTTGGAAGTCGATGTTATATTTTGAAAGATGATCAAAATGGTAAATTTGATACAAAAAGTGATGAACAAATATTTCTTGGATATTCTACTAAAAGAAAAGCTTATAAATGTTTGAACAAGACTTCTACCAACATCATTGAAATTGCAAATGTAAGAGTTGATTAATTTTATAAGTGAGGAAAGCATGAAAGAACCAGAAGATTACATTATATTTTTCTACATTGAAGAACCTGATACTTTTCCTGAGAAGATACCTAACGTTATCATGCAACAGGGTAATGTTACCGAGCAACAGGAAGCACAAACCAAGAATCAAGAAAATGTTACAACTGAAGATCATGATTAATAACATAATGAACCTACTAGAGCACACAATGAAGAACAAATAATTGAACCTGTACTTGCAAAATATGTCAAAAGACATCATCCACACAATCATATTATTGGTGATAAAAGAGCTGGCATGATGACACAAAGTAAGTCGAAAGACAACACATGTTTGATTTTTGAATTTGAACCTAAAAATGTTAGAGATGCACTTGAAAATAAAGAATGGATTATTGCAATGAATGAAGAAATCAAGAAAATACAGAAAAAAAAAAACATGGACATTATTTTCGAGACCAAGTGATAAGAATGTCATTGGCACCAAATAGATATTCAGAAACAAATTGGATGAGAATGGAGATGTAACTAGAAATAAAGAAAGACTAGTATGCAAAGGGTATGTTGGTGTTGTTTCCTGTTTAAATTCTGCCTTATAATTTTATGCCTCTGCAAAGTTTTCTCAAACCCTTAACCTAGTTGAAAATGGTGGAAAATGACTAAAAAACCCTAACTATCTGTGCCAATTCTATTTTCATGTTACTTTTCAGTCACTTAAGTCACCTTAAGTCATGTGTTAAAGTTAAATGGGTTGGTTTTTACAAAAACACTCTAATTCCTAACTGCTTTAATAATTCTTAAGTCACGCCATGAAAAATCCCTTTTACATCATCACCTTATGTGTCGATCAAGTCAGCTTTAATTGAACGACCGGCTTAATGGGTTAATCAAAAAGTGCACGACATCTATCAAACAAGCGATTAAGCGGTGGTGATGCATGTCCTTGGTGGGGCTGAATAGTCATAAAGGTCCTCATTTAAACAGTGGGCAAGTATGAAGGAATTGAAATTCTTGCTTAATGGCCTAAAAGAAAAGTGCACGGCATCTAATGGACAAGCGATTAAGTGAAGGTGACACCTGTCCAGGAAAGAGTGTGGGTCCATTTGCAGACAAGTATAAAAGGTGTTAAAGCCCAAAAAGATCTAACGGTCAGCTTAATGGCTTATACCCAAGATACACAACATCTATCGGGCAAGACATTAAGCGGTGATGACATCTAGTAGCTAGTGGACCCGGCCATTCAGGGCTGGTGAGAACTTAAACCACAGTTAAGTTCTTTCATATCTGACAGCTTGCTTAATCACTTAAAGGGAAAGTGCTTGACATCTAGTGAGTAAGTGATTAAGCGGTGGCAACACATGTCCTTGGTGGACAGTTGTTTTTAGGAAAATAAGATAGTCGTCAGATGCAGAGAATGATGTCCAAAATCTATGGCTCAAATTCAAAGTTGGTAAAATATGTTGCAGAGAGTCGTTAAGCCATGAAATTGAAGCCTGTGAATTAATTACAGAATGTGTGACAACTCCAATCAAATTCAATTTGAAAGATTGATTTGATTGAGGCCGTAGAATTGATTAAGTCAACTTGCAGTCATAATGATTCATCAAAAGCATTTGAGCAAAGATGGGATTGTAGAGAAAATTAGCTTCACACAACTTCTGTGCAGAATGGGTAAGCTTACTGATTCAGTAGCATTCAAATTGTGGTGGAATTTGTAGTTCATAAAGGTTTTAGAGCTTTGTTTTCAGAATCTGAGTCTAGTATCAAAAGAAAAAACCATAGAATGGCCCCTAGAGTTGAGGTTTCTGGAGAGATTGATTACCAAAAATGGAACGTTAGGGAAGATTTATTACAGCAATTGCCACTGTCCTCAGGAGATGCCACACAAATTAAAAGGGTAGTTCCACCAAATCCTCGCTTCAAAATTGGAGAAGGGTTATATGATTCCAGTAGATGGGCAAAAGATGCTAATACTAGTTTTGATGGCCTCACTCTGTTCAGGATGGCCTATAGCCAGAGGAATGCCCCTACCCCAGACTGTAATATCTGGGAGTTAGATGTGAGAAAACTGATAGCACCTAGTGCGCTCATGGACATTGATTTGTTCACTTTAATTGCTAACACATATGATAAGGTGGCTAGGTTTGTTAGGGACACTAAGGGAAATATACTATTGACTGTATCAGCTGATGAAATTAGAAGAATCTTCAAGCTAACTGACACCTCTGAGCATATGGATTATATTGATCTTGAGTACTTTAAAGAATTATATTAAAATCAAAGAGAGTATTATAGGGGTGAAGCATTGAAGGGGTATATCAATAAAATAGGGAACTTGGTTGTATTAGGGCCTAGAACCCCAGAACCTTTCAAGTTAGATCTTTTTAATGGCAAGGCCAGAAAAATGTATAGTGCTCTGTGCAATGTTTTGGGGATAGATTAAGATGTGGCAATGCCTGTCCATATAATGTTGATGGTTGTTCAAATTCTGCATCCCCACTTGTCATTAGTATTTCATTTTGCATCTTATATTGCTCAGGAGATGCATGAGGGTCTGTCAGGAATTCAAGATGGCAACATACAAAAACCAATGGGTTGGTATTCCCTCATGATGCATATGTTCTTGTTCAATAGTACAGACTTCTTTGAGGAAGAAATGGAACTGGATAAATTCCAAGATGGTAAAGAATTTCCTGTTCAAATGCGGAGTGTAGATTTATCGTGGGATAGGAAGGGTGCTAGTTATGTGTATTTTGGTAAGGTTTTTGCAACTAGACTCAATTCAATACTGAGTAACCAGAATGCTAGGGTTCATAATGAAATGATGAGGCTTTTAAGGCCTATGGAATATGCCCCAGAGCTAAAAATTGCTCACAATTGGGCAGATCTAATTTTGTACCCTTTTTCTACAGTAATTAGGGTTTATGGTTTCAGAGGAACTCCTTATGTGCTACCCTATAGAGTTCCACTCAAGATTGGAGTTGGAGAAATTATAAGGCAATTAGGTGGGATACAAGAAGAAGCCCTGACCAGAAAGATGAAGGGAAATATCTTTCCTACCCTCACCAAAGCCCATAAATTTATCATAACCAAAGATGGGTGGACACAATTTGATAAGTATTTTGAGCCCTATCATTTAGCCATTTATGTGTCCAGATGTGCAGATAATGAATATTTTATCATGGGTATGTTTAGGAAGAGGACTAAATGCTTGATATTAGAGCATCAGTTCAACTACCCTGAGGATATCCTCAGAAATATTTTTGACCTTGGTGTTCAGGAAGTCAGGAAGGAGAAATGGATGGCGTACAAGAAGTCTTTGGACTTTGTACAAAATTTTGACAAGACTTATGATCCTTTAAAGGATTTTTTCCCATGGTCCTACTAAATTGACTCCCTAATGAATCTTTTTGAGGGGATCATGCAAACCCTAAATGAGAAGAGGCAATAAGTAGTTGAAAATGATCCAGAAAGGGCTCTTGATGTCCTGAATAAATTTCCACGGGGTAGAATAGTCCCACCAGGGGATTATGTAGTGTATAAAAGGAGAGGATACACTACTATTTCTCCTAAAGTTGACAAACCTCTTCAACACAAAGGAAAGAGGCCGGCAGATATTGATGTTCAAGAGGTGCCCTCTCCCAAAAGACAAAGGGTGGAAACAAAAGAACAAGAGAGTGAATTATACTCTCCTTCCCAATCCCCCATGCAATATGATGATCAGGCCATCGCTGAGCAATTGGTCAAATTGAGGAATGTTGGTGAAGTGGTTGTTACTACTTAGGAGCTACAAGAAGGGATGCCAAAGGCCCCTAAATATACATCAACTGACCTCACAGTAGAAGATTTTATTGGCAGGGAGATGGATCCTATAACCAAACAAGCCAGTGATGAATTCTTGTCTGATGACAATTTCATTAAAACTAGGGCATTCATTCAATTTCTATGGAGATGCCACATTGATGAATTCAATCACAAGTGCCAAAAGCTGCAAGAAGCCCAACCCAACTCTGCCAAAGAAGATATAGAGAAGGAAGTTAAGAAGGAGATGATATCAAATTTTGATAAGATCACCCCTGAAGAGGGTAGACAAATGATTAAAAAGTAGGGAGTTCTCATATTACCTCAATGGGATCTAGCAGATGCAGTGGTCTTTGATGCTATTAGAAAGCAAAAAAAACCTATGAGCACTGTTGGGACATAAATTGGTTCCCAGTTTAGTGAAGATCATGCAGCTCTAGCCATTTGGTCATTAAAGAAAAAGGACAAGAGGAGAATAAAGGAAGATGATGAGGTTGAAGATACAGGTAGTCTAATTGTGAAGAGGGTTGCTGACACTTTAGGAACTGAAGCTGCAAACCCTGTTGTTCAAATAGATAATTTAAGCATGAAGGTAACTGAGAGAGAAAAGGAGGCCTATGCCAGCTTAAATGAGAAATGAGTTTGTACTTAAAGCTTATAATGAGAAAAAGGTCAAATCCTTGATGAAAGATAACAGAATAGCAGAGATGGAGGGTAAACAAAAGATTCAATTTGTGCCCCAAGGGGTAATTTCTTAGGAACCTCACCAACCACCCTCCTCTAGTCCATTTTTGACATATCCCCCATCCCCTGCACCTTTAAGTCCCACTACCCAAGAAGCTGTTGGTTGTATTTCGTGTCTTTGCTATTTTGCCCTGTTCCTTGCTTTCCTCTCTGAGAGTTTTCAGGTTTTCATGCTAATTCCTTGTCAAAATCCTGATAAACCCTGGAAAAACCCTAAGGCCTAATGTTAAACGATGCATTTTAAACCCTTAGCCATGTCTTCTTTTCCTTCATTACCTTTTTCTTTCAATAAAGGCATGTGCTATATAACAAGTTAAGTCAGGTCGCTTGATCGCGTGAATCAAAACGAATATGCCAAATGATCTCCCGACTTCGCTTTTTCCTTGTATCACTTAGTCTCATGAAAAAATAAAATATTCTTTAAGTGTATCGAGACTTAGCGATTTTCCTTTGGTCGGGTTGTCGCTTGATATTGTGTTATAAAGATTTAAGAAAGAACGGGACCCACCTTCAGTCGGGTGATCGCATGAAAAAAAGGCAAGTCAACGAAACGTCTTCTGACCTTGCGCCTTTCTTCATGTCGCGTGATCGCTGAATCAAGACAATCAAACAGTTAGCATTTTTCTTCAGTCGCATGGTCTTGTGATTAAAAGATGGTTAAGAGATAACAGTCACGATCATGCGACTAACGGTTTCAGGTTATGTGATTTCCCTCAGTCGGGATGTCGCCAGAACAGGAGTAATGAGTCAGACTTCCAGAATGCATAAAGTGGACGAAGTAATAGATGACATCTGTCAGATTGCTATTGGTTGTCGTGTGATCGCTTGATGAAAGAAAAGGATCAAGCGATAAGGAGACTTAAGTCATTATACCCTCGGTCGCGAAGTCTTGTGATATTTTAAGGGTATGTTAGATTCTAAGGCAATTAAAGGTCAGCCGTTCGATGAACAGATGAAAGGATCTGACGGTGGTCGCATTGTCTCATGATAAAAGTGCCCAAGGTAAAAAGTACTCCCGACTAAGCGATTAAGGTATGTCACGAAGTCGCTGAAAACATGAAAAGGGTACTTTTTCAGTAAAGGATTAAGTTAAGTGGATCTCCCGACTAAGCGACCAAAGAGATTATGTTAAAAGGTGAAAAGCTTGTCGCATAGTCTGGAGATAAATGATGAGTTAAGGTTAACTCCCCTCGACTAAGATTTTCACGCAGTCGCCTGATCGCTTGAAGACTTGTGTTAAGCTGAGGTAAAGAAAGCCATTGTCGCCAAATCTGATGATCAGACCATGGTTAAGGGAAACCGTTCGCGACAAAGAGACTTCATGAGGTCGCAAGGTCGCCTGATAACAGAATCCATAAAGCGGCGCCAAGTGGATGACGTGACAGAGAGTATCGAGCCGGCGGCCAATCAGATATGAGAAATTTTGATTACC
>MU225736.1:2422054-2454270 GCA_018584345.1 Thuja plicata | reverse complement strand
ATTAATTAATGATTAAAAAACCATTAATTAATAGATGAAAATTAGTGTTTTTAATGTAAAGTCGCAAGCCTATCCATTTTAGGGTGTCTACATTTGCCCCTCTTTGATGTGATGTGACTTGTCACAGCGTGTCAAAGATTATTTGATTTTGCCCCAGCTTGCCCCGACATTTAGTAGGTGGACTGTATGCCCCCTCAACAAACTAAGCATAGAAAATGTGCCAGATGAGCATTAATTTGTTGAAAAAGTGAATCACTATATGATGATGATGAATGCATTGATTATATGATCCACTATGCACATGTTTAGGATTGTTATTATGCAATAAATGAATGAATGCAATCTACTATGCACAAAATATCTGAGTAATGCATTTTTTAGTTAGAAAGAAGTTAGTTTGGATAGATGTGCTCTGAGATTGATCTAATAAAATTTGATGATAGAAAGGATGTTCTTTTTTTGCATTTTTGGATAGATATGATCTGATAGAATAGGATGAATGTCTCAAGTTGCTGCCCCAGTTTCCAATATTTGTCATCATTGCATTTTTTTTTGTATTTTATGATATTCCGGAAGAGTGTCGAATGATCCAGATCACATACCACCTGGATACAGCCACGACCTCTTGATAGCAGAAGGAGTAGAGAGATTGAATAGAAAGAGACCCATAGTGTGCCCAAATATTGACCATCTGGATTCAACTATGTTCCTTGTTTGAAAAGAAAGAGAGCCAAAAGAACCCATATATTGACCATCTGGATACCACTTGTCCTCTGAGTTAATCTAAAAAACAAAGAAACCAAGATAGAACTCCTATGTACCTAGAGTCCATCTGGATAACACTGTGAGCTCTTGATTTCTGAAAGGGAAAGCGAAACAAACAAGATAGAACTCCTACGCCTCTAGAGTCCATCTGGATAGCATTGTGAGCTCTTGTTTGTAACATAAAGGGAAAGACCATAGAAACCAAGATAGAACTCCTAAGCAACTCAGAGTCCATCTGAATAGTGCTGTGAGCTCTTGATTCTATAAAGAAAACAAGCAAAATAAAAGAGAAGGAATGTCCAATTCTTTCCCAGGTTTAAGCTCAGATCATAGAACTATGTGGCTGCCAGATAAGTGACAACGCCTACCGCATTTATCCTAAATCATCATGGCCCAAAAATTGAAATGAACATTCAACAGATAGCAATCAAAGAAAATAAGTCATGATCTATCATAGCCACTCTCCTCACATGGTGGATCCTGGAGTAGCGTAAGAACATAACCCCAAAATATAGACTGACATCTAACTGACTTGACTAACCTAGTCAATATTTCTGTGTGGTTCCTTGATGCAATTGGATTCTCATGATTGGTTATACTCTTTGGATAGGCTTGATTGGCTTGATTTGATTGATCGTGTTGGCAGCTGATTAACCTATGTCAGATGGACCAAATGCTTGTTCGTAAAGCTAATGATTGTGACAATATTGATTGATAGTTTTGATTGCTCTTATCGTATTGGCAGTTGATCAAGCTATGTCAAATGTGCCCAATGCTTTTTTGCAAAGCTCATGATTGTGACAATTTTGATTGATAGATTTTGATTTGATCAATTTGGCAGCTGATCAAGTTGTGTTTGATGGGCCCAATGATGATTTGCAAAGCCGATGATTGTGACAATTGATTGACTGGGCGTGCTTGCCCCTTGCTCTCTTAATGACTGAGTTGGTTTTATTGCTTTGGGATTTTGCAAATTTTTTATTATTCTTGATGAAGATTGATTTTCTCTTGATTTTTGAACTTTTTTAGGATTTTTGATGAGTTTTCTAATTTTTAGGATTTTTCAGATATTTGGAATCGCCCCCTAGTCTGGTGGACCAGTATTAACCATGGGTAAGTGCTTGGTGCTCATAGGGGTTTTGTGCTTCTGGATATTGCTTGGGTAGTCAGTCTTGCATTTTGAATTGTGCTCAAGCTTTTGGAGCTCATTGATGGTGAAGCTAGATTTGAACACTTGGCGCCTGTTTGCCAGGTTTTCACCAAGGTACCTACTCAATAGCGCCTTATTGCCAGGTTTTCACTGAGAGAGAGATTTTGTTTTCTCTTTACTTTTTTGCTTCTTTTTTTTTTTGTTATTTTCTAGATATGTAGATAAATTCCTTAACCATAGAGACCTTTAAGGGTAGAACCTCTTCAGGTGCATGTTGTTGATGTAGCCAGGGAGCTGATCTCCTTCTAGTGTTGTTAGTATGAATGCCCCACTCTGAGTAGAGTTGACAATAACAAACGGTCATAGCCAGTTAGGCTTGAACTTACCAGGTTTGACTCACTCTGCTTGATTCTTCTGATTTTCCAGGAGGACAAGGTCTCCTACCTCAAATGTTCATGGCTTTACCTTCTTGTGATAATTCCTTCTAAGGTGATTCTGATAGCCTTGTAAGTGGTTGAAGGCATGTTGCCTTCTTTCATCTAGTAGCTCTAGTTCACTGAGCCTCGCCACTCTATAGTCTTCATCTGAAACCAGGTTCTTTAATGATATCCTTAGGGATGGGATTTCCTCTTTGAGGGGTAATACAGCCTCTGTTCCATAGACTAGGGAGAAAGGAGTTGCTCCTATTGGTGTTCTCACACTAGTTCTATATGCCCATAATGCAGGACTAAGCTGTAAATGCCAGTCTCGCCGTGATTCATTTACTATTTTCTTCAGAATCTTTAGGATTGTTTTATTTGTAGCTTCGGCTTGTCCATTCCCTTGAGGGTAGTAAAATGATGAGAACCCTTGTTTGATGCGGAATTGTTCACATAGGTCTTCAACATCCTTGTTCTGGAAAGGTGTACCATGATCTGTTAGGATTGTTTGGGGGATCCCGTATCGACAGATGATGTGATTAAGTATGAACATTGCTATTTTCCTTCCAGTGATGTAAGTGAGGGGAATTACTTCCACCCACTTGGTGAAATACTCCATTGCTGCTATGATGTACTTGTGTCCGTTTGCTGAAGAAGGTGTTATCTTACCCACTAGGTCAAATCCCCACATTGAAAATGGCAGTGGTGATGTGATGGGATTTAGTTCCTGGGCAGGTGGATGGATGAGGTCTCCATGAACTTGACACTATCTACACCTTTGAACATGCTTGTGTGCATCTATCTCTATTGTGGGCCAATAGTATCCCATGCGGATTATTTTCTTAGCTAAGTTGTTGCCACCTCCATGGGTTCCACATATTCCTTCATGTACCTCGTACAAAGCTTTCTGGGATTCCATGGAAGTGAGACATCATAGTAATGTTCCATCAATACTTTATCTGTATATAGTAGTTGAGAGGATAGTATACCTAGAGGCTTGGCGGATGAGGGCTTTTCTCTGGTTCCTAGACAAGTTTGGGGGTAAGACATTATTTTGGAGATAGCTATAGACTTCTTGGTACCATGGGGACTCAGGACCAACAAGGACACATGCTAATTCTATGATAGATGCCTGATGTGATGGCACCAAGAGTTTCTCCACTAGAAACTAGAATTTGGTATCATTACCTGGCATATCAATCAATGATCCTATGGTAGCCATTGCATCTGCCACTTTGTTCTGTGCTCTTGGGACTTGCTCGAAGAGAATGTAATGAAACTTGGTGCATAGTCGGTCCATCTATGCTCTATAAGGTATGAGCTTCTCATCTTTGGTCATGTAACCATTGTTAACTTGACTAATGACCAACTGCGAATCACCAAAGACTTTCAGATTCTTGATTCTCCATTGAATGGCTATCTTTAGACCGATGACCAACACTTCATATTCTACTATATTTTTGGTGCATTGGAAGTTAAGTCTAAAATACTTTGGAATTGTATCATGATCTGGAGTTATAAGAACTATCCCTGACCCTGTACCATGGTTTGTACATGATCCATCAAAATAAAGTTGTCATACCTCGATCCTCGGTTGTAGTGTCATGATAGATTCATCAGGAAAGTCTGAAACAATAGGCCGGTGGTCATGAATTGGTGCCTCTGATAGTTTATCGGTGATCACTTGTCCTTTGATAGCCTTTTTGTCTACATACTCAATGTCAAACTTGCTTAAGATCATTATCCACTTGGCCAGTCACCCAGTGAGCACTGCTTTTCTCAGGAGGTACTTGAGAGGATCAATATGTGCAACCAATTTCATTTGGTGACTCAACATGTAGTGTCTTAGCTTTTGGGAAGTGAACACAACTGCCAGGCATGACTTCTCAATTGGTGTGTAGTTTGGCTCATATCCAACCAAATTCCTGCTTAGATAGTAGACGGCCCTCTCCTTTCTTGCATCATCATGTTGTGCCAAAAGGACCCCTAACATTGATTTTGTTGCTAAGATATATAGAAGCAATGGTCTACCTTGTACTGGTGGTACTATTATAGGAGATTTAATAAGGTAGTATTTGAATATCTGAAATGCCTATTCACATTGCTCTGTTCATATGAACTTGATGTATTTATGCAATAAATGTTGGAATGGGTGGCACTTGTCTGCCAGTTGAGCTATGAAGTGTCTTATCAATTGGAGCCTTCCTTGTAACCCTCTTAGTTGTCTCAGGTTCAATGGTGGAGGAATCTCTAATATTGCTTTGACCTTTGCTGGATCCACTTCAATTCCTCTATGTGATACTATGAACCCTAATAATTTTCCCATTGTGACACCGAATGCACACTTTTTTGGGTTTAGCCAGACTTTGAATTCTTGCATTTTGTCAAATATGGGTCCCAAAACCTGTAGATGATCCTTTCGAAGTATTTATTTGGCTAATATGTCATCCACATAGTCTTCCATTGTCTTGTGGATGAGATCATGGAATATAGTCATCATAGCCCTCTGATATGTTGCTCTGGCATTCTTTAGACCTAACGGCATGAAATTACAACAATATGTCCCCCAAGGACATGTGAAAGTTGTTTTGTGTTGGTCCTTTGGTGCTATACTTATTTGGTTATAACCTGAGAAGCCATCCATAAGTGATAGCATTTGATGTCCAGCAATTAGGTCCATTATCATATCGATGTTTGGTAAAGGAAAGTCATCCTTTGGACATGCTATATTGAGATACTGAAAGTTTATGAAAATCCATATTTGACCACTATGCTTTGTTACTAGTACTAGATTAGATATCCAATTCGCATATGGTATAGGTCTGATAAATTTAGCATCCAGGAGCTTTTTCATTTGGCCTTGACTAATAATGCAATGTGAGGATGCATCTTTCTTAGCTTCTGTTTGATAGGTTTTGCATTTGGTAGCAATAGGAGGTGGTGTAGCACCAACTCTGGATCTAAACCTGGCATATCTAAGTAAGACCATGCAAAATTGATCATTCTTTCCTTGAAGAAACTGATGAACTGTTCTCTCTCCTCAAGGGTGAGAGATCTCTCCAAGTAGATGTTCTTTGGGTTCTTGTCATTCCCCAAGTTGATTTCCTCTGTCTCTTCAGCTAGTAGTGTTCATTTCTCCTCTGTTAAGGGGAGGAGTTCTTTCTTTTCATCTTCTAGCACCTCAGTGAGGTTTTCACTAGAAGATACATCATCATTTAGCTTTTTAATCTTTTGTTCTTTTTTCTTTTGTGGACTGGAAAGAGGAGCTTCCTCCCCAACATATGCTGCTCTGTCTAGGTTAATGGAGAATCCTTCCTTGTGATATCCTCATGGAATGCCTTCCCTGAGTCCCATGAAATGAGCTATTGCCTTGTCATTCTTGAATACATCTAGATCAGGTGGCCCTTGTTGATCCCATGCTATAAGCTCAGGGTGTACAAGACAGACACTTTCACTACTGTTCGGCTCAGGTTGACTAAAAGGGACCGTGGATATGGTGCCTAAAAAATTGGATTGTGATGAGGACGCACCACTTGAGGTCTGATAGATGACATGTTTGTCTATACAGGGTTGTTCGGTAATGGTCAGTTGTTCAAATAGGTCTGCTAGATTTATGATAATGTCAGCTCGAGGGGAAAAATAAGGGATTGACAGTTCAGAATCATGGAGGGATCTCCACTCATACTCATGGGAGTCTGTCTCAATGGAATGTTCATCTGATGTATCACTTCCTTGGTTATCATCGATTTCTATGTGTAGGTTTATTTGGGATTGTGTGGTTCCCTCTTCGATGGGAAACAACTATGCTAATATGTTTCTTATTAGGACATGCTTATTGTTGTGCCCCCGTGCATCTTTGCTACTTGCTCTTGATTGACTTGAATGTCTTGGATCACCAGACTAGTGCTTTTTTGTCCATAGCCCAAACCTCTTGTGTTTCTTTGGGTTGGTGGTAGAGGCAATTCATATATTCCTTTTTGTCTTGCCCCTAATCTGGTTGTACCATCATACCCAAATCTTTGTATCATTGTGTAACTGTTACCATAGTTTTCCAAAGGTAGTGGTGGTCGGATTGTCTCAGGGGAGTCTTGGTATAACCAGGTATTGATGTCTTACTCAAAAGGATTCTCTTCTGCTATGTCTCTCCATCAGACAAAGGTTGTAGGTGGACATCTAAATAGAATCGGATGTGGAGTTTTTGTTGCAATAAAAGGTTGTGACATATCGTGAGTTCTCAGGGTTTGAGGCATGTGTGTGATGGTAAAAGCCTCTTCATATCTATATTCACCACATCCCTTGTCCGTGATGGATATCTTCCCTGCTTTCTCTATGACATCTTTAAGATTTGAATTTGAAGGGGAGGAGATACTTATGTCCTAGTTAAGGACTATCTTTCCCCCTGCTTGTGTGATATCTTTGGGATTTGAATCTGAAGAGGACGGGATGCTTGCATCTTGGTTTGATGGTACCTAGTTATCGGTGTTGATTTGGACCACATTGCAATATTGGAAGGGATTGGGATCTCCTTCTATGATGATCTACTATCCCTGGTGAAGGAACTTGATGCATTGATGGTATGCTGATGGTACAGCTTGCATTTCATGTATCCAAGGTCTCCCTAGTAACATGTTGTATCCCAACTCAAGGTCTAATATTTGGAAGGGTGTGTTTTTTATCACAAGACCAATGCGAACAGGTAGAATGATAATACCTTTAGAGGACCTTTCCTCTTCATCATAGGCTCTGATATTTATCCTCCTTGTGACATCAACACTTGATTCTAAATAGCCCAGTTGCTTGATTAAATTTAGAGTACAAATGTTTAACCCCACTTCACCATCAACAAGGACCCTATGGACAGCGCTTTTGTGGATCTAGAAAAGTAAGTGTAGAGGATCATTATATAGGGGTTTATGCGATGGCACATCATGGTCTGTGAAGGTGGCATGTTTGTTAGCTGCTATATGGTTGACCATCATTTGGAAGCTTTCAGGTGTTATGTCCCTTGGGATTGCTGCATTTTGAAGTGCTTGGTCAAGTGCCAATTTATGCTGCGGAGATATGCGCAAGAGGTCAAACATGGAGATCTGGGTAGGTGTGCACTTTAGTTGGTCCACTATGCTTGTTTGTGGATCCGATTTTTCTATAGGATTGGTTGATGTAGTAGCTGAGGATGGTACTCCTTGCAAGACAACTCTAGCACGATGCGTAGTTACAGTGCAATTGTTACCTTGGTCCCTGATAGTGATTGTGGCCACATGGTTATCTGAAGGATTTAGGACATTATCACTATTGGCATATGTATAGTTAACTTTATTGGTTTGTCCACCAAAACCGGAGGATTTTCCCTTGTTGTAATCATGGAAGGTATCATTGAAAATGGTGTGATCAGTTGTGCCTTTAGTTTGAGTATTTGTCACATCAATGATCTCTGTGTCAATCAGATCTTGAATAGCATGCTTCAATCGATAGCATTTGGCCATTTTGTGCCCCTTTACCCGATGAAACTCACAAAAATATTTGTCATTATACCACCTTGGTTTGTTTTCATCCTGTTCAAAGTCCCTAATTTTTGGGAGAGTGATAGTGTTTGATTGTATCAACTTGCGTAAAGCTGATTCTATCGGCTCTCCTAATGGTGTGAAATCTCGTTGCTGGAATTGAAATCGTGGTTTGCATTGATTTTGTTGTTGACTGTTTGACACAGCGGCTTCTTGTACACGGTGAGGTTGGTTTTGAGTGTATGCATTTTGAGTGGGCCCTGTGGGTTTTTGGTTTGCCACAGGTGTGCCTTGCAGTGACACCTTAGGTTGCGCATAGTTGACTGTCTTTACATCAATGACACCATCGCTAGTGACATTTTTGTTCTTGTTCCCCCACTTAGCCTTTTTTATTGCATTTTTATTTGTGTTCGTTTGTGTGGGATCTGCAAGGATTCCTCGTTTGACCAAGTTCTGCTTACAACGAACTCCTCTTTCGATGAGTTATGTGAAGTTCAGAGCTAATTGTAACTCTGTTGTGAATAACATGTCTGGGATTAGATTGTCAACAAACATGACTATTAAGTCTTCTTTGGGCACATCGTATGTTATACGGTTTTCCGTGTTCCTCCATCTCTGTAGGAATTTCACAAAATACTCTCCATCTTTATGTTTAATGTCGCAAAGGTCCTTGATGTTGACCTTATGCTCAATGTTATGATGGAAGTGAGCTATGAACTTTTCAGCCAATTCTCCCCAAGACTGAATGCCATGAGGTAGATGTGAGAACCATTCCATTTCTAGTTTGGCTAAACTTTGTGGGAACAGTCGCATTAGATATGTCTCATCATGAGCGACTTTGACACAACTAGAAAAGAACTCTCGGATATGCTCAATAGGGTTGGTATTGCCCCTGTATTTGTCAAATTTTGGCACTGACAAGTGGTTTGGGAATGGAGACCTTTGAAGAGAATGGTCAAAGGGGTATGGGTATAAATCCTCTGCGGTATAGGATTTAGTTTGCCCCTGATTTTGCATATCCATCATTTGGGTTTGAAGGGTTTGCATTTGTTGCATTAGCATGTCCGTTTGATATTGAGGTTGATGCATGTGGACATTCCTTTGTGTTGTGGTGGGTATGAGATTGCGCCTCTGTGTCCCTTGAGTAGGAACATAGGATTTCATCCTAGGGACTTGATATTGATTACCCACCGAGTGATTTGTAACTAAAGGGACATGAGTAGTCCTTGGTGGGTTTTGATGTGTTTGCTATTGTGACTGAAACTAGGGTTGATAATACTGGGGTAGGTATTGCTAATGCTGAGATTGGGATTGAAACTGGGGTTGCTATCACTGAGGTTGGATTTGAGGCAATTGAAGCTGGGGTTGCTACTGTAGAGGTTGGAACTGAGGCAACTGAAGCTGGGGTTGTTGTTGCGGAGGTTGGATTTGAGATAACTGAAGCTGGGGTTGTTGTTGTGGAGGTTAGAACTGAGGCAACTGAAGCTAGGGTTGCTATTGTAGAGGTTGGTTTTGAGGCAACTGAAGCTAGGGTTTCTATTACAGAGGTTGAATGGGTGTCAAAATGGGTTAAGATGTAGCTTTGGGCGGGCCTTGACTGTAAGTCATTCTGGCAGAGATGGCTCCCTGCGGGCATGAAGTGTTGATCCCAAGATTAGTGTGAATTGATTGTAGCAGTGGCATAGTTTCAAAATAGCTAGTGTTTGGTGGGATGGAAGGCATAGCATGAGAGCTTGATTGTGATGGCCATGAGACCAAAGGTGGAGGCATACTAGTGATCATGGGTGCACTTAGTTGCGAGCCTATCATGCCTTGAGGGGATGATGTACTGGCTTGGGTTGGATCATTGGTTTGATTGTATACAGTCTGTGTCGATGTGGGTAAGTCCAATGATGGAAAGACCTGTGACACAACAGGTAGTATCTGGGGAGTGTGAGTAGTGTTTTGACCTATGAGAGGGTTTTTAGGCCATATAGTTGATTCACTAAATTCAGCAAGGAGTTTGACTCCCTTCTTTATTAGCATGGCCAAGTAATGTTCAGGGTTCCTCTTTACAACAGCGTCAACTACTTTGGTGGAGTAGGCATCTTGTTCCACATCTTCAAGTTCTTCTTCTGTGATATCTTGGAAAAAGGCTGCCCCACGGGGCTGTTCAATGAATAGAGCAGAACTAGTGTTCATGAATGGCTCGTTCTCTTGCTTTGTTTCCCAAGCGGAGAAACGGTTGATATATGACTCATCAGGTTGAGTTCTAGCCTTAGACCTTGTGTAAGGTCCTCCATGAGGTGTTTGATACATAGTACGGTCCAGGTTTTGTAACTAAAACAAGTGATATAAAGCAAACAAAGAAGAGGATCCCTTCTAAGAAAAGTCTGAGTTATGTTTTGGACAAGGGTAATTCTAAGGATAGATTTTGATATAACTTGATCTCAAAGTGGTGATGATAAAAGATAAGATTTTCTGACCTTTGTTTTGGACAAAGTCAATTTGATAAAGATGATGATGTTTCATATGATGAGATCAAGATATTTCGAGTCTGAGCTTTCGAATTAACAATGTTTTTGATAAAAATCATGCTTTACAGAGAAAGGGTAATCTTTAATGTTTAGAGATTCACACGATGTTCTTCACATTTTCCTGGGATAGACACTAGTTTTTGACACCAAATGAAGAATCCTTTCAAGTTTTTAGGTCATAATAGGAATATAGTATATCTTGTCAAACATGGTACAATTTCACCGATTACGATAAAATAACTGGTCGATTGTGGTAGTTTATCACACAATGCTTCTGATTTGCAAGATAGTTGACTTTGAAAACCCTAGATTTTAACATGTTTGAATCATTTTGATAGTTTGGATTTTTTGTTTTGCATTTTCAAAAACTGATCAAAGGAACAAGCATAATAGACACTGCGTTTTGAGAAATGAAGATGGAAATTGTGTATGTTCTACAACTTTTTCAAGTCGCAAGGTTATCACGAGGTCTCAATAATGAACAGTCAGATTAATCTAGGTAAATGGCTTCAGAATATAATGTTATAGGCCCAATGCTTAAATGTTCATTAGCTCACACAACAATTGTCACGCTACTAGGACACGAAGATCCATGATGTAGGTGCCCGTGTTTTTGCCATTTCCAGGTATTATTGTCGTGGAGTGAAGATCTCTTTCACTACACAAATACTGTGGGACACATATGTTGGAAATCTTGGGGTGAAATTCTACAACCCCTTGCACTATAATAAGGTATCTCTTCAGAGGTAAAATGGGTTGGCCTTTTTTTAACAAGGTTGTAGTAAGGGTCTGTGGTGTCTCTCCAATCGGTTTGTACGTGCGTGACTCACTTAAGAGCCTAGTTGATCACGCTGGCTCCTTAGGGATATTCACCCGATCTAGAATATCATCAACATGCCTCACCTGAGCTTGGCTAGATAAGATGGAACTTTGGTTCGCACCTTGTTTATATACCGATTGGAAGGATTACCAGTTTAAGGTCATTCTTTGAGGAAGAAGCGCATTCCCCAGACAAGCCTTTCTAAAAAAGTATAAAGGTTTGTAATCTAACAGTTTGTGCAAGTGCACCCAAAACTCAAGACACGAGGTAAATTGATTAAGCTCCAAATTTTGAAATGTGAACTAAGATACACCACCATACAAGCACCAATGTTCAATTTTAAGCCCAAAAGTAGGTGTTGTTTGCTTGTTCAATTTTAATGCACCAAATTGAGAGATTCTTTGCCTTTGTTCAGTTTTAATACCCACGTCAATTTTAAGCCCAAATCCAAAATATGAGGTGTGATATGTTTTGCAAGCACTGTTCTTTTTAAACCAAAATCGACAAATGAGTTCCTTTTAGTTTTGTGTTGTCTAAACAGGGTAGTACCAAAAAGGATTATTCACAAAATAAGGGTATAAGTAACTTTGAAATAACGAAGGATGCTTACCAAACTTACCCTTCTCTGTCCTTGGTGACTTTGATCCAATCCTACACAGAAACTGAGAAGAATGTCAATTTAGAAACAGATGTGCAGAAGTTCTAGATTTGATGTTTGCAATATTTCCTATGATTGCGGCAATCTTTTTGCAACTGTGGTAATGTTCTGTCAATCACGGTAAATAACTGGCAAGTTCGGCACAATGTTGTCGATTGCGGTAAATAACTGGCATCTGCGGCAAAATGTTGTCGATTGCAGCATGGATCAGACAAATGCAGAAAAATTATTGCAATTGTGGCACGGATCGAGCAATTATGACAAAATACCAGAAGATAGAAGACAAGAAATGGACAGAATGACTGTGAAAGCCTGCAATCAATTATGGTATTAAACCAGTCGATTGCGGCACAGTATAGACGATTGCGGTAAAATACCAGCAATTGAAAAATAGTACAAATGTCAAAGAAAAGTGTGATTTTTAAATTTATGACCATACGGTCATGGTTGATCAATCTGTTTCTTTGTTTGCAAGAGATATTTAGGATTTTTTCATGTCAAGTTCACCAAAATGTACGCCTCTCTCTTTGATTTCCATAGATTTCCAAAGGCGAGGGTTAGTAGCAAAGGTTTCACAAATGAATGCAAATCAAGTATATAATGACTACTAAATGAATAACAGAAACGTTAGCAATAGAATGTACAAGAAAGAGAAAGGAAGACAAATAAATGCAAACCCCACAATGTTTGAAGCTTCTATTGTTTCTCTCTACTCCTTCTGAAACATTGTTCTTGATGCTCAGTATTGGCGGGACAGCGTCTATGACTTGAGAAGCTTCGATAATTTGATAATTGAAATGTGTGTGTGTGGTCGCAAGATGGCTTGAATGCTAGAACCAAATTGACGGAGTAATGGCGCATGAGAGCTTGAAATCCTGGACCCTTCAAATGGTTATGAAGGGTTTATTATATAGGAATTGGTGATGATATAAATGGTTGAGATCAATCCAAGAGATGGGGAGATGAACGGTTGAGATCAAAAGGAACAGGAGGGGTCCTCAGTAAACTCCACCTCTTTATTTGGTAAAGAGGAGATAGAGTTTGGTTAACTGAAGAGCTAATTATGAGTTACCTTTTTGAACTGAAGAGGTGGGTGAAGTTACCCATGTGGACTGGAGAGATGGGTGGAGTAACCCATGTGATCTGATTGGAGTTATCTCTTTGAAGATAAATGAATATTAAACTCATTTATTTAATAATTGTTTTCAACATGTGAGATAATTGAATTCTTTATTATTAAGAATTGCTTTATTTGATGAAATTAAATTAATTTAATTGGAAGAAATTAAATTAATTTAATTGGAAGAATTTAATTAGTAAGTTTAAATATTTGAATTTAAACTATAGGAAATTGAGTTTAATTAATCAATTAATGGTAATTAATCAATTAAAGCTATTTAATTAAATAAAATTAATTATTTAATTAATTTTGGGAATTTGATTAGATGATTTGGGGAATGAATTTAGAGGAAAATAGATGATTAATTAATTATTAAAAAACCATTAATTAATAGATGAAAATTAGTGTTTTTAATGTAAAGTTTCAAGCCTGTCCATTTTAGGGTGTCTACAGTTTGGTGTATGCAATCTACTCAGTCGGTTATTGAAGAACAATAGGTTACAAAGAATTGATTAAAAAAATTTAAGGGTACTGATTCAACCCTCCACTCTCACTACACACCTCTCCATTATCCCAAAAATTGGTATCAGAGCTAGTTCTCTTATTTTGAAGGTTTAATCGCTGAAGAGAAAAGATCTTACAATGGAAAGGTATACACTTGACAAAACCATTGAAAATTAGAAGTTACAGCTACAAATCTATGTCGAACAGTACAAGGAAGCCAAAGAGAAACTTAGGGAGATGTTGATTAAGAGAAAGGACATGAAGAAGAGATTCATGACCCATTTGATACATCTAGATATGAATCTGGTAGCATATTTGATGCATCTGAAGGAATTATATCAAAGCTATATGAGAGCAATCAACAACTTACTGAACAAGTGAAAGCACTATAGATCGGTCAAGATACACAAATAGTTAGAATGGTTGAAGTCTTGAATGATGTAAAGAAAGATAAACAAGATAGGAAAATGGTTGTTGATGATAGAAGATAGATGATTGAAAAGTTACAAGAGAAAGAAATTGAGATATTGAGACTTACTGAACATTACTTTGAGATCACCAATCAAGTGGTTGCTATGAATCATGAATCAAACTGAGTGAATACTAAACTTGAAAGAAGAATAGAAAATATTGGTGTATTGAAAGTAGAAAATGAGAAACTAAGAAATGGAGTGAATATTTTACAACATAATGAAGTGATTAAGAGATCTTAAGAAAGCACTAAGAGAATGGATGAATTTCTAAACCATCAAAGAAGAGTGAACAACAATACCATATTAGGGTATACCGAGCAAGGAGAATCATCAAACCAAGCTAAACAAAGTAATATATACTCAAGTCCAAAGCCTAAGAAGCCCTCTTGCCATCACTATGGAAAACCATGCCACACATCAAATGTTTGTAGGAGAAAGGCAAAAGGTATTCCTAGAAACCCTCCTAAATTTTGTGGTATTTGCTATAACTGTAATAAGCATGGACATCAAGCACATGAGTGTAGATCCAAGTTGAAAAAACCATAGAAGAAACCATACATGGACAAATACTATCAAAATTACAACATGCATGGTCATACATCACAAGCATGAAGGAAGAACACAAAGAAAATCTAGAAGCCTAAAGGACAAGAAAAGGTAAATCAACCGAGAAGACAAGGCAATGCTTATGCGTGGGAATATAACACTTGGAGTAGTTGTATAGTATGTGGTAAATATGGACATATAGAAGAAAAATTTATGAGACAATGGCGAACCAAGTCTAGGAATTGGTCAAACTCTGGAATGGCATGTTCTCACTGTCACAAAGTGAGTCACTTAACTAGAGATTGTGCAGATCGAATAAACACTTGTGGAAATGGTAATATAATTGATGAAATTGTAAGGATCAGAAATCAAATGTGGAGGAGAGCATTAAATGATAATGTAGGACTAAGCACAACAGTGGGTGACACCTCATCCAATGGGTTAGGTGGCTCCATTGTCTCCAACTGAGCAATATAACCAGGTAAGGAACTATGTTTTGCAAAGCTATATCTTACTTCTATTCCTATATTCATTGAACATATGCCAAATTATCTTGAGATGCACTATGGTATTATACTTTTGATTACTTTGATCTTGTTGAGTCGTTTGATATGCACCGAGTTAGAACTATCAGTCAGTGAAAATGTGAAGAGATAACCGAGTTGCTATGGTAACCGAGTATATGGTATACTCACTGAGCTGAAACATTGTTAGTGTTAAACAAGCATAATGTTTTTTCACTGAGTAGTTGGTGAAGAGCATTTATTGCA
This sequence comes from Thuja plicata, assembly GCA_018584345.1. NCBI lineage: Eukaryota > Viridiplantae > Streptophyta > Pinopsida > Cupressales > Cupressaceae > Thuja > Thuja plicata. The sequence continues at coordinate 2,439,028 of MU225736.1, read as the reverse complement.
ACACCCTAAGTTATTTGCTATAACTTTGATTGATGTAAACTCATTTGTTCACACCACGATCACAGAGCAAAACAAAGAAAAGAGGGCAAAGTTGTAGCGGAGTATTTTTTAGCATTCTACAGATATTCAAACACATTCTAAGCACATAGAGGTTAGTCATTGCACATTCTTCTTTCCCCAAGTCATCTGAACACTTTCACACAAGCCCTAAACCAAAAATCAGGGCATCTACATCTCAAACCATGAAAGAAAAGATGGAGAAGGATAAAAAGATTGTTTTGGTGAAGAACTCCACTTGGATAGAGCTACCTTATAAGATCTATACATGGCTTGCAGCCCAACTGGATGACAAAGGTGCATTTTCATCAATCCCGCCTAGGGTTTTGTTAGTCCAAGATGTGTGTGTCTATATTCACTGCAAATTAGGTGAAATTAGGGATTTTGAACTTATGTCAACTTATCAGTCACTATGCACAAATGAAAAGTTAAAAGAAGATCATAAACATCTGGAGGTTAAAGGGTTAACCAATGCCCTAAATTTCCCAAAAGTCTTTCACACTGAGTGGATCCACATTATTTTGAGAAGATTACACAAAGGAAAACTCTGGCTAGATAAGCCCAAAAAGATAACAAAAGATGTTATTCATGTCATGACAGGGTATCCCATATGTGATAAATACAAAGCCCTAAGGCACCCACCAAGAACCAAAATAGAAAAGTTAACAGGAGCTGAATGGGATGGTAGAGGTCTAAAGATCAACTATATTGGTGATCCTAAACTAACATTCGGTGCATATGTCATTGGCTACAAGATATTTTAGTCTAGAAAACCGAATAGTGTTGCTTGCGGAGCTGTTGACATAGCCTAAAAGATTGTTAAGAAAGGAGTACAATATGACCTCCCTGAGCTATTGCGAAGACAATTTGAAGAAAACATGAAGACCATCAAATCAGCACGGTAAAATACATGTAAGTTTGGTTCACTACTACTATGCACATTTTTCTACCTACAAAAATTCTTTCCATCCATTGGTACAGTTAAATGGAAGTCAAACCAACCAGTTACAATGCAAATCAATGATATGATTACAAGCTTAGGCACCAATTTTGAACCAGTCATGAATGACTATTTTGATAATTTTAAGGCCAGGATAGAAAAGAGGACTCAAATTCCTCTACAGTTGGTAGATAAGTACAAAGATGATATATGTTTTGTATTAGACACTGACACTACTCTAATCAAGGTAGTACAACCAAGGATAGCATGGCTACCTCTGTTAGAATATGAATTAGATATTGATACTGCACCTGAAGCCATTGAAAATTTGTTGAATGATGCTGTTGATAAATCTTCCATGAGATTTGGCACATTTGATGAAGCCCGGACCCAAATATCTATAGGTCTACAAGTACAAAATATGAGCATGATAAAGACAAAGATTATGAATACATTGAAGAGAAAATTTTCTATAACAGTGAAGAATTAGACAAGTCTGTAGATGATACCGAGGAGCATACCTCAGTTGGTCAAGATGATGAACCTAAACATGATGTTGATGCCACCAAATCAGATGAAGAACAAGATAAGGCACCTAAGGCCAAAAGGGGAAAAAACATAAAGACTGAGTCTCCACCACAGACTAGATCACAATCGGTGACTAAGGATTCCCCAACTTTGAAGAAAGTTGTTGCAAAGATAATAAGGCCCTCACCAAAGTTCACATACCAAACAATAAAATAGAAGGGTACTACCTAGAATCTTTCACCGAGACAAAGGAAGAGATATGTAAGGAACAAAGATGACAGGGATGATTCTAATGACAATCCAGATCAATTCAAGGTTGTATAGAATAAGACACCTCAGACTATTGATGAAATTGCAAAGGCAATCCTAACAACCGAATGGTTAGGACATCCAATGATACATGCGTGCTCTGATCTGATTACTGAGAACAAGGATAAACTTGAAGAAGAAATCATAGGTATGATGATCAACTTTAAACAAGTTCCAGTTGAGTTTTCTAGTTATATACCCTTCGATTTGTATGATAAGATACCAACTAGATAGTCTTATTAAAGTTTATTGTATAGAAAAATAGATAAATGATATCATGCACCAGTATGCTAAGAAATTTCCTAAGAAGGCACGAGGACTGAATATTTTGCAAGGAAATATGAAGGAAGTGGATATTGAGAGCACCCAAATTTGGAATAAACTATTGAATCCACCCAAGGAAATCAAGGAAACCGAGGAAGAAATTGACATTACATCCATGGTCGACATCGAGGGAGATCGACAAAGCATAGAACCAATAGTTGTTGATGATGCAGATGTTGACAATGTATTGGATGGAATTCCTCAAATCTTGACTAATATGAGTCACCCAGAGATCACCATAAATGACATAACTGAAGATGATCTTGATGATAAATCTAAGGAAGATTAGATATTCAGAGCAACCAAGACCATGGATGAACAAGACACAATAAAGGTCACCCGAGTAAATGTACCAAGCTAGCTACCTATTTTAGTACAAGCTATTGAAATAGAGAGTGAAGCACAGAAGAAGACACCCAAGCAGTTATAGATAAAAATGAAGACAAGGGTGATTAGCAAGGTACACAGATTGAGCATAGTGGTGGAACAACATAAGGTGATGCACCAAAAGATACCACTGATGTAGAAACAAAAGGTGAAGGTAATACAAACAACATAGATAATAGAGTAGATACTTCTAGTATAGATACAAATTCAGTTACCAAAGCACCTCACCAAGTCATCACACTGAGTACCGAGCAAACAAAGCCTGAAACTGAGATAAAGGCTCAATTAGCATTAACTTTATCTCCTTCATCTAGTGCCCAAGGAAAGAAAAAGAAGAATAATAAAGAAAACAAGGACGCAGTTACTTTAGATGAAATCATAGAGATTCTAGCATGGGATCCAAGGATACTCAATCTAGAAACATTGAATAAATATTGTGAGTTGTGCACAAGGAAAACAACATAGGATAAATTACGGAAAGAACATAAGAATGCACAAGTATTAGAAGTTGCCAAGGAGATTCTTCAGCAAGTTGTCCCTAACTTAGACATCAATGAATCGACCTCCATCATTAATCAACTTGCACTACTCATAGAGGCAATTAACATACCTGACATTGATACTAAGCAAAAATTGGAAGAGCGAGCTGATAAGAAGATACAATACAAAGTCATAAAGAAGATCAGCTAGGTAGTGCCAGTACACAAGGTAACTTTGTCTAAATTTGTGAATGGAATAGAAACAATAGTATCTGATGCCATTACAATTCTACAACAGTTATGCACATTAGATCACTTCACTACCGAGATTAGTAAAAAGATAAACAAGATCGATCAAGATCTATAAAATAGTGCAAACAGTCTATCAACCGAGCAACATGCATTACAAATGCATTACACCAAGGTACTTCAAAATCAATGGTTGAGGCTAGAATTAAAGAAAGAAGAAGAGAAAATCAGAGAACAAGTAACCGAGCTCTAGGCAACATTACTACCACATTTGGTAATGATGCAAAAACATGTGACATTGGAAAAGAACCTAATTGCCACCCCAAAATTGTCAGTGACAGACATCATATATGATATGCATGCTCATTTAAACCTAGAGCTAATAACCCTAGAGCATATAAAAGAGGAGTGGGAGAAGCTACTAGAAAATCTGAAGAATGCCTATCCTAATATTTTTGACAAACTGTAAGTTATATTCCTTTTGTCATTATTTTAAAAAAAGGGGGAAACATATGTATATAAGTATAGTAAAGAGGGATACTATAATTAGGAGGAGTTCATATACATATATCAAGAATTTACAAAGGGGGAGTCTCTATGTATAGTATTATGTACAATAATATGTTTTTGATACTAATGCCAAAGGGGGAGAATGTTACTCCAATTGAGCATTGAAGTTGTCATTAGTTATCAAGCACACATTATGGAAAGTCGGTAATAGAGTCACAAATAGGATAGTAAGTATAATCACTAAAGTGCAAAGTTAACTGAGAGCACTGATCATGCCTAGAGTTAACCGAGTGCAGTGATAACTGAACAGACAGACTATACCGAGAAATAGTCTACACTGAGCTACACAGTATAACCGAGATACATAGACTACACCGAGCACCAAGAGACAACATTAACCAAGTAGACCAGAGGCCACCTAAAAGTTTTTTATGGCACATCACTCTATGTAACAAAAATTTTATTGACCTAGATAACGTTTTACATGATCAAGGATAACATTAATTATGGATTTACAACATTAACTGTTTATGTCTCCTATGTTTAGATGATCAAGGTAAATTATGTACACCATTGATCTTAGGTTAGGGATGTAATTGTAAATCCCTAATTAGATTGTAGAGTTTGATATATATAAATGTATAGATGTCATTTTTCAATGAATGTTGATCAAGCAATGATCAAGTAGCCGCCATACTACATACATCAGAGATCAGACAAGGGTTTTAAGGATAGAGACTACATTGAAGTAATTAGTTTTTAGAACAAAGGCAAGGCTACCGAGAAGAATAGAGCAAGATGTATTATCATTCATATTGAGGTGATATATTTTGTATATACTTAATGGATTTGTATCAGCACTATTGAGATTGTATATGTTTCAGATCAAATTTTTGTTACTCTCTAACAATTACAATAGACCCCAAAATCTCTTAACAGAGTAGACCTTGTATATGCTGGAAACCTACCTATTGGGAGAACACTCAGACATGCAAACATTAGAGATATACATCAAATCAACTACACTAACATGTCTAAACATACTCTAAAATAAAGGATTCCATCATAACCTCCGATGAGCTAAACAAGGGCACCCAATGCCTTGTTGATTTTCTCTTAGAGAAGGTTTGTGGGTGTGCTCTCCCAACACGGTATACTTAATCCCACTTGATTGATTGGTGGATGAAACTAAAATGCAAACTAATGGATGGAAGAAGAACTCAAGAACAAGTATGAAGAACTTGTCTCAAGCTATTCATCATATGATTGAAATGCAAAGTAAACAACTAAGCTAGAATGATATGAATGAGATGATAAAATTAGATTCATTTTCCATTATCCTAACATATGATTTCTATATTCAACTATGAACTAATGAGCATAAAACATAAAATGCACTAAGAAATTCTAGAATTAAACTAACATGATAACAATGCATAAAAAGGAGATGATTTGCTCTTGACAATGGCCTCTATTTATATATTTTTTGGAGGAGAGAGAGGGCTTGGATGAGGTGGAGCTCATGTGGAATCCACATAGGTGCCACATGAAGGACACATAAGCCATGCAAGAGGCCCACTTTGCTCACACATGTGTGAGAAACTTTGGATGTGATGGGTCAAAGTGTACTTAAAGTACACATGTGAAGGATCTTGTAAGAGGTGTAAGAGGGTGTAAGAGTTTTGGACCAATGAAACGCTTTTAGAAAGTGTAAGAAGGTGTCATCATGGATGTAAGAAACCTTGTTGGCACCAAATAAGGATTATTTGGAAAAGGCAATTTTTGGAAATTTACTCACACATGTGTGAGCAAATAATTAGGACTAATTGGTGTAGGAATCAAGAAATTAGTCCAATTAACCTTAGTTAATTAGTGAATAGGTTTATTTGGTGAGAGTGATGTGAGGTAGGGTAGCATCGAGGTTCAAATTAGCTTAATCTAAATTTAAAATTTAGATTAATTTGGTTTAGTAGAATTTAAGTCATGTGGAGGAATAAATAAATTAAAAATTTATTTAAAGGGTATTAATGAGGGACAATGTATTTAAATAAGATTTCATACATCAAAGGGGGTAGAATTTAAATTAAATTCAAATACTAAAGAAAGTGAATCATATTTTATTAAATAAAGATAGAAGAATATAACCAATATAATTAATTAAAAATAACTATAATGTTATGAAAATATTAATTAAATTAATATAAGGATGATTTTAAACATCTATATTTTGCCCCTCTTTGATGCGGCATCGGAAGTGGCATTGCGTCAAAAAAAAGAAAATAAGATGCCCCAGCGAGGTCAGGAAAACCTACAGCAGCAAGAGCGGAGGAGTGTGCCCCCTCGAGAAAATAATAGGAAAAAATAGAATTTTTTAATAACATTTTCTCAAAAAAAGACAGGAAAACAGGGAAAACAGATCGATTGCATGGTGTGTCCAAGGAAAATAGAGGAAAAATGGGGACCAGAATGGGGACTGGGAAGACAAACGGAAGAAATGAGGCCCAAGGGGCTATAAATAGTCCATCGGGGCCCATAGACAAGTCACTTTCACCCACAAAGAGAAAAAAGAGAGAAGAAGAAGAGAGCGATGGCAGCACAGTGAGAGCGAGCACATTTTGGAGAGTGCATCTGGGTGCACCAGCGATCAGCAGATGCGGGACCACCGGTGAGTAGTCGACCACCTCTTAGTAAATTATGCATTTAATGCTTTCATAGGTCATTAGGGCATCATTAATGCGTCAAAAAGGTAGTGTGCAGTGCAGATGGCAGTCACCTGACCACCGTCTGCATAGACGGCGATTGACAGACCATCATCCTCATAGATGACTGATTTGCAATCGTCATCTACATAGACAAAGATTGACTGATCTCTGTCTGCGAGTGCAGGAAAAGAGAGAATATGCACAGCGTAGACGGCGGAGTTAAGACTCTGTCGTCTGTGTGGCAAAAACACAGCAGTGGAAACTGTCGTCTCTACAAACTGGCATTTGCAAAGATCCATCAGCTCCGCAGACTAGCGACTGTGAAAGTTTGTCATCTATGAGGGTCAACCATCATCTGCATGAATTAACCCAAAAATGGAAGAAAAGAGAGGAAGAAGAGGGAAGACAAGGGTCCAAGAGCATTTTTTTGATGCCCCAGATAGACCTGGGACATTTTTTGATGCCCTAGAATATTATCTGATGTCTGACATTTGCTTGTTGGATGTAGAGGAGACCATCACCTTCCAAGCGAGGGAGTGCTACCCAACAACTATGGAGCTGGAGCAGCAGTTGATAGCAGCGGAGTGGGGGATTGTGACATTATGTGGGCTAGAGCATGTACGGCATTGGCCACATCTGCAAGCACATAATGCGCTCATGTCTGCTCTGATCGAGAGATGGCATAGTACCACTTTGAGCTTTCACTTCCTGACAGGGGAAGCGACCATCACCCTTCATGATGTGTGGATGATTTACAGAGTGCCGATTTGGGGGTTGATACCCGAGTACTGCTTCGAGGGTTCAGAGCCCTACATGGAGATGGCTTTCGGTCAGATATTTGTAGATCTGCCTACCACATGGCAGTGGATGTCCTAGACAGGGGCGATGACAATGGAGCCACAGCTGCGACGGGTGGCCCTACTTAGTTGGATTGATAGGGGGATGACTGATGTTGATCATGCAGGCAAGGGATACCCTATGGGTTGGGCACGAGTTCTGAGCAGTATGGTAAAGGATGGAGACCAGTACTACTGGGGATATACCATCCTCGGCCAGCTTTATTATGATCTACATATGTGTGACTACCGTAGGGGTAGGGCACTAGGGCCTAGATGTAGGCTTCTTCTGGTATGGGCGTGGGAGCATATTGTGGTCATACGACCGATTAGGCACCACAAGACTAGAGTGGCTTATGAGCCATTTGTATGCAGATACAGATCACCTATTAGCTATGAGGTCATAGATTTAGTTGGATACTAGCGATGGGGACTGGATGAGATGGGGGAGATACAGTGGGCCCCCTATGCAAGGTGCGAGGCCTGGGGTTGTGAGATCCCACAACAGGATGGATACACAGAGGATGAGTTCTATAACTCATATTATATTTGATTTGTTTAGACTGACTATTGGTTGATCGGGAGGATGGCATATATGATCTCCAAATACATGTCAACCAGGGTACAAAGACAGATGGGATAGGTATAGGAGGTCATTCCAAATGGGTTCCCACATCCATTGGTGACCCGAGAGGTGGGGAGTATCTGGGGGATGGGGGTTAATCCCTGCATAGCACAAGAATCATTTATAGGGATGATCGAGGTCCCATGGATCAGAGCACGGGAGTCATTATTGGATGCAGGTGTAGTCCCAGCATATGCTCAGTAGTCGGCTACTCATAGACCGATCAAATTGACAGTACCAGGGATTATCCAGGAGGATGAGTAGTCAGGGGCCATAGGAGATGGAGAGGCCAGGACGAAGATGATGATGATGAGGAGGGGGGAGGTGGAGGAGGGGCTAGAGGGAGGAGCGGTTTCAACATCGAGGCAGTGAGGACATGTGGAGATACCCGTAGGGGGGCAGCCTCTAATAGTGTTGCTTAGGTACAGGGATAGGATGATCCATAGGGTCCATTGGGATAGGTACAGGGGCCACATGGGCCACCAGGATAGGTACAGGGGCCACATGGGCCACCAGGACAAGGACAGGGACCACAAGGGCCACCGGGATAGGTAACACCAGTAGGCTATGTAGCCCAAGAGACTCATGATATAGTGATAGGAGAGCAGGATAGTCTACAGACCAAGCTGGGTAGAGTACAGGGCTTGCTAGCGACATCTCAGGCGACTAAGGTGAGTGTGCAAGCAGAGATCTAGAGGCTTCAAGTTTTACTAGATACAACACAGGCCACAGTGAGTAGTTTATAGATGGATCTGGTGAGGATACAGGGGGAGCTGTTAATAGAGACCGCTCAGGGGGATAGTGCACAAAGAGCACTAGACATTTTATAGGCTCAGGTGGATAGTGGTGAGTTTTCCATTATTGAGGAGCATGGTGATCTTTCACAGGAGCTGGCAGCGATGTAAGCACAGATAGTAGCTCTGCCTGCAGAGCGAGACCTAGCACAGAGACGTGCGGAGGATTATAGGTCAAATCGAGATATAGCTCGGATGGCAAGTAGGGTTGTAGGTCTGGGTCAGATGGAGGTAGATGCGATGGCAGTGCAGAGAGAGGCTAGGTGGAGAGGACGAGAGGCTACATATCATATGGGGATCTATAGCAACGTAGTGCCAGAGGAGGCACGACAACCTGCTTACTTAGAGAGAGCACAGACAGAGAGCACGGGATGAGGCTCACAGAGATCGGTGGGGTTACCACCTCGCTGAGATAGTGGTGCAAGACCATCATGGTCACCATCATGATTCTTCTTAGACCATCTTTTGATACACATTTTTGACACATTATGTATGATTTTGACATTTTGAGATATATATATGGACTTTGTAGACTATTTGGACCTTATGGACTTTATTTATGATTCTATATGGTGTGATGTTTATGCAGGATGTATGGATGCATTATGATGTTATATTACATATGTTATATGGTGTTTATGACTAATATGCAGGATGAGATGAAAATATATGAATATGCTAACGTATTTGTGATGTAGGGATGAGATGTAGATATATATAGATGTTAGATGTGATGTGTTAATGCTTATAGATGGATATATTTTGACATGTATTGGTGTAATGTGATGATGGATAAATATAAATGCATATATGAGTTTGTGAAATGTGAAATGAATCTAAAATGAATGGATCCTAAAAAATGTTTAAGGACTTAACAATGCAACTAAATGAATGAAATGTAACTATATGCAATGGCAATGATTTTAATAAATGAAGTAACAATGCAACTAAAACATGTAATGGAACTAAATGCAAAAATGAAAGATGTAACCTTAATGAGTAATGATTAATGAATGAAGTAATAATGCAACTAAATACAACTGTAATGAGCAATATAACTGTAATGATTAATGATTAATGAATGAACTGAATTGATAAAAGTAACCTAATGAATGAATGTAAGATGAGACACATGAGGACACTATTTTTGTGTGTATCAAATAGGTCTAATAAAATCACTTAGGTGACTGGATAGGGGGAATAAATAGAAACCTTTTCCAAGAGCAAAATCAAAGTTTAATATGACCCACTACAATGCAAAGACTAACTACATGATGATAGTGGGATTGATACCATGTTAATGTTGGAGAGCACACCCTAGTTTGATATTGCAAAAGGAGTTATGCACCGTGTGCTAGAAAACACAAGTGACATGGTTCCTTTGTGTGGACTAGACTCTCAAACAAATAGGTTGTTAGGAACAAGAATGTGAGATATCAAATATGATGAGATCTATGAAATGTTACTCATGAGGAGACGCAGTACGTCCAGTTCTTTTGAGAGATTTGAGATGCATGAATCCTGCCCAATATCAAAACATAGATGCATGAATTTGATTTGAGATGAATTCATAACCAAATATCAAAACATAAATGTACTAACAAACTATGACAAGCAGATCATACCACAAATGACACGTATCTCACTATATACTCACCATAACGAACCAAGATATAAAAGATTAAGGCTGTCATGATAAGGACATAGTAAAACATAAGATAAAATCAACAAAAAGGCATCCTGACCAAGTGTTCATTCAGTCCAAAAGTTCTTGCCATGAACAATTTTGATGTGAGGATTGATAGAACAGCTGACACCAGAAGGATGCATCTTGATGGGCCAAAGATTTTATTGATAAAAAATGGGAATTCACTGGCAATTGCTTGTGAATAGAATGATCATTAGGAAATTCAATCTATCTGTTGATTTGTGTGAAATATTTGTGATCACTATGTTTAGAACAAAGCTCACTGTTGATATGGTAAGCTCAGTCATGCTGGAATTTTTGTTACAGAGGTGGAAAATGGTCAAGGAACTACCTGCACAGATATGGGTAGTGGCATTTATTATGGAAGATGATGTAGGTTGCTTGGAAAAAATGTGGGAACAGATGGTGGATCTGACTACACATGGCACCTGAAATAGGTTTTCACCATGGTACTTATCCATTGCGCCACCAAAGTGGTTTTCATAGAAGGATGAATTTATTTCGCTTTCTCTTTTTTGATATTTTTTTCAAGCTTTTTATATTTTTTATGCTTTTTTATTTATTTTGCTTTTCTGATTGCTTTTTTGAATGTTTTTGGATTTTCTACTTTTCTGATTTTTTGGATTTTTGAAAAAATAATTGTACAATGGACTACTGCCAGATCAAGAATAGAAGTGCTTGAGATGTACAATATTTATAGGATCAGGGAGTGGATCTCCCTCTGGTGATGCAATCTGATAAGCACCAGAACCATATTTTGCTATGACAATGAAGGGACCTAACCAATTAGGCTCAAACTTTCTTTTCTTTTCACAGTTCTAGAGGTTCTTCATATTGTGTTGTAGGACAAGATCACCAACCTCAAACTGACGAGGCTTGATCCTTTTGTTGAACTGAAGGTGAAGGAAATTTTGATACATGTGGAGGTGGTCTAGGGAATTGATGCATCTCTCATCAAGGAGTTCTAGCTCTTGCAAGTGGGCAACTCTATATTCTTCTTTGGACAACAAATTCTTGAGAGAAATTTTGAGGGAAGGGAGCTCAATTTCAGTGGGTAGAATAGCCTTAGTACCGTAAACAAGGGCAAAGGGAGTGGCTCCCATGGGGGGTTTGAATGGAGGTGCAGTAAGCCCAAAGGGTAGGGTTGAGGCGAAGGTGACAATCACGGCCAGCTTCATCGACCATTTTCTTGAGGATTCTAAGGATGGTTTTATTTGTTGCCTCACCTTGACTGTTGCTTTGGGGAAAGTACTTGAAAGAGGTATGGTGGGTAATGCTGAATTTCCTACATAGCTCTGTGACATCTTGTTCTTGAAAGGTCCTCCATTATCAGTAATAATGTCCTGAGGAATGCCATAGTGACAGATAAGATAGTTCAAAATAAACTTTGAAATCTATTTTCTAGTAGTGTAGGTGAGAGGAACAACTTTGACCCACTTGGTAAAGTACTCTGTAGTAGCTAGGATGTATTTATGGCCATTGGAAGAATTAGGGAAAATTTGGCCAACGAGGTCAAGACCCTAGCATGAAAAAGGCCAAGGGGTGATGGTGGGTTGGAGGGATTGGGAGGGAGCGTGTATCAAATTGCCATGCTACTGACAAGGTACACACTTCTTCACATAGTTGTAGGCATCTTACTCCATAGTAGGCTAGTAATATCCAGTGTGTAACAAATTTTTGTCCAAAGTAAGTCCACTAGAGTGAGCCTCACAAATTCCTTGATGTACCTCCTCCAAGGACGTTTGTGCTTCATCAGAGTTTAGACACCTTAAAAGAGTTCCATCGAAATGCTTTTAGAAAAGGGTATCAGCAAGGACTGTGTATTGGGATGTGCAGCAAATGAAGGTTTTACATTGGTTGGTTCCATCGTGAAGGTAGGAATATACTTCTTGGTACCATGGGGAATTGGGATCAGCAATTTCACACACCATTTCAAAATTTGGTTTGTCATAGGCAAGGACCGTAAGATTCTCAACAAGAAACTCACACCGTGCGCTATGTTTTGGCATAGTGATCAAGGACCCAATTGTTGCCATGGCATCTGCTGCTTTGTTGTTCATGCAATGGATCTATTGGAAGATTATCTTAGTGAAATGCATTTTGAGATCTTTGACTGTACGACAGTAGGGAAGCAACTTGTCATCCTTTATTTGATATTCATCCATAACTTGTTTGATAACCAATTGTGAATCACCAAGCACCAATAAAGTGAGAATCTTCTATTGTATGGCCTATCAAAGTCCAAGTACAAGGGCTTCATATTTTGCAATGTTTTTGGTACAAGGAAATTGTAATTTGTAATATTTAGGGATGAGATCCCCTTTTGGTGTAACAAACAAGATTCTTGCCCACCATCCTTTCTGAGTGAAGGATCCATCAAAATAAATCTTCCATGGTGGACTCGAGGCAAGATTAAGGACTGATTCATCTGGAAAACCCATGATCAAAGGATGTTTACCATCAATAGGTGCTTTAGCTAACTGATCTACAATTACTTGTCCTTTGATAGCTTTTTGATCCATATAAACAATGTCGAACTCACTAAGAATCATGACCTATTTTGTTGTATGACCAGTAAGAGTAAAACATGCCAGGAGATATTTGAGGGGCTCAATTTTGGCAACAAGATAAATCTTATGATTAAGCATATAATGTCATAGTTTTTGTGTATAGAAAACAACAGCCAAACATGCCTTCTTAATTAGGGAATAATTCAACTCATAGTCAATAAGAGTCTTGCTAAGATAGTAAATTGCTCGCTCTTTATCGGTATCATCTAATTGTGCCAAGAGGGCTCCCAATGTGACCTCTATAGCAGATATGTACAAAATCAGAGGATGACCAGAAACAGGTGGTACCAGCACAGGTGGATTAGCCAGATAGCCTTTCAACTTCTCAAATGCATTTTGACACAAGCAATCCCACTAAAACTTGATATTCTTGCGCAGGAGATGAGAGAATGGATGCACCTTATCTGCTAGTTGTGACATGAATCTTTTGATTGATTAATATTTTTCTTGTAAACTACATAATTGCTTCAATGTTTTAGGTGGTAGCATCTCTAGGATTTCTTTTACTTTCTTTGGATCAACTTCTATTCCACGTCGTGACACAATGTATCCCATTAGTTTACCAGATTGTACTCCAAAAACACACTTCTTAGGATTCAACCTAAGCTTATACTTCTCCAATCGCTCAAAGATGGTAGTAAGAATAGGAATACGTGATTCCCTTGTTTTGGATTTTCCTAAAAGATCATCCACATAATCTTCCATGATGACATGCAAAAGGTCATGAAAGATGGTAGTCATTGCTCGTTGATAAGTGGCTCCAGCATTTTTAAGGCCAAAAGGCATCACCTGATAACAAAAGATGCCCCAAGGAATTGTGAATGTGGTTTTGTGCTAGTCTTCTAGTGCTATCCTGATTTGATTGTAACTTGAGAATCCATCCATAAGTGACAACATTTCATGTCTTGCCGTCAAATACACTATAATGTCAATATTTGGGAGTGGAAAATCTTCCTTGGGACATGCAAGGTTTAGATCTCTGAAATCAGTGCAAATGCGAATGCCCCTAGTAGGCTTACCTATTGGTACAATATTAGAAACCCATTTAGGATAATCAATTGGTATGATTACTTCAGTGTCCAACATCTTTTGAAGCTCTACTTTGACTACCAATGCGACTTGCGAATGCATCTTGCGAAGTTTCTGCTTAACAGGTTTTATGCTTGGCTCTATAGCAAGATGGTGCATGACAAGATCTGTATCTAGCCTGGGCATGTCTTTGTAAGTGCAGGCAAATTTGATTTTTTATTTATGCAGAAATTTTGTCATGCCTTTCTTTTCCTGATCAGTGAGAGAGACTGCAATGTAGGTGATGTGTGGATCTTCTTTTGTGCCTAGGTTGATTAGAATAGTATCTTCGATGATCATAGAGGACACTTCTGGTTCTGAAGGTATAAATGGAAAGTTAGCCTCTCCCTCCTCTAGCACCTCAAAAAGGTTTTCACTAGAGGAAGCATCCTTTATTTTATCTTTTTCTTCATCCAAAGGTTCCTGCAAGAGGTTTTCACCAGAGCATGTATTTTCATTTTTTTCTTTTTCTTTTTCATTTTTGCAACTGAGAGAGTTGACTTGGCTATCGAAGTAGGCTTGTTCACTATAGTTGATCTAATGTTCATACTCTTGGAGATTCTTAAGTCCAAAGAGGGCTAAAATTGCCTCATCTAAATCACAAATGTCCAAAGCTGGTGGTGAGTCTTGTTGGTCCCAATTAATTAATTCAGGGTTTGTGAGGGGTAGAAGAGGGGATGAAAGGTCGGCTAGGGTGATAGTGAAGACATGGTGATTTTTGTTTAGGTCATCTTCAATATAGTGGAAAGGAATTTTGAAAAACTCTTCCTCAGTGTCTGAATTTGAGGTAGCTAGACAATAATCCTTAGTGAAGTTAGTCTTGGTCTCTATGGAACCCAATCTGTGTCCTTTAGGATAACCATTGGCTGTTATGATCTTCTTCTTACCTGTCCCATTAGCTCCAAGGCTAGTACCATGATATACCATGCTTTTGACAATGGGAGTAACCTTAGGATACTTTCCTTTAGGGAAAATTATAGGTCGTTCTTCTTCATCATTATAGAGCCAATCAAGGACATTGTATTCCATGTGTTCATCTGATAGGGACACCCAATGTTCAAAAATAGTTGATTTTCAGCACATAAGTGCTTTATCCTTAGAGAGGGGTAATGGTGATGGTCTTCCATAAGACTTTGGAGACAAAGGGAGTTTCCCAATACATAGAGAACTTTCAAATTTATACTCTCTCATGCCTTGATCTATAAACGTGGCCTTTGCTTCCGATGAGGAGGGTTTGTCTTCAATAACCTTGTCTTCAGTAACTTTTTCCTTTCCTTTGGATTGCTCAGTTGGTGTGTCTGATGTATTTTTTGGAACTAATGGAGTGTTTGAAACATGGGTTTCTTGATTGAAGTGTCATCCAAACTCATTCAACGGATAGTAGTTATCTTTTTTTCCTTCCAATCTCTTGCAGTATTGAAAGGGCTCAGGATCTCCATGACTTGTGATTTATCTACCAACATTGATGATAAGTAAAGGGTACACCTTTGATAGTGTGTATCCATGGTTGTCCCAACAAGATATTATAAGGTAGATCTAGATCCATTACATGGAAAACAGTTTCAATCAGGGTCAGGCCTACTTGTAAGGGTAGTGTGATCAAACCCTTTCTTTCTCATTCTCGATCATCATAGGCCTTTATTGTGATTCATTTTTCTGCATCAATGAGGTCCTCAAAAAGACCAACATTACAAATCATTTTCAATGTAAACAAATTCAAGCTAGATCCACCATCGATGAGGACTCATTTTATTCTTGTGGAGCGGATTTTTCCTTCTATATGGAGGGACTTATTATGATGAGGGTCACGACCACCGAAGTCCTTATCAGTGAAGATGAGATGTTCTTGCGTGGCTAGGTTCCCTATCATAGCTTTGAATTATGTAGCATTGATGTTCTTAGGGACATGGGATTCATTTAGAGCTTTATCAAAGATTTCTCTGTGAATTGGCAAAGTTGTCAGGAGCTTGAGAATGGATATCTGTGTAGGCATCTTCCCTAATTGGGCCAATAGGTCATAGCGCGAGGTAGGTCGAGCAGCAGTAGATGGTTTAGCTAGTGGATTTGCAGATGTAGAAGGTTTATCAACAGCTTGGACAATGACTCTGGGTCTATGTGTAGTAGCATTACAATCAGCAGCTTTGAGGATTATGGTATTAACATGCGTGTTAGATTCTTCAATGCAGCCAAAAAGAGAGTCAAACCCAAAGATATCATTTTCACTTAAACATCCACATGTTCGATCATGGCTTGTAATAGTATTGGTAGAATAGTCATATGGGGTCATTTTTGATGCATTGTTTTGATTGTGAGGTGGGAAGGGTTGATTGTAGACCTTGAGTTTCGCATTAGATGAGGATGCATTCTGACCTTCAACTTCAATTTTGCCATCCTCAATGAGATCTTGCACAAAGTGTCTAAGCTTCATGCATTTCTTGGTATCATGCCCTTTGACACAATGATAATCACAATACTCATTCTCTCTATACCAAACAGGTTTAGTTTGATTCTCATCAAAAGGTTGAGTATTTGGGTAGACTATCATTCCTTGATCTGCAAGTTGTTTGAAGTTCACATCTAGAGGTTCTGCCAAAGCTGTGAATTATCATCATTGTCGATTGTCATTATTATTGTTGTTTTTATTGTAATTGTTACAAGGAAATAAGAATGATTGATTGCACAGTTGTTGATTGTTGTTCTGATTCTGATTCTGATTTTAATTGTTGTTGCGATTCTGATTTTGATTCTAATTGTTATTGCAATTGTTTTGATTGTTATTGTTGGATGCTTGAACATTTTGAACATGCTTGGCATCAGTCACTCCATCATTGACAACTCCTTTGTTTTTACTCCAAAATTTTGGTTTATCATTGTTGGAGGGAGTATAA
>MU225736.1:2379119-2402100 GCA_018584345.1 Thuja plicata | reverse complement strand
ACCCTGTTAAAGGTATATGGCTCACTGCCTAGGCTCACTTCCCAATAAGATGAAGGCTACAACCCTCTGAATGTTGATATGCACTATATCAAAAATGAACTGTTGTAATGACACTGTTGTCTGATCACTTCTGTGTATGTGCGAATGCTCTTACTCTCTTAAAGAGCTATATCATCTACTGACTTCATAGTACTATCCCTCTATAACTTTCTCTTACATAATAATTTACACTTGTAACATATCTTTATATTACATACTTATATCTTCAAATTTGAATAGGCGCAACCCAAAAAAAATCATTAGTTGGTCCTAAAACAAAAATACACAACGCTTCTAAACAAGTCAGCCTAAGTGTGTTTACTACAACATTAATTACATTAATACAAACTTATAACTAAAGGCGCTTAGCCATTACATTATAAAATCATTCACGCTGATCAAAACTATAGTTGGCTTCCATGCTCTGTTTCCTAGACTGCAGGTCTACTAATCTGTCTGTAACTTTTCTGTACTAATGTTCTGTACTTTGCACATCTGGATCTAGCATGTATATACACCATAGAGTATATACCTAAGCACACATTCTCTGGTGTGATCTCTAACATGTGCACTGACGTACTGATTTCTATATGTGTCTGTCTGCCCTATTTTCACACTTAGTCATTTTCCTTTTATGACAGAACTTATGTATGACTTTGTTGCCATGATTGACAAAAAAAAGTAAGTCATGCTTCCTTAGGAAGTCAACTTGCCAACAAAAGAGTGGATGGATTTAATTAGGATGGGCGTAATGGAGATGATAATGTTAGAATAACTGAGGGGGGTAAATCAGTGGCCTTAATAATAATTACAAAAATTGAACCAAAAACTTATCTCTTAAATATAATGCCCTCTAGTTATATTTCAGTCCATCAAGATGTATGCTATAAATAACTTTAACAAATATAACCTACTCGTTAAGATATACTGTTTATCTTTTCTAGACTTTACCATATAGCAATAAATAAACTTAGTGTTAACTGACCAATCCAGTTTTAATAATGTGTAAAATAAAATATCAATGCAATAAACCATATACACATTTGACACATATATTTTAACGTGGAAACCCAATATTGGGAAAACCCACCAGGGACCGGTAACCCAAAATATTTTCACTCTTCTGAAGTGAGCTCGATGAAGAACCAACCATGTTAAAGGTTACAATACACATTGTTAAGTGTGACTTTGTTAGAGGATTTAAAACTAACATTTTGTCTTTTGACCTAACACTCACTATGTTGTCAACAAGAAAACCTTTTGATACTCTTGAGTATCTCAATATAATAAGGACTGCTAAATCCCACTTGGTTAAGAGATTTTCTGAATCAATGGTTAAACTGATACAATAAATGATCTATTCAAAATACAACTTTAACTTGCAAATATTTAGATCTATTTTTAGTCCAATAATACCTCTCTGATCAATGTACACTTCAGTTCCTTTTCTTTCTTTCTTTCTTCTGCTCAGTGAATTCTTTGTCCTCTGTTGCTTGGTGTCTGCAGAATTCCTTGGCTTTGTTCTTTAACCTATTTGATCATATCTGCATGAATAATTCTATCTTCACCAAAATATACTCAGCATTCCTCTTTTTCATAATAAATTCCTTTTCTCTTTATATTGACATGATTAGCAACTCAATCTCCTTGTTTTTTTCATAGATCACTTGTTGATCCATAAAACTCACCATGCTTTGCTTTATCATGTAAGGCTATGCTTTAGTTTTATTATGAAAATCTCTGTGAATAAAACATGCTTTAAATCTCTTTCCTTTCTTTAGTTTAACTAATTGTTGAAAATAAAGCAATTAATCAGTCAATCCCTAAATACAGCTCTACCAGCTAATTATTTTTGTCATTCTTTAACTTTAGTTTAGTTTGGTCATAACCTCTAGTTATGCTCGATAATAACTTTAGTTTATTGTGGTGCTCGGTATACACTTGCCTGGTAACACTTGCTCGGTAACACTATCCGTCAGTGTTCACTATCACTCAGTGTATACTGACATTTAATATTTTAGCGACAACATAAACTTTTTCTCTTCGGATCTTCAAGGTTATGACCAATATGTGTATGAATAATAAAACCATATCAAGTTGACATCAATGGCAATACCATACATTAACTGATTTAATGTCTTGCATTCACTTTTATATCTTGGTGATCATCAACTTATCATCTTCAAACATTCAATCAGTTATTGTTCATTAATATCTCCCTTTGGCATTGATGGCAACATACTATGAAATATGCAGTATAAGATATGCCATAAAATACCAAAGTTATTTTTCTATAACCAATTCAAATATTTGAATCTCGGTAAGCTCTTCTAGCTTAGATTTTATTATGTTGTGTGCTCTCCCTTTCTTCATTCCCTTCAATGGATAGGTGTAGCAATTTTTTCTTCTGATTATGTCTCTCCCTTTCTTATAGAATCTCTTCTCCCTTTTCTGGATAGATATGAAGTGTTAACTCTCTCCAATTCTCTCCCTTTGATGGATGGTTATTTCATTGAATCTCTCTCTCCCCCTTTGACAACAATGCCAAAAAAAAAATTCAGCTTTGTAGTAGCCAAAAATATTTTCCTCCCTTTGAAGCTTTTTGTCCCTTTAGTGGACTAATATGTTATTGCATCCCATAGCTTAGCTTACATCAACATGAATAATCTTATGATAATGTGTAGGATGATGCAGCCTTCAAGTCAGCTTAGTGACCAGTAGACAAGGGATGAACCCCAAGTCTATTCCTCAGGTACTCAAATGTATCTTTTGGAAATGTTTTTGTGAATATGTCTGCTAGTTGTTCTTTGGATTGTACATATTCTAGTATCACCTATTTCTCTTGTACTTGTTCCCTCAAGTAATGATACTTAATAGCTATGTGCTTTGTCTTAGCATGCATTACAGGGTTCTTTGAGATATTGATAGCATTAGTATTATCACAATAGATAATTACTGGGTCAAGAATTTCTTCATTCATACCTTTCAGTAATTGCTTGATCTATGCAATGTTAGAGCAATTTTCAGTAGCAGCTACATATTATGCTTCTACAATTGATTGATATATGCATCCTTGCTTTTTACTTATCCATGTGACAAGTATGTCACCCATAAAGAATGCTCCTCCTGTAGTTCTCTTTCTATCATCTATGTTTCCATCCCAATCAGCACCAATGTAAACTTGTAGCTCAAATTTTCCTTATTTATTGTACCACAAACCATAGTCTTTAGTATTTTTCAGATATCTCAAGATTCTTTTAACAATAGTCATGTGTTATTCCTTAAGATTAGTAAAGAATCTTGCAACTATACCAACTGCATGTGTTATATCAGGTCTAGTGTGTACAACATACATTAGTTTACCAATCATAGATCTGTATAAGGTCTGATTTACCTCAGTTGTCTTGTCTTCCTTTGTCAATTTGCATCTGGTTGCCATAGGTGTTCCAACTGGTATTGATTCCTCCATCTTCAATATCCTCATAACTTCTTTGATGTATTTGGATTGTGTGATGTAGATGCCTTCATCCTGTTGTAGAATTTGTAGACCAAGAACAAATTTGATCTCTCCAAACATTGACATTTCAAATTCTTTGCTCAATTCTTCAGCAAATGACTTGCATAGCATATCGTTACCTCCAAATATGATATCATCAAAAAATATCTCAGCAATCAAAGTTTTATCATCAGTATCTCCTTTCAAATATAGATTATTTTTGTCACTTGTTCTAAAAAATCCAATACTAATGAGATAAGAGTGAAGTCTTTCATACCATGCTCTCGATGCTTGTTTCAATCCATACAAGGCTTTGTGTAGTTTACAAACCATGTTCCTCTTGTTAGGATCAATAAACCCTTTAGGTTGTTCAATGTATACTTCCTCTTCTAGTATTACATTCAAAAATGTAGATTTAACATCCATTTGATATACTTTGAATCCTTTAAAAGCAGCTTAAGAAAGTAGAATTCCTACTCCTTCTAGTCTAGCAATGGGTGCAAAGGTTTCTCCATAGTCAATACCTTCTTCTTGTGCATACCCTGTGCATACTAGTCTTTCTTTGTTTCTTGTGACTTCTCTATTCTCATTGAGTTTGTTTCTGAATATCCATTTGGTGCTAATGGCATTTTTGTCACTCAATCTAGGTACTAATGTCCATGTTTTAATCTTATCAATATGTTCAATCTCTTCATTCATTGTACTAACCCATTCTTGATTCTCAAGTGCAGTATAAACAAATATAGGCTCAAAATCACAAATCAAACATCTAGTGTTAAGTGACTTACTTCTTGTTCTCATTCCTGCACTTTTGTCTCCAATGATTTGGTCTCGTGGATGGTGTCTTCTGACATATTTAGCAAGTGCAAGTTCAGATCTCTATTCTTCATTTTTATCTTCATTATCACTCACTTTAGCATTGTGAGCATTTTCTTGATTCTCGGTGTGTGCAACATGTTGCTCAGTTGCATTGTTCTATCGCTCGGGTAAGATGTCAGGTTCTTCAATATAGACAAATATATTATAATCTTCACGTTCGTTTCTACTTTCCTCATCATTTTTCTCAACAAATCCATCCACTGTAACATTTGCACTCTCAATGATTTTGTTAGAAGATTTCTTCAAACATTTATAAGCTTTGCTTTTAGTAGAATATCCTAGAAATATTCCTTCATCACTTTTAGAGTTAAGTGTCTCATTTCTATCATCTTTCAGTATATAAAATTGACTTCCAAAAATTCTAAAGTAACTCACATTTGGTGTGTATCCATACCATAGCTCATAAGGTGTCTTATTTGTGTCTTTCTTCAATCAAACTTGGTTCAGTGTATAGACAACAGTACTTACAGCTTCTCTCCAGAATGTTTGTGTGATGCCTTTTTTAATCATCAGTGTTCTAGCACAATCAATAATTGATCTATTTCTCCTTTCAGCAATCCCATTTTGATGTGGTGTTCTTGGTGCAAAAACTTGTCTTGTAATCCCATTCTCATTAAAAAAGTTAGTGAATTCATCAAAAATGAATTCTCCTCCTCTATCTGATCTTAAACATTTTAGTTTTTTTCCACTTTGTTTTTCAACTTTAGCTTTATACCATTTGAACATCTTAAATGCTTCAGATTTCTCTTTTAAGAACATGACAGTCATCATCCTAGAGTAGTCATCAACAAATAGAATAAAGTATCTATCACCATAGTAACTCTTTGTTCTCATTGGTCCACATAAGTCAATATGGACTAACTCCAAAATAGCATTAGATGTGTAGGTTTTTCTCTTAAAACTAGACTTTGTCATTTTTCCTATTTGACAATTTTTGCACATAACATGGTCGGGCTTTGACATACTTGGTAAGCCTTTCACTTTTATTTTCTTACTTATCTTAACCATGTTGTCAAAATTCGGATGACATAACCTTGTATGCCACAATCAAACATCTTCATTTCTAGCCAATAAACAAGTGGTCTCAATATCATAAAAATAGAATAGATTACCTTTTGTTTGTTCACCAGTACCGATCAAATTTCCTTTTCCATTATAGATCATTGTCTTCTTGGTCTCAAATGCAACTTGGTATCCTGTGTTGTTCAGTTGTGAAAAACTTAATAGATTATAGTTAAGTCCTTTCACCCAATATGCATTTTCACATTTTCTCATATTATTCAACATGATGGTACATTTTCCTTCAAATGGGCAAGGTGATTCATTACCCATCCTAACTAATCCACCATT
This sequence comes from Thuja plicata, assembly GCA_018584345.1. Taxonomy (NCBI): domain Eukaryota; kingdom Viridiplantae; phylum Streptophyta; class Pinopsida; order Cupressales; family Cupressaceae; genus Thuja; species Thuja plicata. Next base: position 2,396,336 of record MU225736.1, on the reverse strand, counting down.
ATAATATTCAAAAGTTTCAAACTTTTCTTTATCTCCAGTCATGTGATGAGTACAACCACTATCAATAATCCAGACATCATTTTTGCTAACTTTAGATATGAGTGTTGTTTCAGCATACCTTTCTTCTTCGTCTGAATCATCCTTCGAAGCAACAAATACTACCTCAATATCTTCATCAGAATTAGTGTCATAATTTTCAACTTTGTTCTCAACCAGGTAACAAGCCTTCTTGTCTTTGTCCTTTTAATCTTGATTATCTTTTTTGTTAGAGTTTTAGTTTCTTCTATAGTCTCGGTCATCACTTTTTCATACTTCTTTTCATAAGATTTGTCATTATTTCTTTCATCCTTTCTCTTGTTAGGGCATCTAGTAGCAAAATGTCCAATTTCTTTGCAATTAAAATAGACCAATGGTAATTTCCTTTATATCTTCCTTTACCTCTATGTAATCTCCTATTCATTAGTGCTTCAAGCTCATCAAGTTCTTGTTCATCACTATCACTGTCACTATCATTTCTCATAGTGTGTTTGTTACTAGATTTTCTTATTTTTAGAGAAGATTTGAATATAGACTCGATAGTAGGTAAGACATTGTTGTCATAGTTGTTCATCTCAAATGAAATAAGTCTACCAATCAAACTATCAAGAGTAACATTTTTATTTTTTACTTCTCTCATTTCTTGAATTGCAGATACTCTAATTGCATAAATAGGCAGTAAGGTTCTCAGAATTTTACTTACAACTGGTTCTTCCTCAAGTACTCCTACTCCACAGATAGCATTAACAACTTCTTTGATTCTACTATTGTATTGAGTGATTTTCTCTCCTTCTTTCATTCTTAGTTCATCAAAATTTCCTCTTAGGATTTCAGCTTTATCTCTTAACACATTAGTGTCTCCTCCATGTACTAGCTTTAGTTTTTCCCACATTTTCTTGTAGAGGTGCATGATTTCACATCTTCAATTTCAGCATCAGTTAGTGAAGAAGCAAGTTCTATCATCATAGAATTGTCTTCATATTTCTCTCTCAATTGATCAACAATTAGAGGTATAGTAGGTGTAACATATTTAGTATCTGAGTGTTGTGTGACATCATTTCCAATACTAGACAGATGAAGTCTTATCATGCTTTTCCATGATGCAAAGTTATCCTTGTTCAACTTAGGCACATCCCTTTTACTCATCTTGTGATCTTTAGACTAAATATTTAATTTTTTCTTCCAAGCACCATAGCTCTAATACCAATTGTTAGAATAACTAAGAGGGGGGGTGAATAAGTGGCCTTAATAATAATTCCAAAAATCCAACCAAAAACTTATCTCTTAAATATAATGCCCTCTAGTTATCCTTCAGTCCATCAAGATGTATGTCATAAATAACTTTAGCAATATAGTCTGCTCAGCAAGATGTACTTAAAGACATATTTTTTCATTAGTATGCAAAGGAAAACAATTTTTGAACTGTCGGTAATACAAACATTGAAATACAGGTTTAATGCAACCTGACAAACAAGTTCACAAGGGAACCCGACGACACAGTTTGCAAGTGCAACCAAAAATGTTGAAACGGAACATGACAAAGTAAATCGAAAGAGTAACCTGATAGAGGAATACGACAAGCATATTATAGTGCAACCTGAAAGAACAAATAACTGAGGAACCCAACAGACTACAAAGCAACCCGAGCACCAGTCCACCGAGAGACGGTTATAAATCCCAAGAAATGTGGATCTGACTTCAACATCAGATAAAACACTTGTGTTTTATATTTATCTTTAAATCCATTTCTTGAGGGACAAGCAATGTAATTTTAATTATTTTAGTCAGTCTAACTGGTTGAAAACATGCAAACTAGAAGATCAAGGTCAAGTTGTAAACCTTTGATCATAGAGTTATCATTGTAATACGTGAAACTGAATTAGGTCAATCTATTGTATAAATAGATGTGTAATCATTCAGAACATGTGGATTTGATGATGATTGTAGCCAAGGAGCACATCTATGGATTAGACTAAGAGTTTCAAGCAGAAGAACAACAAAAGGTGAATTAGGTTATCAAGAACCAGATTCAAGGCTACCGAGAAGAACATAGGTATTGATCAATCACTATAGGTGATAATTGTACATGTAAACTTTAATGGATCTATAATCAGCAATTGTAGATTGCCTATACTCAGGTCACTAATATTTTTTACTACATTCTAACAAGTGTAGAAAATAGAAGAAATCCTTTCAAGAAAGGTGGATTTAACAATCCTATTGTAAACCTCTTAACCGAGTGCACACTAAACAGTGTTGCTAAAGCTCTTAACATAGTAGACCTTAACCAGTCTCCACAAAGTACTCCTAATAGGGTAGATCATCAGAAGTGATCAAAATTGTAAGCCTTAACCGGCCCTTCCATTCTGGAGATAGTGAATTTTTGTGGGTTTAAACCCCACCATAGTTTTTACCTTCTAACAAGGGTTTTCTGCATTACCAAATCTTGTGTCATGTGTCAATATATTTCATGAATGTTTCTATGAATGTTTACATGCAATTAAGTTTATGATTTGATATAACATATACAAAGATAGAATAGCACATATTGTTGGTAATACAATTGATTACTAAAAGATTAAGGTTAAGTTATAATCCATTATTTCCAACAATTGGTATCAAAGATAGATCTCTTATTTGGAAAATTTTAAAATACTTAAGAGAAAAGATCATACAATGGAAAGGTATAAGCTAAACAAAGGTATTGAGAATCAGAAGCTAGAAATACATATCTTATATGAGCAATACAAAGCAGCAAGAATCAAGATGATAGAACTATTGGATGAAAGAAAGATTATGGCATCTCGCTATAATGAAATAGACTATCATGAAGAAGAGATACCAGATTTATTTGAGTCATCAGGATCTACATCTAGCAAAGCATCAGACACATCTGAAGGAAGCATCACAAGTCTGGATGAAAGCAATCAACATTTGATAGAGCAAGAAAGATACTACAGATTGGTCAAGAGACATAGATGGTAAGGATGATTGATGTCATGAACAATGCTAGACAAGTTGAACAAGAAAGAACACTAGTTATTGATGACAGGAGGAAGATCACTGGAAAGATACAAGAGAAAGAGTCATAAATACAAAGACTTATTGAACATAATCATGAGATCACCAATCAAATTATTCTTATGAGTCAAGAGGAAAACTGATTAAACATAGAACTCGTCGATAAAATAGAAGTTATTGGTTTGCTAAGAGAAGAGGATGAAAAATTGAAGCATGAAGTAAGAATTCAGCAACAACACAATGATATGATTTGATGACATATAACTGATTGAATGTTTGAAGATGTTAAGTTGATCACCAAAATGCAGAAAGATAATGCAAGACATTAAATCAATTAATGGGTTGATATAATCTGATTAGTTATATTCAAAGTGTCAAGGACTTCAGAGAATCAGAGAGATAAAGATTATGCTTTTAGTAATGCATAATAGATCAGCATTCACTAAGTGATAACAAACATCGACGGTTAGTGGAACCCAACGGACATAGGAACCCAAGAGAAAATTCACAGTGATGCCCAAGAAAGAAAACCAACAAGAATTACCGACAAGCAAAATCACAAGTATAATCGACGACCAAAATTATAGTGTTACCCGACGGGCTGACAACCCCAAAGGATAGACAACCTGACAAATAGACAACATCGAAGGAGAATCCTGGGGAGAATTGAAGTGTTGACCAAAGCTAACAAGAGTTAAAACACCAAAAGGAACTGAAGTTCAGAAATGACAAAATACTTAGCTGGCAGAGCTAAAGATAGACTTAACTGGTTGTTAACATTGTTCTCATCGACAAGTTAAAGTCAGAGATAAGTAAAAGATGAAAATTTGTTTTATCCAGTTGTCAAAGAGATTTCTATGAGATAAAATAGGAGTAACACTTCGAATCAAGATTGGCAAGAATTGTGGATCACGCCAAGAATAAGAAATTCAAGAACCTAGAAATGGTGATATCATGTCTATAAAGAGACAATCTAATTCATTGTGAATTAAGGGGAGTGAATAGAAAAGAGGATGTTAGAGAGAAACTAATGAAGAACAACTTCATACAGTCCTAATCTATCAAGTTGAAGAAAGAGATAAAGAATTCTACAAACACCAAGAAATAGAGCACAGCATCACTGAGAAGAAAGAAGTGGATCAAAGGTATTGAAAAGACACATTGATCAGAAAGGTATAATGATCTTACAATATATCTGAAAATTAGCAAGTCTAACAAGGTCACACCTAAAAGTGTGTTTGTAACCTTTAACAGGGTTGGCTCTTCATCAAGCTCACTTCAGAAGAGTGAAAATTTTAGGTTACCGATCTCAAGTGGTTTTTCCCTGAACCAGGTTTCCACGTTAAAAATCCATGTGTCAATGTTTTTATGAGTCATTACTTTAGTGTTTTTCATTACACATAACTAATCTGGATTGATCGGTATACTCTAAGTAATTTACTATTTTTTGGTAAATGAAAGACTGCTAATCGGTAAACTAAAAGAATAAGGTTTAAAAGAGAACTCTGAGCAGTAGTTGTTTGATAAGTTTATTTGAAGGCATTCATCTTATAGGACTGAAGATAACTAAAGGCTTAATATTGTGGTACTAATTTTTTGGGTTGATTCATTGGAATATTTTTTAGGCAACTAATTCACCACCCCCCCCCCCCCCCCCCCCCACTCTCAATTATTCTAACAATTGGGATCATAGGTTGTGTGCTTAGAAAGGGAGTTTAACAGCTCAAGCAAAAGATCACAAGATGAATAGACAAGATGTGCCCAAGTTGAATAAAGACAACTTTGCATCATGGAAAAGCAGAATAAGACTCCACTTATCAGATATTGGTAATGATGTTACTCAACACCTTGATACTGAATATGTGTTGCCTACAAGACCTCACACACTTGAGCAATTGAGAGAAAAGCATGAGACTAATTGCATGATGATAGAGCTTGCTTCCTCACTCTTCGATGTTGAGTTTGAAGATGTCAAAACTTGCACCTCTACAAAGAAAATGTGGGATAAATTGAAGTTGGTACATGGAGGAGATGCTAATGTACTAAGAGCTAAGGCAAAAATCCTAAGAGGGAGGTTTGATGACCTAAGGATGAAAGAAGGAGAAAATATCACTCAGTATAGCTGTAGAATAAAAGAGGAAGTCAATGCCATCTGTAGTGTTAGAGGTGTACTTGAAGAAGAGACAGTGGTAAGTAAAATCCTAAGAAACTTACTTCCTGTATATGCTATTACAGTATCTGCTATACAAGAAATGAGAGCAATTCCAAAGAATATTGTTACTCTAAATAGTTTGATTGGTAGACTAATTTCATTTGAGATGAATAACTTTAATAATAGTGTCTTACCATCTATAGAATCTGCATTCAAATCTTCTTTGAAAATAAGTAAATAAATTCATAAACACACTATGAGGAATGATAGTGAAAGTGATGGTGATGATAAAGATCTTTATGAGATTGAAGCACTAATGGCAAGAAGATTGTAGAGAGGCAAAGGTAGATACAAAGGTAAATTACCACTTGTATGTTTTAATTGTAAAGAGGTTGGACACTTTGCTGCAAAATGTCCTAACAGAAGAAAAGATGATAGAAGTAATGACAGACCATGTGAGAATAAGCTTGATAGAGGTGATAAAAGAGATTACCGAAGCAACCAAAAATCTGACAAAATTGATACCTGGGACAATAAGGACAAAGGAAAGAAATCTTGTTTCATGGCTCAGAACAGAACTAATGACACTGACACCAAATCTAAAGAAGACATTGAGATGGTATTTGTAGCCATGAAGGATGATTTGGATGAAGAAGAAGAAAGGTATGTAGAGACTATACTCATTTCTTAAGTTAGTAAAATTGATGTCTGGATCATAGATAGTGGTTTCACTCACCACATGACCAGTGATAAACAAAATTTTGAAAATTGTGAATACTATAATGGTGGTTCAATAAGAATGGGTAATGACACACCTTGTCCAGTTGAAGGTAAAGGAACTATAATGTTGAATAACCTGATCAAATGTGAAAATGCTTACTGGGTAAAAGGAATTAATTATAATCTATTGAGTTTTTCACATTTGAATAACATAGGTCACCGAGTAGCATTTGAAAATAAGAAGGCAAATATTTTCAATGAATCAGGAAGGTTTATCGGAACTGGTGAACAGACAAACGGTAACCTTTTCTATCTTGATGACATTAACACCACCTATTTAATGGGTAGAAATGAAGACATGTGGTTGTGGCATAAGAGACTATGCCATGTGAATTTTGACAACATGATAAAAATAAGCAATAAAAGTAAAGTAAGAGGCTTATCAAGAATGTCTAAGCCTGAGCATATCATGTGCAAGAATTGTCAAAAAGGTAAGATGACAAAGTCTAGTTTCAAGAGTAAAGCCCATACATCTGATGCAATTCTAGAATTAGTCCATACTAATTTATGTGGACCTGTGAGGACAAATAGTTACTATGGAGATAGGTATTTCATTCTATTTATAGATGATTATTCTAGAATGATGGCAGTATGTTCATAAAAGATAAATCAAAAGCATTCAAGATGTTTAAATTGTATAAGGATATAGTAGAAAAACAAAGTGGTAAGGGGTTAAAATGTTTAAGGTTAGATAGAGGAGGGGAATTTATTTTAGATGAGTTCACTAACTATTGCAATGAGCATGAAATTGAAAGGCAAGTTTCTTTACCAAGAACACCATGGCAAATGGAATTGCTGAGAGAAGAAATAGATCCATTGTTGATTGTGCAAGAACATTGATGATTGAGAAAAGCATCACTCAAAATTTTTGGAGGGAAGTTGTCAGTACTATTGTCTACACATTGAATAGAGTACAATTGAAGGACACAAAGAAGACACCCTATGAGCTATGGTATGGTCACACACCCAATGTAAGTTACTTCAAAATTTTTGGCAGTCAATGTTATATTTTGAAGGATGATAGAAATGGAAAGCTTGACTCCAAAAGTGAAGAAGGTGTCTTTCTAGGGTATTCAACCAAAATCAAGGCTTATAAATGTCTTAACAAGTCCTCTAAAAAGATCATTGAAAGTGCAAATGTGAAAAAAGATGAATTTGCAGAAAAGAATGATAAGGAAAGCAGAAAAGAGCTAGAGGACTACAACAGGTTTGTTTATACTAAAGAACCTGATACTCTACCTGAGAAATAGTGTATTGCTCTTGATAAATAGAACATTGCACCTGAGCATCAAGCTGCAATTACCAAAAATCAAGAAAATCCTCAAGATGATGTTCCAAGCGATGGAAATCAAAATGAAGGTCAAGATGATGATCAGAATGATAAAAACGGAGCTGAACCAAAACTTGCCAAGTATGTCAGAAGACATCATCTACAGAATCAAATCATAGGAGACAAGAAGGCTAGAATGAGAACAAGAAGTAAGTCACTAAACACTAGATGTTTAATTTGTGATTTTGAGCCTAAATTTGTTAATGCTACACTTGAAAATGAAGAATGGGTAAGTGATATGAATGAAGAAATAGAACAGATAGAGAAGAATAGTACATGGACACTAGAACCGAGACCAAATGACAAGAATGTCATTGGTACCAAATGGATATTTAGAAACAAGCTGAATGAGAATGGAGAAGTCACTAGAAATAAAGAAAGATTAGTATGCAAGGGATATGCACAAGAAGAAGGTATTGACTATGGTGAAACCTTTGCACCCATTACTAGACTAGAAGGAGTTAGAATCTTACTTGCTTATGCTTCATTCAAAGGATTCAAGGTATTCCAGATGGATGTCAAATTTGCATTCCTAAATGGAATACTGGAAGAATAGGTATACATTGAAAAACTAGAAGGGTTTGTTGATCCAGACAAGAGAAACATGGTATGTAGTGGTGGAACCCAAATTTACAATCAAATTTGAATGGCTAAAACAATTCAGGGAAGTTTTTATGCAATTATTATCTTGGTTTATGCTTATATTTCCTCCTTCCACTTATAGTTTATTATTGCAATTGTTTTATCCTATGCATTTATCCTATTTAATTTCATACACTTTTCTGTTAGATTGATTATGTTTTATATTTTCCATAGCTTACATATATTTAAATTCATAAATATAGCAGTTGGCCCCTTTTTGTGGTCTATTATTTATTTTAATATATTTTTACGACCGTGGCATGGAATATTCTCTTTTACTTAGCACCTTTGAAAATGTCTCGGTTGCGTGATCTTAGAATGGAAATGAATATTCTCATAAGTCTTGGAGATTACCCGCAAGTCGTCGATCATGTTCTAATCTTTCTGATCAGATCTTGTGGCTGTTGCTTTATCTCCAACCAAAATGGAATATCCTTTATTATTCAGTGACTGGGCGATAACCTTTGGTCTCGTAGTCTCAGAGAAAAATAGAATATGCTTTTATCTTATAGAGACTTAATGTTGTTTTTTGATCTCATGCAAAGCTTGGTTTTGATCTATAGTGGTTGCATGATCTCGAAGTAAACCCAGAGTTAAAAATATCATCTCGTGACTGAGAGACTAAAGGAATTTATAAACCCGAGGCTGAGCTGTAGTTAAAGCTAAAGTCTGGGATTAAAGTAAAACAACATGCAGTTTCTATTTGATCCAATGGTCCACTTAATGACTTAGTCTCAAAATGATTGAGATCTATATCATAAGTCATTAATTCTGAATGACGCATGTCCCTGTGGTGATGTGGGCCCTTTTACATAAAGTTTGATGGAGATTAAAGTACAGATGAATCTAATGGGTCACTTAATGACTTAAGGAAAAGATGCACAAGATCTATCATACAATCCATTAATTCGTGATGTCATGTGTCCCAGTGGGTCCGGCTGAGGTCCTAAGAAAGGAGTTAAAGGTTCAGCATTTAAAGGTTCATCTGATGGTTGACTTAAACACTGGGTGATAAAGTGATTGAGATCTATAGTATAAGTGATTAAGTCATGTTGACGCATGGAAGTCAGTGGGCCCAGCATAGCGGGGAAGAAAGGATTAAAGATGATGCAGTTTAAAGAAGACCTGACGGCTCACTTGAAGACTTAAAGAAAAGATGCTCGAGATCTAAAGCATAAGCCATTAAGCCTGGGTGACACATGTCTCTAACATTGAAAAAGGAAAAAAAATGCCCGAAGTGGCACTGATGACTGGGATTTTTCTTTGTCATTGCATGTTTTAATGTTATTATATTTTTATTTCATTGACTTAGGGTTTTGATTATCATTTTAATACGTCGACATTGTTTTCATCCAGGGTGGTGGAACCCAAATTTATAATCAAATTTGAATGGCTAAACAATTTAGGGAAGTGTTTTCTACAATTATTATTTTGATTTATGCTTGTATTGCATCCTTCCCTTTCATGATTCATTATTGCAATTATTCTATCCTATACATTTATCTTGTTTACTTTCATGTATTTATCCTATTATATTGGCTATGTCTTATATTTTCCACAGTTGCATATATTTGAATTCATAAATATAGTTGTTGGCCCTTTTTTCATGGTCTATTATTAATTTTTAATATATTTTTCATGACTTTGGTAGGGAATATTCTTTTTTTTGGTGACTTTGATACCACTTTAATCGCGTGATCTCATAATGGAAAGGAATATCCTCAAGAGTCTTGGAGATTACCCGCAGGCCGTCGATCCTGATCTAACTTTGCTATGATCCAATGATTCCCATGAAGTCTCAAAAGAAACCATGAGTTAATGAAATTGTCTCGCGACTTAAAATCAGTTAGTCACGTAATCTCTTAAACTGAGTCAGAGTTAAGCAGGGTTCACTTTTTTGCATTCAGTCGTGTTGAATCCAAATCAAAATGGAATATTCCTTATGGATCAGCGACTCTGTGAAATCCTTCAGTCGCGTAATCTCATAAGTAGAGGGATTATGCCTTTATCTTTCAGAGACTAAGCACGGTTGGCTGATCTTATCGAAAGCTAGATTTAATCTAACGGTACTCTTGAATCTCATATTAAACTTGAGGTTAATGAATTCATTCTGCGACTTGGAGACTAAATGAATTTATTAACCCAAGGTCAAGCTGCAGTTAAGGTTAAATTCATGGGTTAAGGTAAAAATTAGACAAGTACCTTTTGATCGAATGGTCAGTGTAATCGCTTAAAGCCAAGATGTGCGATGATTACCCATTAAGCCATTACATGATTTTGACACGTGTATTGGGACCCAAAAATTTTGAGCAATGAACAAATATGAGGATCTACGATGCGGTTCACATTTGATCTATGATCAACGTTTACTCACAATGAAAAGATGCATGAATTTTATCTGCTTCAAGTGTGCGATAGAGAAACACGTGTCCCAACCCCACAAAAAGTCAAAGCCATGACTAAAGTTAAAGATCAGTCAAGTTGGAATAAGATCTATGACTCACTTAATGACTTAATCAAAAGATGTGTGAAATCTAACGTTCAAGTGATTAAGTCAGAGCGACATCTAGAAGAATGACATCATTGTCCTTGGGTCAAAAAAGAAGTAAAGATCAGGCAGTTTCAGTTTGATCGAATGATTGACTTATTGGCTTAATGAAAAACTAATCAAAATCTAATGCTTAAGCCATTAAGTCATGATTCCACGTACCCCAGTGGGTCCAATACATTCGTAAGGAAGGAATTAAAGTGCAGACAAGTTAAAATGGATCCAACGGCTGACTTAATAGCTTAATGACAAAGTGATCAAGATCTATAGCCTAAGTGATTAAGTCATGTTGACATGTGTCCCAGGGCCCACAAAAGGTTTGAATGCAGATAAGAAGACTGATTGGAAGTTAAAGCATGGGCAGGATCTACGGTGGGTGTAATGACTAAAAGTCAAGATGCTAGATATTTACCCATTAAGCCATTACGAGATCATGCCAAGTGTCTCAGACATAATATAAAGGACAAAATGCCCAAGTGGCACTAATGACTGGGATTTTTTTCTTTGTCGTTGCATGTTTTAATATTGTTATTTTTTTGACTTAGGGTTATGATTATTATTTGATACATCGACATTGTTTTTATGCAGGGTTTTAGAGGTGGTGAATAACAGAATAAAGTGACTAGGATGAAAGATCAAAGATCAAAGATATGCAGAAGTCCATTAATATACCTTGTAGAAGTTAAAGAGATATCAGAGATCTATAACAGATTATCAACGAACTATTTGATTATATTATCTCTTTGGTCGATAACTATTTTTGAAGGATGATAAGTCATTCTTTAATTGTAATTGTGGTTGTTCAGTTGTTGATCATAGGGATTAGGTTTAGTAGATGAACCATTGCATTGATCTGAATCTTGTTTGCATCCTTTGAACTTTGTATAAATAAGGATACAGGGATCAATGCGGGGGATGTCTAGTCTTTGGTGACATTATTGTCATCATTTTCAGTCAGTTTTAGACTTGAACACAACTGAACATGGATTCTTATGTACTATTTTCATAATCAATAAAATATAAGTGTATTCTATCTCTCTTGGTTCAAGGTTTCAATCCTCTTCAATTAGTCCTTTGAAATTATTGAAGGAATTTCAATTGCTATCTTAGAGTTCCTTGTGCAGAAATATTATTGTCTCATATCATTGTTTGAATATCAGGAAGGGTGTGAAAACTTAATTTTTTTCCAGCTTCTTGTTCATCTACTCTCCCAACCATAGGAGTTAAACTCATTTGAACTAACAAAGATATAATACAGACTTTGATCTTCTCTGCATCTAAAGCATTCAGATAGTTGATAGTTGAATATTGTCTTGCAAAGTTGTACATAGGATTAGATTTGGATTGACTCTATTGCCCAAGTTGATACAGGCACTGATCTAAGTATTATTGGCATGTTGTTGAGATATTCTAAAATTCAATCATTTATATATACATTTTACAAAATATTCCTTATAAATCTCACAAAGCATTTAGTTTTGTCATTTTATTCTATATTGTTTTCAGTTTTACTCCTTTCAAGTGCCTTGCCATACATGAGAAGCATAGTATGAAGTATTCTTATCTGCTATAAAAACCCTTAAGACTTGAAGAATAAGTCAAGGTATAGGCCTACTAGCCTTGGTTCTGCAAAGCTATAATTGTAGAAGTTCTAGCCTTTCCCCAAGGTTAAACTTGTTAGTTGGCCAAATCACTTGGGTTTCTAAGCATTGGATTGGCAAGTCCATAGGAAATCCAATCTGTTGATTTAAGCACCAACATAGGATTTCAAAGGAGGTAAAAAAAAATAATGTGACTTAGATGAAAATATGAAAGGTCAAAGACGTGCAGATGTCCATTGATACACCATGCAGAATTTAAAGAGATATCAGAGATCTATAATAAATTATAAATGAACTATTTTATTATTGTTATCTCTTTGCTCAATAATTGTTTTTAAAGGATGATAATTCATTCCTTAAATTGTAACTGTAAATTTTTAGTTGTTGATCAATGGGGTTAGGTTTAGTAGATGAACCGACGTGTTGATCTGAAGCTTGTTCGCATCCTTTCAAATTTTTATAAATAAGGATACCAAGATCAATACGAAAGTGTTGTGTCGGGGGTGATATATTTTTCATCATTTTCAGTCAGTTTAGATTTGATCACAACTGAACATGGACTCTTATGTACCATGTTTCATCATCAATAAAAGATAAGTGTTTCTGTCTCTCTTGGTTCAAGGTTTCAATCCTTTTTAATTAGTCCTTTGCAATTATTGAAGGAATTTCAATTGAAATGTTAGAGTTGCTTGTGCAGAAATATTATTGTCTTATATCATTGTTTAAATATCAAGAAGTGTGTGAGAACTTAATTTGTTTCCAGCTTCTTGTTCATCTGGTCTCCCAACCATAGGATTTAAATTCATTTGAACTAACAAAGATATAAACAGACTTTCAACTTTCTTTGCATCTAAAGCATTCAGATAGTTAATGGTTGAATACTGTCTTGCAAAGTTGTACATAGGATTGGATTTGGATTGGCTCTATTGCCCAAGTGGATATAGGCACTGATCTAAACTATTATTGGAAATAGGAATTTGGTTCATGGTTTCATGTTGTTTAGATTTTATAGAATTCATTCATCTATATATACATTTTTACAAAGCATTTCTTACAAATTTCACAAAGCATTCAGTTTTTCAGTTCTACTCCATATTGATCTCAGTTTGACTCCATTCAAGTGCCTTGCCATACTTGAGAAGGATAGTTTGAAGTGTTCTTATCTTCTATAAAATGCCTTAATACTTGAAGGATAAGTTTAAGGTATAGGCCTACCAGCCTTGGTCCTACAAAGCTAGAATTGCAAAAGTTCTAACCTTCCCCAAGGTTAAACTTGTTAGTTGGCCAAATCACTTAGGTTTCCCAGCATTGGATTGGTAAGTCCATAGGAAATCAAATCCGTTGATTTGAGCACCAATAGATTGGTGAATATAGTGGGGATTATTCATAATATAATTCTCATTTGTACCTAGAAGCTCTGGTGGTTGTCTGCTGAGTATTGGATTGTTCACAGTTTGTGTTGTGAGTTTTCAGAATTTTCAGATTTTGCAGATCAGAGAGCTTGTTTGTTTGACAGTACACTCTACTGGAAGGAAGAATCCAGAAGATCATCAAGCAATATTTTCCTTCTAACAAGAAGGTGGTGACTCTACCATTTTGATGCAAGTATATTCTAATAAATTTACTTTGTTTTGTTAAAGTATTTATGTGGGGTAGAAGATCCTTGCATCCAAATCAAATTGAACTAGATTTACAAGAAAGTCTAAGAAGAAATAAGAAACAGTTTGTTGATATGATGAATACTGGATATAAAAGATTTCCTGATAGAGAGACTACTGGTTTCAATAATAGAAACTATTGTGATTCAAAGGAAAATAGAAACCCTTATGGCTATGAAGATGATTAGAATCCAACACAAGAAATAGAAGAATATGATGAAGAAGACAATTTCCTATATGCTACATTGAGTAAATTAATTGAATATAGGAAAAAGAATCCAAAAGTGGTGAGATCTTTGAAAAGGTTACCTGATGAAGCCTTGGAGAAGTTGGAAATGAGGAGAAGTGAGTTGGATTTAGTATTGGAGGATGGAGAAAGAAAAAAGGAAAAAGAAACACAAAAAGGTAATGGGAAACCAAAATACAATCCTCTTCATAAGAAAAATGGAGAACCAATCTTCAATAGTGATCACACAAATCCATTGTTTGAACCTAATAATAGAGGAAGATATGAGAGAAACAGTAATAACAACGGAAGAAATGGTTATTGGAGGCAACCAGCTAATCCTAAAAACTATGATCAAGGTAATCCGAGACATAAAAAAATGGGTAATGGTCATAGAAATGGACAAAATCACCAAGGCATGAATCATCAAAATCTTAGAGGCCAGAATGGAAACCAACATAACATGGGCTAGAGAAGAAGAGCTCCTATGGTGGTGGAAAGATGCAGACAACTAGATTTTAGTGGGATAGTTGTATATCCAAATACTATATCAAATGATTTGAAAAATGCTATTCCAAAAATTTTCAGGGAATGGAGTGGAATCTTCCAAACAACATACCATAAATCTAAAAAACATTATTTAAGAATTAGATGGGAACCATGAAGACATTTTCATGAAGTTGTTTGTCCAAACATTAACTGAGGATTTTGTTGAATGGTATAGAGGATTGTCTGATGGAGCCATTTCAAGCTGGTATAGTTTTGTAAACCAATTTATTGAATAATTTGGTGATCATAATGATACATCTTTTGCATCTCATGAGTTAACCAGCATAAAAAAGAATTTCAATGAATCAGTTTTAGAGTTCAATAAAAGGTTTAATAAAGTTTTGAACAGAATACCAAGAGATATAAGACTTGTTGATTCTTTTATGATTGATTTCTATCTAACTACATTTGATAGAAAAATACATTATGGGATTAGATCACAAGGACCTGCAACATTGCAGCAAGCTTTTAGTTGTTGTCACCATTGAAAATAATAGAAGGGTTGTTGGAAGGATAAAAAAAAGGGGTGATACTAAATTACACAATCCAAGGGCCCCTAAAAAGAATGATCTTAAAGACATTATGGATATGTTGGAAAAGCTAAATGCAAAACAAGGCAGAAATGCCAAGCCATCATTTCCTAAAAATGAAAGATTTAGATTACAAGATATGCCATATAAGATTGAATGGAAAGATGGGAAACCAGTGAACAAAGAAACACCTGATTCATTGAAAAGAAACAATCATCATGTGGAAAGCTATCCATGGTGTGATGCTTGCACACTACCACATTCCCCTGATGGTTGTGTTGTGCCCAGAGATTGCAAGAAGAGGAAGATTAGAATGATGAGCAGCGTCCCACATTAAACAATGTCTCATCTAAACAGTTATTCCGAGGAGGAATATGTTTACCATGAAGATATGAACAGAATATATCATTGTGGTAAACAACAAGGAGAGCTGCCAGTCATCAGGAGGTTAACAGATGAAGAGAAAGAAGAATATATTATTGTAGCACTTGAGGAAGCAAGGAGTAACTACAAATTGAGAAATAGAACATTAAATGTTGACCAAGGAAAACCTGCAGGAGCATCTATTAAGGCACCGAAGAAGAAGATGAGCCACCCTAACATAAAAAGAACCAAAGATGATGGTGCAAAAGAAATTTGACAGGTAGATCTTCATCAAGCACCTAAATTGACAAAGGAGAAACTAATGGTCAGTAAATCTATTCCCAATAATAGTTCTTTCATATCTAATGCTTTATCTTAGGTAAAAAAATTTATTCCTTTATTTGAAATGATGAAAGTACCTGAATATAAAGATGAAACTATAAAAGTGTTGTCCAATTTAGGTAATGTTTTTAAAGAGGAATCTAATAAAAAGGCAATAAATGAAGAACCTCATATGGTTTATTTAGGAACTACTATTTCTCAAAATGGAACACAAGTGGATCCTTTTTATCTCACTTTGATTGTTAACAATAAACTCCTTAAGAATTGTATGATAGATTCAGAAGCAGCAGTGAACATTATGCATGTAGAAGTCATGAAAGAGCTTGGAATGGAGGTGGATACAACTTATGGAAGATGCTACGCTATGGAAAATAGGTCTATACATGTTTTTGGTATTATGAAGGATGTGGAATTTAAATTTCCTGCTTGTCCTAAAATGTTGTATAAAACTGATATTATTGTTGTTGAAGTGCCTGCTAATTATAGAATGATTTTGTCTAGATAATGGTCTAAGCTAGTAGGTGGTCATATTCAATCACATTTGTCTTATGCTACTATTCCAATGGATGGAAAGGAAGTAAGAATTGATAGGGAGCCAAGATCTCCAAATATTATTGATGAAGACATTAGGGTGGAAAAAATAAACTTTTGTCATTCAGAAATGGACTATTTTCAGGTAAGTATTACTAAACCAGCATTGAAAATTGGTATTCCCATTGAAGTGTATTTGCATAAAAATCAAGATGAACTTTGGAAAATGAATTTTGATGGAGCATGTGTTGATATTTTGGTGACTGATCATGTAGTAGATGTTGATTTTTTGGGAAAAAAGAAGACCGACATTGTAAAACCCTAAAATGGTCGATTTTAGAGGTTGCCCTAAAACGCATGTTATAAGTGTTTGAGATGCATAATGCATGGTATTGTGGTGTATGTTTTTGCTAGATAATAAGAAAGGTTGGATGGCTGTGTAGGTGGACGTAGCCCAGGTTTTGGGTGAACCACGTTAAATTTGTGTGTTATCTGTGTTTAGTTTCTTTCTTCTATTGTTTCTGTGTATAATTGTTTATTCTTATATTTTTTCGGTTCTGTCAAACCCTAACAATTGGTATCAGAGTGAGGTTTGTTGCTGTAGATTGACAGGACTTTCAGATTTGAGTGGGAGCAATGGAGGATTCAAAATTCAAGATTGAAAAATTCAATGGCCAGAATTTTCAGTTGTGGAAAATGCAGATGGAAGATTATTTGTATCAAAAKGACCTGTGGAAGCCATTAGAAGGAAAAACCAAGAAACAAGGAACTATGTCAGCAGAGGACTGGGAGGTTTTGGATAGGAAGGCACTGGGATCTATTCGATTGTGCCTTGCACCGTCTGTAACATTCAACATATCAAAGGCAACAATGACCATAGAGCTGATGGAGACATTGGCTAAGTTATA
>MU225736.1:2342377-2375235 GCA_018584345.1 Thuja plicata | reverse complement strand
GGTGTATGTTTTTTCTGGATAATAAGAAAGGTTGGACGGCTGTGTAGGTGGATGTAGCCCAGGTTTTGGGTGAACCACGTTAAATCTGTGTGTTATCTGCGTTTAGTTTCTTTCTTCTATTATTTCTACGTATAATTGTTTATTCTTATATTGTTCCAGTTCTGTCAAACCCTAATAGCATGTAGTAAAGAAGGTAATGGTGTTGGGGGTCACTTTTGTATCCCCAAGTGGTAAGATCTTAAAGTTTTCTTTCTTACTTAATTTTGAATGCACAAATAATGTCACAGAGTATGAAGCATTAATTCTTGGTCTAAATGTTGCAAAATCACATGGTATTAAGATGCTTTTAGTCTACGGTGATTCTAAATTGATAGTTTCTCAAGTTAGAAATAGATTCATTACCAAAAATCCTAAGTTAAAATAGTATAGAAACTTGGTATGGGATTTAATTGAATCTTTTGATGCATTTTCAATTAAGTGGATAGAAAGATCAGATAATTTCCTTGCAAACTTGTTGGCTAATATAGCCATCAAGTACATTGATGTTCCTTTTGATGAGATTGTGCAGATTGAAATTTAAAATAGACCATCAGTTCCTAACAATGTGTAAAATTGGCAAATATTTGAAGATGATAGAGACCTCAAATTTCTAATCAATGAAGACAAGTATGAAGATAAGCATATAGACTGGAATGGTTATGTAGAGAACCAGGATGGAAAGGAGACTTTGTTTCGAAAAGAATTTGTCCAATTAAAGACAAACAAAATTCCCAGAGGCTTGGTTACACTTGAAGGAGTATTTGATGATTATTAAAATTTCAAAAGGGGTAAGATAAGTAATGAGTCTGAAGAGATTGAAAAAATTAATTTGGGAAATGATCATACTCCTAGAGAAGTATATATAGGCAAAAAACTCACTCCTAAGATCAAAGCTAGTTTCATAAATTTGTTAAGAAAGTATAGACATATCTTTGCATGGTCATATGATGATCTTAAAGCCTACAAGGAGGATTTATTTCTGCATGAAATCCCTCTAAAGCCAGATGTAAAACCTTTCAAACAAAGACAGTGTTCTATAAACCCATTTCTAGCTCCTAAGATGAGGGAAGATCTTGTAAATTTAAGGGATGCAAGAATAATTGTGCCTATAAGACATTCTACATGGGTATCAAACTTGGACCCAGTTAGAAAAAAAGAATGGAGACATAAGGTTGTGTGTTGATTTTAGAAATTTAAATATATCTTCCCTAAAAGACAATTATGCATTACCTGATATGGAAGAGCTTTTACAGAAGGTTACTGGAAATGAATTATTGTCTATGATGGATGGATTCTCAAGGTATAACCAAGTGAAGGTCAGAAAATCATAACAATACAAAACAACCTTTACTACTCCTTGGGGGACTTATGTGTATGCAAGAATGCCTTTTGGATTAACTAATGTAGGATCTACCTTCCAAAGAGCTATGGATGTGGCTTTTGATGGTCTGATTGAACTCATTATGGTAGTGTATCGGGATGATTTAATTGCTTACTCCAAAAAGGCAGATGATCATTTCAAACACTTGGAGCAAATTTTTAGGAGAGCTTTAGAGTACGAGATGTATCTAAACCCTAAGAAGTGTCATTTTGGGGTTACTGAGGGGAAGCTTCTTAGTCATATTGTATCAAAAGATGGTGTAAGAATAGATTGTGAAAGGATTGCAGCTATAGATAAAATTTAGATTCCTAAAAATATTAAAGGGATCCAATCTTTTTTTGGACAGATAAATTTTGTAAGAAGGTTTGTCTCTAACTTTTTAGAAATTATTAATCCCATTGCTAAGATGCTTAAGAAAGGTGCACAAATTAAATGGTTTAATGAAGGCATAGAAGCATTTTCTAATATCAAGAAAGAAATTAAGGAAGCTCTTGTCCTTAAAACACTTGATTTTTCAAATCCTTTTCAGTTATTCTCTTTTGCATCATATCATACTATTGTTGCAGTGATGTTACAAAAGAATGATGAGGGCTATGAGAAGCCAATAGTATTTTTTAGTAAAACTCTTTAGGAAGCAGAACTAAATTATGATATAAATGAGAAGCAAACTTATGCTCTAGTTAAAGCAGTGAAATCTTTTAGGCCATACTTGGTAGGAGCTAAAGTGATATCTTATGTGCCAAATGCAGCAATCAAAGATATATTTAAGCAGTCTGAAGTGACACGTAGAAGATGCAGATGGGTGAATCAGATCTAGGAATTTGATATGGAGATCCAAATTACAAAGTTGGTCAGAGGACAGGTTCTTTCTAAACTTATGGTTGAATCAAATCTTGAGGAAGTTCAACTAAATCAGGTAAACACTGATAAATTGGTAGTGAGTATTGAAAATTATTCTTGGTATACTGATATAGTATATTTCCTTAAGCACATGAATACCAAGAAGGTTTAAATGAAATTCAAAAGAGGACAATAAAGTTACAAGCATCTAGATATGTTTTAATACAAGGTGACCTATATTGGAAAAATAGAGAAGTTGTCCTTCTATTTTGTCTAGATGTTGACACAAGGAGAAGTCAATACTCAGGGCCTAGGGCACACCCAATCACATACACCTACTTGCAGACACACACAATGTGGAAGCAACAACACAAGAGTGAGAGAAGGAAGCAGCAGGTATCATATGTTTCATTAATTGATCAAACTCATTACATGTCAAGTTTTATGGCCTTCCTGGTTTCAGCCATATTCATAACAATGAATTATAGATTGATCTTCATACAATAGAGATCACAGAACTTTGATCTCAATATCTAAACATTTGCTTTCTTTCCCTAAGGATTCCCTCTCTAACTAAGAACATACAACCAAATATATACAAGAGTCCACCACAAGAGGTCTGCACTCAAATCCATAAGGGAGACCTAGATTTGGGTCCACACATATCCCAATGAGAGATCAAAAATCAATTTAGTGGTGGAAATTAAATGAATAAGTCAACCATCAAATCCAATCTCCAAAACAAGAATCTCGGGCAAAGCATGACCAAAAATCAGCAATCGTCGATAAGAGCATACCCGAGCAACATGAACCAAAAACCTGAGCATCAAAAGAGAAACCTGAGAAATAGAAAAATCATCGATAAAGCATGATCGAGCAACAGAAAACAAGTATGCCTGAGCAATAGAACTTGAGTGACAGAGACAAGCATGCCCAAGTAGCAGAACCCGAGCGACAGAGAACAAAGTTAAAGAACTCTAAACAAACATATTTTTGGATGTGCAGGATCCCCAGAGACCTAAGATGCCCCTGCATCAGATGTGTATCAATCAAAATCAGTATTGAAGGAGTTACATGATGGATTATGTGGTGGTCACTTTTCAGCAAGAACTACTGCTCATAATATATTACATGTTGGGTATTATTGGCCACATGTTTTCAAGGATAGTTATACATATGTTAGAAAATGTGAAGCTTGTCAAAAATTCTCAGGGAAATTAAAATATGTTGGTGCATTACCCCTCAGATCTTTGTTAATAGAAGAGCCATTCCAAATGTGGGGAATTGATTTTATTGGTGAATTATTGAATCTTCTAGTGGACAACACAAATGGATTCTTGTTGCAATATATTACTTTACTAAATGGGTTGAAGTCGTACCCTCTAGACAAGCTACAAGCAAGGTGGTTATAAAATTCTTAACAAAGAATATACTAACAAGGTTTGGTGTTCCTTGAGAAATTATTTGTGATAATGGTATGTGTTTTAGATCCAAGGAATTCTCTGATTTTTGTAGTACTTATGGTATTAACTTGTCATATTCTTCCCCTTACCATCCACAAGGAAATGGTCAGGTTGAATCAAGTAATAAGAACACACTAAAAATTATTAAGAGAATATTGAGCAATAACAAAAGAGCATGGGATTCCAAATTACTCCTTGCACTTTGGGAAGATAGGATAACAGTTAAAAAATCCATTGGATTTTCCCCTTATGAATTGGTCTATGGAAAACAAGCTAGGTTACCATTGAACAATCTTCTTCCTGTATATAAATTTGTCAAAGAGGAACAACTAGAAGACATGGATTTCATGGAAAATAGGATGGATCAGCTTACAAAATTAGATGAAGTCATAAGAAATTCACAAAGAAAGAATGTGAGGAAACAGTTGCAGATGAAAGATTTACATGATAAGAGAACTAAGGAAAAAAAAATTCAGAAAGGAGACTCGGTGTTAAAGTGGAATGCTAAAGATCGGGACAAGGGAAAGCATGGAAAGTTTGAAGCTTTATGGCTTGGGCCCTACATAATTTTTGATAATGTAGGGGAAAAGAGTTACCTATTTCAAGATACAGAGGGTCATTTTCAAGAATTTCCAACTCATGCTTAGTATTTTAAACTATTCTTCTCTTAAGCTGTAAGTTTTACCCTACATTTGCTTATGATTTTTTGTTTTATTTGTTTTATGTTGTTCTTTGTCTCTATTTTGGTCTACTTCTCTAGAGATAGCTGAGATCTTGTTGTTTCCAAGTATGAACACACATCTCTAGAAAGATCCATTGGTGGAACCCAATTTTACAATCAAATTTGAATAGCTAAAACAATTCAGAAAAGTATTTTCTACAATTATTATCTTGGTTTATGCTTGTATTTCCTCCTTCCATTTATAGTTTATTATTGCAATTGTTCTATCCTATGCATTTATCTTGTTTAATTTCATGCACTTTTCTGTTAGATTGGCTATGTTTTATATTTTCCATGGCTTACATATATTTGAATTCGTAAATATAGTCGTTGGCCCTTTTTCGTGGTCTATTATTTATTTTAATATATTTTTACGACCGTGGTAGGGAATATTCTCTTTTACTTGGCACCTTTGAAAATCTCTCAGTCATGTGATCTCAGAATGGAAATGAATATTCTCATAATTCTTGGAGATTACTCGCTGGCCGTCGATCTTGTTCTAATCTTTCTGATCATTTCTTGTGGCTGTCACTTTATCTTCCAACCAAAATGGAATATCATGTATTATTCAGCGACTGGGCGATAACCTTTGGTCTCGTAGTCTCAGAGACAAATAGAATATTCTTTTAGCTTATAGAGACTTAATTTTTTTCGTTGATCTCATGCAAATCTTGGTTTTGATCTATGGTGGCCGCGTGATCTCAAAGTAAACCCAGGGTTTAAAATGTCATCTCGCGACTGAGAGACTAAAGGAATTTACAAACCCAAAATCGAGCTGCAGTTAAAGCTAAAGTCTAGGATTAAAGTAAAACAACATGCAGTTTATGTTTGATCCAATGGTCCACTTAATGACTTAGTCTCAAAATGATCGAGATCTATCTCATAAGTCATTAAGTCTGAATGTTGTGTGTCCATGTGGTGATGTGGGCCCTGTTGCATAAAGTTTGATGGAGATTAAAGTGCAGATGAATTTAATGGCTCACTTAATGACTTATGGTAAAGATGCGCAAGATCTATCATACAAGCCATTAAGTCATGATGCCATGTGTCCCAGTGGGTCAGGCTAAGGTCATAAGAAAGGAGTTAAAGGTTAAGCATTTAAAGGTTGATCTGATGATTGACTTAAACACTAGGTGATAAATTGATTAAGATCTATAGTATAAGTAATTAATTCATGTTGATGCGTGGCAATCGGCAGGCCTAGCATAGTTGGGAAGAAAGGATTAAAGGTGATGCAGTTTAAAGAAGATCTGACGGCTTGCTTGAAGACTTAAAGAAAAGATGCTCGAGATCTAAAGCATAAGTCATTAAGACTGGCTAACACATGTCTCCGACGTTGAAAAAGGACAAAAATACCCAAGTGGCACTAATGAATGGGAATTTTCTTTGTCATTACATGTTTTAATGCTATTATATTGTTATTTCATTGACTTAGGGTTTTGATTATCATTTTAATACATCGACATTATTTTCATGCAGGGTTTCAAAGGTGGTAAAAAAATAATGTGACTTGGGTGAAAAGATGAAAGGTCAAAAATGTGCAGACGTCCATTGATACACCATGCAGAAGTTAAAGAGATATCAAAGATCTATAATAAATTTTAATCAAACTATTTGATTATTGTTATCTCTTTGGTCAATAACTATTTTTAAAGGATGATAATTCATTCCTTAAATTGTAACTATGATTGTTCAGTTGTTGATTATAGGCATTAGGTTTAGTAGATGAACCGACGTGTTGATCTGAAGCTTGTTCGCATCCTTTGAACATTTTATAAATAAGGATACCAAGATCAATACGGAAGTGTTGTGCTGGGGGGTGATATATTTTTCATCGTTTTTAGTCAGTTTTAGATTTGATCACAAATGAACATGGACTCTTATGTACCATTTTTCATAATCAATAAAAGATAAGTGTTTCTTTCTCTCTTGGTTCAAGGTTTCAATCCTTTTCAATTATTCCTTTGCAATTATTGAAGGAATTTCAATTGTTATCTTAGAGTTTCTTGTGCAAAAATATTATTGTCTTATATCATTGTTTGAATATCAAGAAGTGTGTGAGAACTTAATTTATTTATGGCTTCTTCTTCATATGGTCTCCCAACCATAGGAGTTAAATTCATTTGAACTAACAAAGATATAAATAGACTTTAATCTTTCTCTGCATCTAAAGCATTCAGATAGTTTATGGTTGAATACTCTCTTGCAAAGTTGTACATAGGATTGGATTTGGATTGACTATATTTCCCAAGTAGATATAGGCATAGATCTAAACTATTATTGGAAATAGACATTTGGTTCATGGTTTCATGTTGTTGAGATATTATAGAATTCATTCATCTATATATACATTTTTACAAAGCATTTCTTACAAATTTCACAAAGCATTCATTTTTGCAGTTTTATTCCATATTGATCTCAGTTTGATTCCTTTCAAGTGCCTTTCCATACTTGAGAAAGACAGTTTGAAGTGTTCTTATCTTCTATAAAAATCCTTAAGACTTGAAGGATAAGTTTAGGGTATAGGCCTACCAGCTTTGGTGCTGCAGAGCCAGAATTGCAGAAGTTCTAACCTTCCCCAAGGTTAAACTTGTTAGTTGGCCAAATCACTTGGGTTTCCCAGCATTGGATTGGAAAGTCCATAAGAAATCCAATATGTTGATTTGAGCACCAAAATGTAGTCTACATAAAGCCTTGCATGGATTGAAACAAGCACCTAGAGCCTGGTATGAAAGACTTCACTCCTATCTCATTAGCATTAAATTTGTAAGAACAAGTGAAAATAGCAATTTGAACTTAAAAGAAGATAACGATGGTAATATTCTAATTGCTGAAATATTTTTTGATGATATCATTTTTTGGAGAAATGAAATGTTATGTAAATCCTTTGCTAATGAAATGAGCAAAGAGTTTGAAATTTTTATGTTTGGGGAGATCAAATTCTTTCTTGGTCTACAAATTCTTCAACAAGATGCAGGCATATACATCACTCAATCCAAATACATCAAGGAAGTGTTGAAGATATATAAGATGGAAGATTCCAAACCAGTTGGAACAATTGTGACTACCAGATGCAAGCTGACAAATGAAGGCAAATCAAATGAGGTAAATTAGACCTTGTATAGATCAATGATTGGTAAACTAATGTATGTTGTTCATACCAGACCAGATATAGCACATGCAGTTGGAATAGTTATAAGATTCTCTGCTAATCCAAAAGAATCACATGTGGCTATTGTCAAGAGAATTTTGAGATATCTTAAGAACGTCGAGGACTATGGCTTATGGTATAAAAGAGAAGAAAAATTTGAGCTACAAGTCTATATAGATGTTGATTGGGTTGGAAATATAGATAACCGAAAGAGCACAACTAGAGGAGCACTCTTCATGGGTGACAGACTTGTCACATGGATCAGCAAGAAGCAAGGATGCATCTCATAGTCTAATGCAGAAGCAAAATATGTGGTTGCTTCTACAAACTACTCAAATATTGCATGGATCAAACAGTTACTGGAAGGTATGAATATGAAGATTCTTGAACCTATGATTATATATTGTGATAATAGATGCCTGAACCTGTGCAATAGACATATCAAAGAATCCATTCATGCATGCTAAGACTAAGCATATAGAAATCAAGTATCATTACTTAAGAGAACAAGTGCAAGAAAAAGAATTGATACTAGAATATGTTCAACCAAAGGAAAAATTAGTTGATATATTCACCAAACCATTACCGAAAGATACATTTGAGTACCTGAGAAAGAGACTAGGGTTCCAACCCTTGTTTATCGGTTAGTAAGCTGACTAGAAGGTTGCATCAGCCTATACACATTCACAAGATCATTCATGTTGATGCAAGCACAGAGATGGACTGCAAAGATACATCTGTACACAAAAAGGTACAAATCTACACCGAACACTAGAGTCAATATATTACTGATGGATATGAAAATTCAAGGAGTATATTATAAAAAGGATGGAAGATGATATGGAATAATTGTTTGGCATTGTTTTCAAAGGGGGAGATTATCTCATTATCAGGAATTATAAGGGAGAGATGAGATTTAATGAATTATAAGGGAGAGATTATCTCATTTGTAGAAAAGATTATATCATTATCCTTGAAGAGAAGTTCCTAAGAATTCAAAGGGAGAGATTATCTCATTTGCAAAAAATATTATATCATTATCCTTGAAGAGAAGTTCCTAAGAACTCAAAGGGAGAGTTAATCATTATTCTAAGGGAGAGATTGATTACATATTAAATATTCATCAAAGGGAGAGAAGTAAAAAAGGGAGAGAGTACATACTAAAGGAGAGCTTTTTGTCAAAGGAAAAAGAGATGTTCAAGGAGAGGAACAATCAAGACAGAGCACATATCAGAAACAGAGACAGAAGTTGCTACATCTATCCAATAAAGGGATTGAAGATTAAAGAACACAATCTGCAAGAACCAAATCTAAGCTATTTGAGCTTACCAAGAGTTGTACATTTTGTATTAGTTATAATAGGTGAGATGGATGAAATACACTTGATATATCTCATATTGTATTAGTAATAATATAGTGTGATAATGTAGTGTGTTTCCATCAATGTCAAAGGGAGAGATTGATAACATATAAATGATTGAATGTTTGAAGATGTTAAGTTGATAACCAAAATGTAGAAAGATAATGCAAGACATTAAATCAGTTAATCAATTATATTTTCATTGATGTCAACTTAATATAATCTGATTGGTTACATTCAAAGTGTCAAAGACTTCAGAGAATCAGAGAGATAAATATTATGCTTTCAATGATGCATAATAGATCAATGTTCACTAAGTGACTACAAACACCGATGGTTAGTGGAGCCCGACAGATAAAGGAACCTGAGAGAAAAGTCACAATGATGCCCGAGCAAGAAAACCAACAAGCATTACTGACGAGCAGAATCACAAGCACAACCAATGGCTAGAATTGTAGTCTCACCCGACGGATAGACAACCCCGAAGGATAGACAACCCGATGGACAAACAACATCGACAGAGAAGCCTCGGGAGAATTGAACTGTTGACCGAAGCTAACAAGAGTTAAAACACCAAAAGGAACTGAAGTTCAGAAATGACAAAATACTTAGTTGGCAGAGCTAAAGATAGACTTAACTGGTTGTTAACATTGTTCTCATCGACAAGTTAAAGTCAGAGATAAGTAAAAGATGAAAAGTTGTTTTATCCAGTTGTCAAAGAGATTTCTACGAGATAAAATAGGAGTAATGCTTTGAATCAAGAATGGCGAGAATTATGGATCGCGCCAAGAACAAGAAATTCAAGAACCTAGAAATGGTGATATCATGTATATAAAGAGACAATCTAATTCATTAGGAATTAAGGGGAGTGAATAGAAAAGAGGATGCTAGAGAGAAACTGATGAAAAACAACTTCATACAGTCCTGATAAATCAAGCTGAAGAAAGAGCTAAAGATTTTTGCGGACACTAAGCAACAGAGAACAACATCACTTAGCAGAAATAAGTGGAGCAAAGGTATTGAAAATACACATTGATCAAAAAGGTATAATGAGCTTACATTAGATCTGAAAATCAATGAGTCTAAGTTGTATGTATGAATAGATCATTTACTATTTTATTTTAACCATTGGATCAGAAATTCTCTTAACCAAGTAGGATTTAAAGATCCTTTCTATATTGAGATACATCCCAAGGAGTATCAAAAAGTTTGATCATGAAGATAGCATGAGATGCCATATACCATTTGACAAACTACACTAGGTTTGGTCATAGAAGGTAGCATAGATATGCCTGATATCAAGTGACAAACTATTGTATTAAATCCTCTAACAAGGTCACACCTAACAATGTGTTTGTAACCTTTAACAGGGTTGGCTCTTCACCGAGCTCACTATAGAAGTGAAAATTTTGGGTTACCGGTCCCAAGTGGGTTTTCCCTTAACAAGGTTTCCATGTTAAAAACTCATGTGTCAATGTGTTTATGAGTCATTAATTTAGTGTTTTGCATTACACATAACTAATTTGGATTGATCGATATACTCTAAGTAATTTAATGTTTTTTGGTAAATGAAAGATTGTTAATCGGTAAACTAAAAGAATAAGGTTTAAAAGAGAACTCCAAGCAGTAGTTGTTTGATAAGTTTATTTGAAGGCATTCATCTTATAGGACTGAAGATAACTAAAGGCTTATTATTGTGGAATTAAGTTTTTGGGTTGATTCATTGGAATATTTTTGAGGCCTCTAATTCACTCCCCTCCTCAGTTATTCTAACAATGATTAAGAGAGCTGAAGAAATTACAAAAAGGATGGATGATTTTTTAGATGAACAAAGAAGAGTCAACTGTATGTGATAGAGAGTATACCTACCAAGAACAACACTAAAACATGCAAACATTAAGGTTAGTCATTAGAAACATAATTAAGAGTGTTAGCATATTTTAAATGAAATCCAAGACAAGAACTTTCTCCACAACCTCTGATGAGCGAAACAAGGGAACCCAATGCCTTGTGATTTTCTCTTAGAGATGTATGTGGGTGTGCTCTCCCAACACAATATTTAAATCCCACTTTGATTCATTAAAGATAAGATAATAACTCAAGAATAAGTATAAGGAACTTGTCTCAAGCTTTCACCATTCATGAAAATGCAAAAACTAAGCTAAGGTGAAGATGCAAGAACCAAACTAAGATGATATGCAAGATTCAAAGAAACTAACATTCATTCCATTTAAGCCTAAGATGTGATAACTAGATTTGAAGATGAACTATAAGCATGAAAGCATGAACATGAAAACTAAGCTAAGAATTCTAAAGCTAAACTAGCATGATAACAATGCATAAAATGGAGATGATTTGCTCTTCTCAAGGGCCTCTATTTATAGATTTTTGAAAGGAAGGGACTTGGATAAGGTGGAGCACATGTGGCATCCACATAGGTGCCACATGAGGGACACATAAGCCATGCAAGAGGCCAAGTTTTCTCACACATGTGTGAGCAACTTGTGATGTGATGGGTCAAAGTGTACTTAAAGTACACATATGAAGGGTCTTGTAAGAGGTGTAAGAGCTTTAGTCCAATAAAACACTTTTAGAAAGTGTAAGAAAGTGTCATAAAGGTTGTAAGAAACCTTGTTGGCATGATTTGGAAAATTCAATATTTGGAAATTTGCTCACACGTGTTAGACAATAATTAAGACTAATATGTGTAGGAATCAAGAAATTAGCCTAATTAACCTTAGTTAATTAGTGAGTAGGTTTATTTGGTGAGAGTGATGTGAGGTCGGGTAGGATCTAGGTTCAAATTCATTTAAACCTATTTAAATTTAGATTAATTGTGGTTTAGTAGAATTGTCATATGGAGGAATAAATAAATTAAAAATTTATTTAAAAGGGATTAATGAGTGAAATGTATTTAAATAAGATTTAATACATTAAAGGGGGATGGTATTTAAATTAAATTTAAATACTATGGAAGATGAATCATATTTAATTAAATAGATAGAAGAATATAAGAAATATAATTAATTAATTAAAATTAACTATAATTTTATGGGAATATTAATTACATTAATATAAGGACAATTTTGGACATCTACATTTTGTCCCTCTTTGATGTGGCATTGAAAGTGGCATCGCGTCAAAAAAAAAAAAAAAAGATGCCCCAGAAAGGTTAGGAAAACCTAAGACGATGAGGGTAGAGAAGTGTGCCCCCTCAAGAAAATAATAGGAAAAAATAATAAAATTTAATAAAATTTTCTCGAAAAGGGCATGAAGATGGAAAACCAATTGCATGGCATGTCCAAAGGAAATGGAGGAAAAAAAATGGGGATCCAGACGAAGAACGATGAGGAGAACGGAAGAAACGGGGCCCAAAGGGGCTATAAATAGCCTACCAAGGCCCAAAGACAAGTCATTTTCACTCATGGAGAGCAAAAAGATGGAAAAGGAGAGAAGCAATGGCAAAGATTCGAGAGCGTGCGCATCTTGGAGAGCAATTCAGGATCCATCAGTGACCCGCAGATGCCAGACCACTGGTGAGTAGTCAAAGGCCTCCTAGTCAATTATGCATTTATGGTTTTTTGTTGCATTTATGGTGCCCAAAATGCACTCTGAATCAACCCGCAATGCAGACGATGGTCGCCTGACCATCGTCTGCACAGACGGTCATCGGCCGATCATCGGCTTCGTAGATGGCCGATCAGCGATCAACGTCTGCATAGACAATGATCACATGATCACCGTCTACGAGGGTAGAGGGGAGGAGGAGAAACAGGGTGGAGATGGAGTAAGAACTCTACTATCTATGCGGAAAAGAGGCAGGGGCCTAAACTGCCATCTCTGTAGATCGGTAGTTGTGAAGAACCATCATCTGCGAGGGTAAACCAGTGTCTCCACTAAATGACTCGAAAATAGATGAAAAAGAGGGAAAGGAGAGATAGGGGGTCCATAAGCATTTTGCGATGCCCCAGATCAGGCTACGGTCATTTTTTGATGCCCCAGAATGCTATCTAATATCTGACATGGGTATGTGGTGGATGTAGGAGGATACCATTTCCTTCAGGGTGAGGGAGTGTTATCCAGCAATGATGGTACTATCTCATGAGCTGGCAACTGATGAGTGGGGATTGGTTACTCTGTGTGGATTGGAGCATGTGCACCTCTAGCCCCACTTGAGAGTGCATAATGCTCTCATGTCAGCTTTGATCGAGAGGTGGTATAGTACCACTTTGAGCTTTCACTTCCCTACAAAGGAAGCTACTATTACTCTACATGATGTGTGGAGGATTTATAGAGTGTCGATTCGAGGGCTGATGCTCAAGTACTACTTTGAGGGGTCATAGCCTCACATGGAGATGGCCTTCGAGAGGACATATACTAAGATACCAACTTCATGCCAATAGATGTCATGGGCTGGGGTGACGAAGGAACGACCACGGTTGTGATGGGTGGTACTTTATTTGGCAAGGCTTATTAGAGGATGACTGATGCCTGATTCTGCAGGCAAGCGATTCTCGATTGGCTAGGCACGAGTGTTGAGAAATATGGTGGAGGACAGGGACCAGTACTTGTGGGGATACACTATCCTTGGGTAGCTTTATTATGATCTACACATGTATGCCTACCGTAAGGGTAGGTCATTAGGAGCAGGTTGTACATTGTTACTTGTATGGGCATGGGAGCATATTGTTGTCATACAACCGATCTATACATAGGAGACCAGACATGCTTATGAGCCATTTGCATGCAGCTATAGGCCACTAATTAGCTATGAGTCTACAAACTCGATTGGATACTGGTGTCAGACCTTGGATGAGATGGGTGACATTCAGTGGGCACCATATGTAGGGTGTGAGGCATGGGGCCACCAGGTCCCACGGAAGGATGGATACACTGAGGATGGGCATTGTGACTCATATTATCTCATATTTATATAGACTTATTATTGATTGATAAGACAGACATCTTATGTCATTTCCAGGTACATGTCATTGAGGATATGATGACAGATGGGACAGGTTCAAGAGGTCATGCCAGATAGATTTCCTCATCCCTTGGTGACTCAGGAGGTGGGTAGCATTTGGGGTATAGGAGTAGACTTGCAGGGAGCTTGGGGATCATGGATGGGCATGATTGAGGTACCATGGATTAGAGAATGAGAGTCACTACATGATGTTGGAATCATCCTAGCATATGCATAGTGGTGGGGGACGCACAAGATGATTAGACTGATAGCTATCGGGGTGGTACAGGCGGATGAGAATCCTAGAGAGGGGGAGGAGGGAGGAGGAGAGGATGGGGATGATGGAAATGATGAGGGAAGAGATGGAGGAGATGTCAGAGGGAGGAGAGTCTAACCTAGGGTAGTTGTCTCTAGGCGACGAGGACAGGTGGAGTTACCAGTAGGGAGGCAGCCACCAGTGAATCTAGATATGCAGGGACCAGTATAGGGACAAGGTCCATGGGGGCCACAAGGGCCACCAGGATAGGGATAGGGGAAATAGGTATAGGGACAAGGGCCACTGGCCAAATACATAGCACAGGATGTATATGACACTATGGTGGTAGAGCGGGACAGTCTACGGACTAAGCTCGGGAGAGTTCAAGGGTTACTGGCTACTTCTTAGGAAACTGAGAGTAGTGCATAGGCAGAGATCCTGAGGCTATAGGAACTATTTCCACCTCCAAGGCTATATCTAGTAGTCTACAGATGTAGTTAACCTGAGTACATGGGCTCTTATATTGGAGACAGCTCAGGGAGATGGTGCACAGAGTGCATTAGAGCACTTAAAGGAATGGGTGGATAGCGGGGAGTTTGAACTATGAGGAAAGGAGGAGGGGGAAGGAGAGGATCTGGAAAAAATGTCAGCTTAGATAGTATCTCTAATAGTAGAGTGAGACCTAGCATAGAGGCAAGCGAAGGGTTACAGGGCTGAACGAGATATAGCTCGCCAAGCAGGCAGGGCCGGAGGATTAGGGCAAGTGCTAGCAGATGCCTTTTCAGCATAGAGGGAGGTTGGTCAAAGGGGATGAGAGTCCACATATTACATGGGCCTCTATCACAACATTGTGCTAGAGGGACATCAAGAGCCCACATACTCAGAGAGATCAGTTTCCCAGAGTACAGGGTGAGATTCACAGGGATCAGTGGGGTTACCATCGCGTCCGAGTAGGGGTGTCGGGCCATCACAGCCACCACCATGATTCTTCTTAGGCCATTTTGATAACATTTTGTATGATTTATGAGACACTTGATGTACAAAATACATTATATATACATGGACTTTTGTGGTGTTCTATTGGACTTGTGTGACATTATTCTATATGATGCTTATATGATGCTTATGATGTTTACTGATATGCAGGATGAGGTGAATTTATATAATTATGTTGACCTATTTGTGATGTAGGGGATGAGATGCATATATATTATATGTTACATGTGTAAATGCTTATATATGGATGTATATTCTATGTAATGATGTAATGTGTAATTAATGTTAATGATTAATGCTTAATGAATGTATGAATGGGTGAATGGACTTAATAGATGAACAATACAATTATAATGATGAATGATTAATGGATGAGATTATACTAACTAAAATGGATTAACAATGTGATTAATGATTAATGATTAATGTTTTAACAAATGCAACTATAATGCTTAATGACTAATGAATGGACTAACAAGGCAACTTCAATGATTAGGTATTAATGAATTGACCTAATGAATGGAACTAATAATACAATGTTAATGATGAATGTAATAACTAGATGGATGCAATGTGACATATGAGCAAAATGTTTTTGTGTGTATCAAATAGGTCTAATAGAATCACTTAGGTAACTGGACAGAGGGAATAAACAGAAACCTTGCCAAGAGCAACATGCAACATGTAAAATGACTAGACTAAAATGCGATCCTAACTACATGATGACAGTGGGATTGATATCGTGTTAATGTTGGAGAGCACACCCTAGTTTGATTTTGCAGAAGGAGTTATGCACCATGTGTTAGAAAACACAAGTGACATGGTTCCTTTGCATGGACTAGACTCTCAGACATAATAGGTTGCCAGGAACAAGAATGCTAGATAGTCAGAGATGATAGGACCTATGAAATGTTACTCATGAGGAGACACAGTGTACCCAAATCTAGATTTGGATTACACAGAACCCTACCCCCGGTGAAACAAGGAAAGTCAATCTTGTTTGTTGATTTGGTGAAAACTATCATGATCACTGTGTCTAAAATAAAGCTTAGTGTTGATGGGGTAAGCTTAGTCGTGCGGGAATACAATTTTATTGCGGAAGTGAACAATAGTTGGGGGACTACAAACCTTATTATGGAAATGAGTGTTGAATGAAAGGTGGTGGAAATAGATGGTGGATCTGACTACACATGGCGCCTGAGATAGGTTTTCACCTGGGTACTTATTCATTGCGCCACCGGAGTGGTTTTCACAGATGGATGTTCATTTATTTCTCTTTCTCTTTTTGATTTTATTACTTTTTGATTTTTTTCTTTGATTTTTATTTTTATTTTTGAAAATTTTGCAATGTTTTTGAATTTTTTGTTTTTTCTGATTTTTTGGGGATTTTTTACCGCTTTCTGCTGTACACGGACTGCTGAAGGATCAAGCATAGAAGCGCTTGAGATGCAAGATATTTATAGGATCAGGAATTGGATTTCCTTCAGGAGTGGCATTCTGATAGGCACCAGACCCAAACTTTGCTATGAATATGAATGATCCCAACCAGTTGGGCTCAAATTTTTCTTTCTTGTAACGATTCTGGAGATTCTTCATATTGTATTGCAGGACAAGATCACCAACCTCAAACTGACGAGGTTTGATCCTTTTATTGAAATGAAGGTGAAGGCAATTTTGATACACATGGAGGTGGTTTAGGGCACTGAGGCATCTCTCATCAAGGATTTCTAGCTCTTGTAAGTGAGCAACTCAGTATTCTTCTTTGGACAACAGATTCTTGAGAGAAATTATGAGGGAAGGGAGCTCAATTTCAATGGGTAGAATAGCCTCAGTGCCATAGACAAGGGCAAATGGAGTGTCTCCAATGGGGGTTGGAATGGATGTTTGGTAGGCCCAGAGGGAAATATTAAGGAGAAGGTGCTAATCACGACCAACTTCATCGATTATTTTCTTAAGGATCTTGAGGATAGTTTTATTCGTAGCCTCTACTTGGTCATTACCTTGCAGGAAATACTTGGAAGAGGTATGATGGGTAATGTTGAACTTTCTACATAGCTCGGTGACATACTTGTTTTTAAAAGTTCCTCTGTTATCAGTAACAATGTCTTGAGGAATGCCATAGCAACAGATAAGGTAGTTCAAAATAAACTTCGAGATCTATTTTCCAGTAGTGTAGGTAAGAGGAACAGCTTTGACCCATTTAGTAAAGTATTCGATAGTGGCAAGGATGAATTTATGGCCATTCAAATAATTTGGAAAAATCTAGCCAACAAGGTCTAGGCCCCAATGGGAAATGGGCCAAGGGGTGATGGTGGGTTGAAGGGATTAGGAGGGAGTGTGTATCAAATTGCCATGCAGTTGAAAAGGAATACTTTTTTCACATAGTTGTAGGCGTCCTGCTCCATAGTAGGCCAATAGTATCTAGTATGTAACAATTTCTTGGCCAAAGTGAGTCCACTAGAATGAACCCCACAGATTCCTTGATGTACCTCCTCCAAGGATGTTTGTGCTTCATCAGAATTCAGACACCTTAGAAGAGTCCATTGAAATGCTTTCAGAATAGGGTATCTCCAAGGATTGTGTAACAAGAAGTGTGGGGAATGAAGGTTTTATGTTGATTAGGTGTTAAGGAAAGTGGGGTATTTTTGTCATTAAGGTAGGAATACATTTATTGATACCATGGGAAATTAGGATCAACAATTTCACACACCATTTCAGAGTTTGGTTGGTCACAGGCAGGGACCGTAAGATTCTCAACAAGAAACTCGTACCATGTACTATGTTCTAGCATGGTAATCATAGATCCAATGGTATCCATTGCGTCAGGTGCTTTGTTGTTTGTATAGGGGATTTGTTGAAAGATTAAGTCAGTGAAATGTTGTTTAAGATCCTCCACCGTGCGGCAATAGGGAAGCATGTTATCATCCTTCATTTGATATTCATCCATAACTTGCTTGATAACCAATTGTGAATCACCTAATACCAACAAACTAAGAATCTTCCATTGTATGGCCTGACAGAGTCCAAGTACAAGGGCTTCATATTCTGCAATATTGTTTGTACAAGGAAATTATAATTTGTAGGACTTATGGATGAGATCTCCTTTTGGTGTAACAAACAAGATTCCTTCCCCTGATCCTTTCTAAGTGAAGGATCTGTCAAAGTAGAGCTTCCATGGGTACTCAGGGCAAGATTGAGGACTGATTCATCTAGAAAATCTATGATTAGGGGATGTTTATCGTCAACAGGTGCTTTAGCTAACTAATCTGCAATGACTTGTCCTTTAATAGATTTTCGATCCACATAGACAATATCAAATTCATTGAGAATCATGACCCATTTCTCAGTGCAGCAAGTGAGAGCAATTCATGAAAAAAAGATATTTGAGTGGATCAATCTTGGCAACAAGGTGAATCTTGTGATTGAGCATATAATGTCATAACTTCTGTGTACAAAAGACAATAGCCAAACATGCCTTCTCAATAAGGGAATAATTCAATTCATAACCAAGAAGTGTCCTACTGAGGTAATAGATTGCTCATTATTTTCTAGTATCATCTAATTGTGCTAAAAGGGCTCCCAATGCAACCAGTGTAGTTGATATGTACAAAATCAGAGGGCAGCTAGCAACAGGTAGCACTAGCACAGGTGGATTAGCAAGATAGACTTTAAGTTTCTCAAATGTTGTTTGATATAAGAAATCCCATTGTAATTTGACATTCTTGCATAGGAGATGTGAAAAAGGGATGTGTTTTATCTGCGAGCTGTGACATGAATCTCTTGATAGACTGGAGTTTTCCTTGTAAGCTGCGTAATTGCTTCAATTTTTTAGGCAGTGGCATCTCTAGGATGGATTTGACCTTCTTTGGATCCACTTCTATTCCACATCGTGACACAATGTATCCCAACAACTTTCCAGATTGTACTCCAAAGACACACTTTTTCGGATTTAGTCGAAGCTTGTATTTCTCCAATCGCTCAAAGATTATGGTGAGGATAGGAATGTTTGATTCACATGTCTTGGATTTTCCCAAAATATCATCTACATAGTCCTCCATAATGACATGTAAAAGGTCATGAAAGATAGTAGTCATTTCTCACTGATAGGTGGCTCTAGCATTCTTGAGACCAAAGGGCATCACCTAATAATAGAAGGTACCCTAGGGTAT
This sequence comes from Thuja plicata, assembly GCA_018584345.1. Classification (NCBI taxonomy): domain Eukaryota; kingdom Viridiplantae; phylum Streptophyta; class Pinopsida; order Cupressales; family Cupressaceae; genus Thuja; species Thuja plicata. Next base: position 2,355,896 of record MU225736.1, on the reverse strand, counting down.
TGTGAATGTAGTTGTGTGTTGATCTTCTAGTGCTATCCTGATCTGATTGTAACCAGAGAAGCCATCCTTGAGGGATAACATCTCATGTCCGGCAGTCAAATCCACTATAATGTCAATATTAGGAAGTAGAAAATCATCCTTGGGACATGCAAGATTTAGGTCTCTGAAGTCTGTGTAGATGTGAATTCCCCTAGCAGGATTGCCTACTAGTACAATATTGGAGACCCATTCAGGATAGTCAATAGGTTGGATTACTTTAGCGTCGAGCATCTTCTAAAGTTCTACTTTGACTACCAATGCTACTTGTGGATGCATCGGAGTTTCTGTTTAACAGGTTTCACATTGGGATCCATCGCAAGATGGTGCATGACAAGATCTGTATATATCCCAGGCATGTCTTTGTAGGTCCATGCAAAGTTGATTTTATGTTTCTAAAGGAATTTGGTCATGTCTTTCTTTTCTTTCTCATTAAGAGATACTGCAATGTAGGTGATTTGTGGATTCTCTTCGGTACCAAGATTGATAGGGATAGTATCTTCAATGATCATAGAAGATACCTCTACTTCTGATGATATGAACAGTAGGTCAACTTATCTCCTCTAGCACCTCAAAAAGGTTTTCACTAGAGGATGCATCCTTTATTTTATCTTTTTCCTCATCCAAAGGTGCCTGCAAGAGATTTTCACCAGAGGATGTTTCATTATTTTGATTTTTTTATTTTTATCTTCATTTTTGAGACTAAGAGAGTTGACCTGGATGTCGAAGTAGGCTTTCTCACTGTAGTGGATCTATTGTTCATATTCTCAAAGATTCTTAAGTCCAAAGAGAGCCAATACTACCTCATCCAAATCGCAAATGTCTAAAGCTGGTGTTGAATTTTGCTGATCCTAGTCAATTAGTTCAAGGTTTGTGAGGGGAAGGTGAGGGCATGAAAGGTCAGCTTGTGTGATGGTGAGAACATGGGAAACGTCATCAAGGGCACCTTCAATGTAATGGAAAGGGATTTCAAAGAGCTCTTCTTCAGTGTCTGAATCCGATGTGGCTAAACAATAGTCCTTGACAAAGTTAGTCTTAGTTTCTATAGAGCCTAGTATGTGTCCTCAAGGATAAGGATTTTCCATGATAATCCTCTTTTTACCAATTTCATTAGCACCAAGGCCAGTACCATGATATCCCATGCTTTCAACAATGGGAGTAGCTTTGACATACTTTCCTTTAGGGAAAGTCGCATTTTTTTTTCTTCTTCATCGTTTTAAAGCCAATCAAGGACATTGCATTCCATGTGCTCATCTGATATGGACCCCCAATGTTGAAAAGTGGTGGTCTTTCAATGCATGAGATCTTTCTCCTTAGAGGGAGGTAATAGTGAGGGTCTCCCATAGGATTTTTGGGACAAAGGGAGTTTCCCAATGCATAGAGCACTTTCAAATTTGTATTCTCCCATGCCCTGATCTATGAATGTGGCCTTTGTTTCAGATTCAAGTGTTTTATCATCAGTGACCTTTTCTTTTCCTTTGGATTGATTAGCTGGTATCTATGGTTTTTGTTCTATAGATGAAGAGGTTCTTGGGATAGATGTTTCTTTATTAAAATGTTGGCCAAATTCATTTAGTGGACAATAATTGGATTGTTTGCCTTCCAGTCTCTTGCAATATTGAAAGGGCTCAAGATCTCCGAGAATTGTGATTTCTCTACCATAATGTGGGAACTTGAGGCATTGATGATAGGTAGAGGGTACACCTTTGATAGCATGTATCCATGGTCATCCCAATAAGATGTTGTATGGTAGATCCAGATCCATCATGTGGCAAACAGTTTCAATTAAGGTTGGGCCCACTTGTACGGGTAGTGTGATCAAACCTTTGCTTTCTCATTCTCTGTCATCATAGGCCTTTATTGTGATTCACTTTTCTACATCCAGGAGGTCCTAAGAAAGACCAATGTTATGAATAATTTTCAATGTACACAAATTCAGGCCAGATCCACCATCTATAAGGACTAGTTTGATTTTAACGGATTAGATTTTGGCTTCAATATAAAGGGATTTATTATGATGAAGGTCGGGACCACAGAAGTCTTTGTCGATGAAAACAAGATGCTCTTGTGCAGCTAAATTCTCGATCATGGCTTGGAACTGGGCAGCATTGATATTTTCAAGAACACAGGATTTATTTAAAGCATCTTCAAGGATTTATTTATGAATAGGTGAGGTACGCAAGAGTTCTAGAATAGATATTTGTGTAGGCGTCTTTCCCAATTGTGCCAATAGGTCATAGCGTGAGGCAGGCCAAGCAGTGGTAGAATATGCAACTAGTGGATTTGCAGATGTGGAAGGTTTATCAACATCTTGGACAATGACTCTGGGTCTATGTGTGGTAGCATTACAATCAACAACTTTGAGGACTATGGTATTGACATGTGTTTCAGATTCTTCAATGTGTCCACAAAGAGCGTCAAACACAAAGATATTATTTTCTTCTAGACTCCCACATGTTTGATCATTGCATGTGATAGTATTGGTAGACTAATCATATGGGATTGCATTAGATGCATTATTTTGATTGTGTCGCAGAAAAGGTTGATTGTAGACTTGAAGTTTTTCATTTTATGAGGATGCATTCTGGCTTTCAACTTTGATTTTTCCATCATCAATGAGATTTTGCACAAAGTGTCTGAGCTTCATGCATTTCTTCGTGTCATGTGCTTTGATGCAATGATAATCATAGTATTCATTTTCTCTATACCATACGGGTTTAGGTTGATTCTCATCTAAGGGTCGAGTATTTGGATAAATTTTCATTCCTTGATCTGCAAGTTGTTTAAAGATCATGTCCAAGGGTTTTTCTAATGTTGTGAATTGTCATCATTTCCAGTTGTTTTTATTGTCTTTGTTGTTGTTGTTGTTGTTACAAGGGAACAAATATGATTGATTGTGCGGTTGTTGTTGATTATTGTTCTGATTGTTGTTTTGGTACTGATTCTGATTTTGGTTGTTCTGATGATTTTGATTTCTGATTGTTATTGTTGTGATTGTTTTGATTATTATTGTTGGATGCTTGAATTGTTTGAACATGTTTAGCATCAGTCACACCATCATTGAAAACTCCTTTGTTCTTACTCCATAATTTTGGTTTATCATTATTGGAAGGAGTATAATGTTTGATGGTACCTTTTTGCAAAAGTACATCTTCAATGTCTTTTCCCTTCTTAACAAGGGACTCAAATGTGCCAGGTGAAGCCATTTTCATTTGGAAAGACATCTCAGAGATCAACTTCTTTTTGAAGATGTCAATTAAGTGACTATCAGGTATTTTCCATGGCATGTGATTCACAATATAGTTCCATCGTTGTAAGAAACTAGCAAAGGTTTCTCCATTCTTTTGTTTAGTATTCCACAAATCACTGAGAGGTACTTGATGCTCAATGTTATATGAATATTGTCCAACAAAATTCTTTGTGAGATCAGAGAAAGTACCGATTGACCCATAAGGAAGGGTCATGAACCATTCCAAAGTTGCGCCTCCAAGACTCCTAGTGAAGAGTCTTTTTAGGTAATTTTCGTTATAGGAAACTTCTTGACATGTGATGTAAAATTCTTTGAGATGTTGTAGAGGACATGTTTCACCTTTGTATTTCTCAAATTTAGGCATCTCAAAGTTTGGAGGGAATGGTTGCATTGTGATGGATTTGTCGAATGGGTAGGGACAAATCTCTTCAAAAGAAAACTCCTTTTTGCCCCCATTTTGTAAACTATACACAAGGCATTTGAGCTCATTAACTTGTTGGGATAAATCTAGAGTGTTATGCGAGGTAAATTATGGTACATAATTTGATCCTTATCCAAATTGTGTAGCCAAAAACCCTACAGTAGTCATAACAATTGTAGGAGGAGGTATGTATTGATGAGCTCTAGATGTGTTGGTTGTAGATGTATTCATGCCCATTGTTTGAAACATAGATGATGTAGTTAAGGGAATATAAATATGCCCTATGTTGTTGACATTAGAGTTTTCTCCTTGAGTGGCACTTGTCGTGGTGCTATTATGTGTAGTAATGTTTGGAAAAATACTTAGGATCTGTTGGATTTGTTCTTGTGTTAATTGAACTGTTGATGTAGTTGTTGATGTTAATGTAGGCATTGATGTGGGAGGTTCAATAGAAGCCCCTTTACCAGTATCACATGATGATGTAGCATTTTAATTAGAAGCCATGGCTGCAGTCATGGCAGCTGTGGCTTTGATGATGTTTTGAGTAAGGAGTGATTCATCAAAGTCTATGGGCACTGTAATTCCATTTCAAATGAGGTTCATGAATATTTCATCACCTTCTTGACTAATGGCATTTTCAACCATTTCTAAGTTATATGGATCCTTAAGGAAATCATTCACTTGTGTAGGTCTTTCATCCTGATCCACTAACTCAGTTTCTTCAGGAGGATCAACTGGTACTTCATTGCCTTGAAATAATTGATGAGCAAAAGGATTCTCCTCATAGGTAGCATTATTTAGTGTTGCATGCCTCATGTTTCTAGCTTGGGATCAAGTAACTACCATATAATGGAAGATTTAGAAGAATGAAAGACAAGAAGATGTAATAGGGAATGGAGCAAAGATCTGATTTGATTTGATTGATTGGATTGGATTGATTGATGTTTGAACAAGGATTGGTTTGATTTTTTCATCCAAATTGATTGATGATTTGATTTTTATTTAAAGGTTTTTAGAACAAAACCTAGGCATAACAAGACCTTGTGATGACACAAATACAAAAGGATTTAAGTGATACATTTCCTACTTGAAGATGGACTTGTGATCTCAAGCAAAATGGGATATGACCAATGGATTTAAATTACTTGAGACGGACTGGTGGTCTACAAGCAATGTTGTATTTGTTTGAATATGAAGGTTTGTAATAATTTTGATTAAGGTCTTCCAACCTAAAAGGGATTGATTTCATTTTGATTTCATTTTGATAAGGAGATTTGATCTAATGCTCCAAAAGGAAGAATGATGTTTGATCATGATGGAAGAATTGAAGAATTGATTTTAGAAACAAGAGGCTTGTTTAATCGTATTGCTCAAGGGTGACAAAGGCACGATTGAGATGATATTTGGCCATGAAATTGCAAAATTTGTTGTTGTACACAATCTTGTCAATTTTCTCGTAATACTCAGTTTCTTGTTTGATCGATTGGGCATGTTTTTTATATCCTTTGATTCTACAAGTATTCTCTTTTTGTTCTCGACAAATTGAAGGTGTTGGAAGTTTAACTTTCTTGTGTTTCTTGGAATCGGTCATGTCCTATGGTAAAAATATGATTTTGACTAAGCAACTGAGTGTTTCAGGACAAATAATTTCAAGATCCCATAGAGGACCAAATTTCAAATATTTTCGCAAATTTTGAAGCTCACTATTTTCAAGAAGATACGGTAGTCTCAGACGTAGTCATCGATATGCGCATACGGTGATATGCACAGATGGTGATCTGCGTAGATGGTGATCTACGCAAAAGTCAAATCTAGAGCAGAGACAATAGACTATTGTTAGGGTAGTTTCTTGATGTTTTGAATAGATTTTTGACTTCAGTTAGATTTTTGACGGATTTTTTCAATGGTAAGAACCAATTTCAGCGTAATCAAACTAGAAAATAACCAGCATAGGTCTTGAAAACAATCCAACAAGGGACAAAGCAACCTTGAGGGATACAATCATGTGTGAAAAATTTGTTCATTTGAATGTTCGTTTATGTTTTGATTTTGTCAATGTTTAAGCACTTCAAACACAGCCTACCTAAGGAATTGGTGTAGCATGAAAATTTTTGCCTGTAAAGCTTAGGCACACACATGAGCTAATCAGAATATGATCGTCACCAAGCATGCAATGGCTCCAATTATGACATCGTATTAGCTGACTCCAAATGCTCAAAGTGGCACGAATATATGAGTAATCTTGGGGAAGTTAATATCTTCCTTGCACAAGCATTATCACCTTTCAGGGGTGAACCGGGTGGCTTCTATGCCTAGAGTGCTTAGTAAGGGTCTCCATTTGATTTTATCCTCTATGTCTGTGCAAGGACAATTCAGGTGTATAGCCCCATAGAGCATCTTGACAAAAGTGGTCACGTAAACATGTTTGAGACCATGAGGCCGCACTTATGTTAGACAAGAGCCGAGTATAAGCTCAAATGCCAACTGAATCCCAAGGCTTTAATCCCAAGGATTAAATTTGATTAATGTGAGTTGGAGTCGTGTGGCTTACACCTCTTTCTCATGTGGGTCATTCCTGGGAGATTTTTTCCTCAACCGGTAGGCCCATATAAAGGATTAATTGTAAAACATGGATTAGCGACAAAAAGGGGTCTAGATTTCTAATTTTCCCTCAAGGGGAAAAGAGCATACTCTCCTACCCAGTTTCATTTTCTCCCAAACATGCCAAACACTTGTTCTTTCCAAAAAGACTTATTTTCCTAAAACAAAATAAACATGTCTAGGTTTTTGATCTTCCCAAAAAGGAAGAGAGCATACTCCCCTAATGTTTATTTTGAATCACACAAATAAACCTCCTAATTAAATCTAGGTGCCTAATAAAACATATGCTAAGAAGCACAATCATTTGGTTGGAATTTTCAAGGCAACCTACAAGAACAAATGTGAGTAGTTTTGTTTTTGTTTGGCTTCTCCAACATCCTACAAGCACAAAAAGTTAGTAGTCTCTAATATTATGGTCTTCAAAAGTGGTGTTGCAAAACCTTGAAAGATATCAGTAACCCTAAAATCTGTTGGAAAATAACAAATCATAGTAAAAATGTGTAGATGGAAGAGTACAGTCGCAGATGGTGATTTGCATAGACGGTAAAGTTAGAGCGCAGACAGAAGTCTGTGGAAGGTAGAAACTAATACCTATCAAAAAATTGAAAATTTGCAGACAACAGTTTGAGGATGTAGACGGTAATATGCCGAGATGGTAGAGTTCCTGCATAGATGGAAAAAAATAGACAGTTAGTAGAAAAATAGATTTAATAAACAAAAATATTAAATTTTTAACTAATTTTGGCAGCGTTTAACTCTTAAAAATTAACACTCTGTCAGAAACTCGAGAGTTAGAAATCTCAAAAATCAGCAAAAGATGTTTTTAAGCAAGTTCAAATTAAATCTAGATTTTATGACTCAGAGACGGTTGTTGGCAGGAACAGACGGCGGATCTGTGCAGATTGTGATATGCGCAAATGATAGTTTGGGGACGTGGATGGCAAAACCAGTGCGGAGATGGCTCTGTGTAAAAAATTTCCAGAATGATGAAAATCACAGAAAACATTGTAAATTAGGGACGTGGCTCCCACTGAGTGTGCCAAAGTGTATGTGATATAAATTATACCTACCAAGAACAACACTAAAACATGCAAACATTAAGGTTAGTCATTAGAAACATGATTCAAAGTTTTAGCATATTTTAAATGAAATCCAAGACAAGAACTTTCTCTACAACCTCTGATGAGCCAAACAAGAGCACCTAATGCCTTGTTGATCTGCTTTTAGAGATGTATGTGGGTGTTCTCTCCCAACACAATATTTAAATCTCACTTTGATGCATGAAAGATAAGCTAATAACTCAAGAATAAGTATAAGGAACTTGTCTCAATCTTTCACTATTGATGAAAATGCAAACAACTAAGCTAAGCTGAAGATGCAAGAACCAAACTAAGATGATATCCAAGATTCAAAGAAACTAAGATTCATTCCATTTAAACCTAAGATGTGATATCTAGATTTGAAGATGAACTATAAGCATGAACATGAAAACTAAGCTAAGAATTATAAAGCTAAACTAGCATGATAACAATGCATAAAATGGAGATGATTTGCTCTTCTCAAGGGCCTCTATTTATAGATTTTTGGAAGGAAGGAGAGGACTTGGATGAGGTGGAGCACATGTGGCATCCACATAGCGGCCACATGAGGCACACATAAGCTATGCAAAAGGCCAATTTTTCTCACACATGTGTGAGCAACTTGTGATGTGATGGATCAAAGTGTACTTAAAGTACACATATGAAGGGTCTTGTAAGAGGTGTAAGAGCTTTAGTCCAATAAAACAGTTTTAGAAAGTGTAAGAAAGTGTCATAAAGGTTGTAAGAAACCTTGTTGGCACCAATTGGCATGATTTGGAGAAGTCAATATTTAGAAATTTGCTCACACATGTGTGAGCAAATAATTAGGACTAATATGTGTAGGAATCAAGAAATTAACCTAATTAACCTTAGTTAATTAGTGAGTAGGTTTATTTGGTGAGAGTGATGTGAGGTAGGGTAGGATCTAGGTTCAAATTAGTTTAATCCAAAATAAATTTAGATTAATTGTGGTTTAGTAGAATTAAGTCATATGGAGGAATAAATAAATTAAAAATTTATTTAAAAGGGATTAATGAGGGAAATGTATTTAAATAAGATTTAATACATTAAAGGGGGATGGTATTTAAATTAAATTTAAATACTATGGAAGATGAATCATATTTAATTAAATAAATTTAATTAAATAGATAGAAGAATATAACAAATATAATTAATTAATTAAAATTAACTATAATGCTATGGGAATATTAATTACATTAATATAATGATGATTTTAGACGTCTACATCAACAATAATACTGGATTAGGGTATATCAAGCATGGGGAATCACCATACCAAGCTAATCCAAAGAATGTCTATGCAAATCCAAGACCAAGAAGGCAGTCATGCAATCACTATGGAAAACCAGGCCACACAACAAATATATGTAGGAGCAAAAAAAAAGGTATTCCTAAATCCACACCTTCATTCATAGGAAATTGTTATAAATGTAACAAGAAAGGACATAAAGCATATGACTATAAATCTGAGGTGAAACAACCAAAGAAGGAAAACTACATGGAAAAGTATTGACCTTCTTGCAAAATGAATGGGCACACATCTCTTGAATTCATGAAGAAGAGAAAGAAACCATGGAAGCCAAAAGATCAAGAAAATGCTTATCAACCAAAAAGAGTCAATAACTCATATGTTTGGGATTACAATACATGGGCAAACTGCACAACATGTGGAAGATTTGGTCACATAGCTGAAAATTGCGTGAGGAAATGGACAAGAAAGTCTAGATGTTGGACTAACCCCAGAATGGCATGCTTACACTATCATAGGGCCGGTCATCTAAGAAAAGACTGCAGAGACCGAGTGACAAAGACAAGCACTTTTCCCAATGGCAATACCATTGAAGGCATCAGGAAGATGAGAAACAAAATGTGGAGGAAATCTACAAATACTAATGAAGCTAGACTGATCAATTCAATTGGTGACACCTTATCTAATGGATCTGGTGACATTACCACCCCCACCTAAGTAGAACAAGTATGGAACTGCATTATACTAAGTTATACTTTACATCAGCTCCATTATACATAGATGAAATGTCAAACAAGCATGATTAAAGATGCACTATGGTATTACTTTTTATGATTTTATGAATGCAATCTTGTCAGTCAACGCTTACCAAAAATCATCAGTGTACATACAAAGCTAAGTTGTCTATACTTACTGAGAATCATCGGTTAACATATAAAGTTGAGTTACTAGTGTAAATCGAGCTTCATCGATAAATATGTGAAAAGATAATATCATCTTCGCTATAAACCGAGATCCATCGGTAAACATATGAAAGGTCAGATGAGTTAACACTTGCCCCGAGCATCACGTTCTCACTGAGAATGAAGTTTGTTTGTAACCCAAGCGACTTCATCTTCAAACACCAATAAGTAGGTGAAGCATTAATGACACTACTTAGGGAAAATGTCTATAAAAAGGCGACAGAACTCATTATTTACAATGCAAATTAGAGAAAAACTAGAGCACAAAGTGACCAACCCTTACCAGATCACAGAGTGACTTACACATTGTTCATAGCACTCAGACAGACTTTTTGAAGCTACAGAAGGTTAAAGTATGTAACAACATTCACCGAGCACTTTATTTGTTTATTGGAAAAGCCCTAAATTTCAAAAACTATGGCAACTACATCCCGTGTTTCCAAGATCAAGAATGCCAAGGAGAAAAAGGTTAATCTGGTCAAGAACACCACTTGTGAAGAAACTCATTACAAGATATGTCTTGAGGTTGCTTCACAACCTGACAACGCTGGTGCATTCTCTAGTATACTAGCTAGGATTTTTCTTGTTGAGGACGTATGAGCGTATATTCACTGCAAGATCACTGAGATAGGAGATCTTGAGGTTGAGAAAGCTTACAAAGAGCTTTGCAAAGATGGAAGCATCAAGGAGGAACACAAACACGTTGAGTTCAAAGGGATGACAAATGCCCTAATGTTCCCAAAGGAATTCAAGACAGAATGGATCAAGATTGTACTAAGTTGGGTACATGACCAAAAAATGTGGCTGGATGAGCCAAAGCAAATCACCAGGGATGTGATACACATTATGACCGGTTATCCTATAACTGACAAAGCCAAGGCACTCAAACACCCTCCTCGCCCCCAAATTGAGAAGACAATAGGTACAGTATGGGATGGAAGAGGACTGAAGGTAACCACCATCACCGATTTAGAACTAAAGTTCAGTGCATGTGTCTTAGGTTACAAAATATTTCAGGAAAGCAAGCTAAACAACATTGCAAGTGGAGATGTTGATACTACCCACAAGATTGTCAAGAAGGGCCTCCAACTGGATCTATCAAAAATTCTACTAAGGCAATTAGATGAGAACATGAGGACAATCAAGACTACAAAGTCTAACTCATGTAAGTTTGGTTCACTCATTATGTGTATATTTTTCTATTTTCAAGAATCCTTCCCATCTATCGGTAACATCAAATGGGACACTACCCGACCAGTGACCACACAGATTAGTGAGTTCATCAAATCACTAGGAGATCATTTTGAATCAGTCCTAGATGAATACTTCACTGGATTCAAAAATAGAATGTAAAAGAGGATAAGGATACCAGAACAACTAATAGAAAAATTCAAAGATGAAATTTGTTTTATGGTGGAAACCGATAATACATTTATCAAACCAGTTGTACCAAGGACATCATGGTTAGCACCACTTGACTATGAGGTCAACATAGATCAAGAAACAAATGTTATTGAGGCATTGTTGAATTAACCATTAGACAAATCACTACCTAGGTTTGGAACCTATGAAGAGGCCAAGGCAAGAATAAAGACCGGCCTAGTAGTGATGAAAATTGACAGAAAGAAAGAAAAAATGGTTGACACTGAAGAAAAAGTTATTGGTAAATGAAGAGGAAATAGAACAGACAGAATAAACTGAGGGTCAGTCACCTATTGGTGAAGCAGAAAAGGTGAGTGACTCTGAATCTATAGAGTCTAATGCACCATCCTCGAAAAAGCCAAGAACAACTATTGCATCAAGGAAAAGAAGTCAAACTACTAAGGCAGACTCACCACCTGTCAAGAAAGGACAAGTGAGAACATATAAAAGGAAACCTCAAACTGGGAAAAAGGCCCCGACAAAAAGAAGAAAGTTCATCAGAATGAAGGAAGACATAGTGGACACCAAAAAAGATGAGCAAGCTGTTAAGAATAAGTTCCCTACCACAATTGATGAGGTATGTGCATCTACCATCAAGATAGGTACAATAAATGACCCCAAGATTAGAAAATAGTTAAATCTAGATTTGGAGGATCAGAATAAGATAGAGGAGGCAATCATTACAACAATGTGTATATTAAAATATATACCAATATAGTTTGAAGGTAAAATGCCACAAGAACTTATGGACAAAATTTCAACAAGGTGGAAATTTGCATTACATTCTGAGAAACAGATAAGGGAAAGAGCCCTAGTTTCTATTATGCCTCCCAAGTCAAAAATGGAGGAGATTGAATAAATGATGAAGCTTCATTCCAAGATTTTCTCACCAAAATTAAGAAAGTGAGGATGAATGGAGAAAAATACATGATCCACCCAAGGAGGATTCAAGCCCCAAACGTGTACAAGAAGTTGCTGACAAGCCACACAATGAAGAAGATCAGGCTAAACCAAGCCCAGAACACATTTTTATAAATGATGGTGAGGATGTTAATGAAGAAGCATTGAACACAAAAACTAACAAGGATATAGATATTGTAGATGAAACATTCACCGATAACACTATCATTGATATCATAGAAGATGATCCTATAGATAAGGTAAAGGAAGATGAGGATATCACTGCTACCTCCGACCAGCCCAAAAAACATGACACAACAGAGGATACTGCATAGGTGAATATACCAGGTCAGATACCATTATTGATATAGGCTATCAATATCATCTCACAAAAGGATAAGTCACCCAAGCCTGATGCAAGCATACCCAAGGATAAGGGTAATGATGAACATAAAGATACAAATGATGACCAAAATGTCATAGATTGAGCACAAAAAGAAATAGATGAAGGGAAACAAGATAAAGGTGAAGAAGATAAGAAAGATAATGCTACTCCTAAGGATACTGAAGGAGATGTTGCAGATACACCGAAGGTTGATGTGGAGACATCAACTCCCAACCGACAAACAGATACCGAGCAGTAGGAAAAAGGCACAACACCACCAAATCCTTCATCAAGCACATCTGACCAAGCAAAGGATCTTTCTATGGTGCTACATACAAGTGCTTCCCACTCAGCATCCAAGAAAAAGAAGAAGAACAAAAAGAACAAAATGCAGGTAACACTGAATGAAATCATTGAGATACTGAAGTGTGACCCTTCTACATTGGATTATGAATCTCTCCAAGAATATGGAGAAATATGTCAGAGAAAAGATTTACAAGAAAATCTTAGGAAAGAGCACCGAGACTCACTAGTGCTAGAAACAACAAGGGATATATTGACATAAAATGTTCCTAACATAGACATTGATTCAAATGCCCCAATTCTGGATCAACTTATTGTTCTAATCGAAGCCATCACATCTAAGAATGTAGATGTAGAGAAAATAATTGAAGAATGAGCAGAGAAAAAGTAACAATACAAAATGACAGAGAAAAATCAATTAAGAAGTGGTAGAAAATAAGGTAAAGATTTATGAACATGCCAATGAATTAGATCTAATGATTTTAGAAGCTTTAGCCTTAATTCAGAAGTTGTGGACTTTAGAGAAATTCACTAAGGAGAAAAGTGAAAAGATTGCACAAGTATATTCTGATCTAAATGCAAGTGCACAAGGTCTAACCACAAATGATAATGCAATCAAGATGCATTTAAAAAAGATTATGGAATCCAAAAGGTTAAGATAGGAAATTATAAAGGCAGAAACCAAGTTTAGAGATGAGGTAATCGAGCTCCAAGCTCTACTCTTACCAAATCTTACACTTGTATGCACCCTAAAATGGTTGTCTAGACTATGGGCCCCCATTCTTCAATTTATCAAATGACCAGAATCAATTTATCAAATTCCTGAATCAATGCTTTGCAACATTTTCAATTCAAATCAATTTCCTTGATCAAATTGTAATTAATTTAAT
>MU225736.1:2312332-2342293 GCA_018584345.1 Thuja plicata | reverse complement strand
TTAAATAAAAGAAAATATCTCTTAAATGAAATAATCTTATTTAATTAAAATATCCCTTTTTAATTAAATGATTTTATCTTATTTAATTAATATCCCTCTTTTAATTAAATAATCTTATCTTATTTAAATAAAAAAAATTCCTCTTTTAAATAAATAAAATCCCCACTTAAAGCTCTATTTTTGATAAAAAAGAAATAAATCAAATAAAAATAAAAATAAAAATCATTTTTTCTCTACATCTTCCTAAGTGGTGGGCTTTTTTGCCTCTTAATCATAGCCCTTTGATCTTACTTTTTTAAGATTTAAAGCACATGGATCAACCAAGATTTAATCTCCACCATTGCTTTATTTTCCTTTTTTACCTATTAATCTCCACCGTCCATTGCTTTTATAAGGAAGTCTCTCCTCATTTGCATAATAAAAAAACACACACACATTCTTTAGTTTATTGTTACGCTGCAGGACTGGAGAGCAATTTTGGAGGAGAATTTGAGCACTTGAGCTTGGATATTGCAACTTCTCTCTTCTTGTCTTCTTCTCTCATGCATTCATGGCAATACATTTAGATTAATTTTGCATTTGCATTTTAGATTAAACTCATATTTTCTTTCATAGATTAATTTTGCATTCGTATTTCCTTTTATAGAATAATCATGCATTGTTATCATATAGATTAATTCCATTATCATATAGACAAAATCATGCATTATCATATAGAATCTCTCATTTTACGATGTACTTGCAGGGGCACAAACTAGGTCAATCTAAGGGCCTCCATCACACACCTTTGCACTCCATGAATAGAGAGCTATGGGTCGCCATTTGAGACCTCATTCTTGAGTGATCTTGGATATAATGATTCATAGAAGTGTGACACATTTTTAGCACACAACACTACTGCCACAATATTTGACTTCAGAAAGACACTTAATAGCCACCCCAGAGATGTTTGTAGCAGACAACATCTATGATATGCATGCCTGAATCACACTGGAGAAAATGGCCCTTGAATACCTCAAGGAGAAATGGGAGAAAATGATGGAAGACATGCAGAATTCCCATTCCCACATTTTTGACAATTTGTAAGCAATTACACCTTTGCTCTTACTATCAAAAAAGGGGGAAAATGATATGCTACAAGGGGGAAAATGATATGAATAGATGGGAAAATGATACAAGGGGAAGATAAGGTGAAAAGGGAGAATAGTATAAAGGCAAGTGTACATACATACACATATACTATACTGGCATAATATATAGGGGAGTCATAATGATAAGATGAACACATGGTGTACATACTACACATTTTAGTATTTTGTACATATCCATTTTTTATACTAATGTCAAAGGGGGAGATTGAAGACATATTTTCCATTAGTATGCAAAGGAAAATAGTTTTTGAACTGTCGGTAACACCAACACTGAAAGATAGGTTTAGTGCAACCCAACAGACAAGTTCACAAGGGAACCCGATGACACAGTTTGCAAGTGCAACCGAAAATGTTGAAGTGGAACCTGACAGAGTAAACTGAAAGAGTAACCCGATAGAGGAACCTGACAAGTAGATTACAATGCAACCCAACAGAATAGATAACAAAGGAAACCGATAGACTATAGAGCAACCCGGGCACCAATCTACCGAGAGATAGTTATAAATCCTGAGAAATGTGAATCTGACTTCCACATTAGATAAAACACTTGTGTTTTATATTTAGCTTTTTATTTATCTTTAAACTGATTTCTTGAGGGACAAGCAATGTAATTGTAATTGTTTTAATTAGTCTAACTGATTGAAAACATGCAAACTAGGAGATCAAGGTCAAGTTGTAAACCTTTGATCATAGAGTTATCATTATAATACCTGAAACTGAATTAAGTCAATCTATTGTATAAATAGATGTGTAATCAATCATAACATGTGGATGTGATGATGATTTTAGCCAAGGAGCACCTGTATGGATCAAACTAAGAGTTTCAAGCATAAGAAAATCAAAAGATGAATTAGGTTATCAAGAACCAGATTCAAGGCTACCGAGAATAACATAGGTATTGATCAATCACTATAGGTGAAAATTATACATGTAAACTTTAATGAATATGTAAGCAGAAATTGTAGATTGCATATACTCAGGTCACTAAATATTTTTGACTACATTCTAACAAGTGTAGAAAATAGAAGAAATCCTTTCGAGAAAGGTGGATTTAACAATCCTATTGTAAACCTCTTAACTGAGTGCACACTAAAAAGTGTTGCTAAAGCTCTTAACAGAGTAGACCTTAACCAATCTCCACAAAGTACTCCTAACAGGGTAGATCATCAGAAGTGATCAAAATTGTAAGCCTTAACTGACCCCTTCCATTATGCAGATAGTGAAATTTTGTGGGTTTCTTCCCCGCCGCAATTTTTACCTTCTAATAGGGATTTTTTGCGTTGCCAAATCTTGTGTCATGTGTCAATACATTTCATGAATGTTTACATGCAATTAAGTTTATGATTTGATATAACATACACAAAGATAGAATAGCACATATGGTTGGTAATACAAATGATTAATAAAAGGATTAGGGTTAAGTGATAAAAAATTTAAGGGTATTGATTCACCCCTCCCCTCTCAGTACACACCATTCCATTATTTCCAACAATACTATTTATCTTTTCTATACTTTACTGACTAGCAGTAAATAAACTTAGTGTTAACTGACCAATCTAGTTTCAATAATGTGTAAAGAAAAATATCAATGCAATAAACCATATACACATTTGACACATATATTTTAACATGGAAACCCAATATTGTGAAAAACCACCTGGGACCGGTAACCCAAAATATTTTCACTCTTCTAAAGTGAGCTCAGTGAAGTGCCAACCCTGTTAAAGATTATAATACACACTGTTAGGTGCAACCTTGTTAGAGGATATAAAACTAACAGTTTGTCTTTTGACCTAGCACTTACTATGATGTCAACAAGAAAACCTTTTGATACTCTTGAGTATCTCAATACTATAAGGACTTTTAAATCCCACTCGGTTAAGAAATTTTCTGAATCAATGGTTAAACTGACACACTAAATGATCTGTTCGAAATACAACTTTAACTTGCAAATATTCAGATCTATTTTTAGTCCAATAGTACCTCTCTGATCAATGTACACTTTAGTTCATTTTATTTCTTTCTTTCTTCTGCTCGGTGAATGCTTTGTCCTCTGTTGCTCAGTGTCTGCAGAATTCCTTGGCTCTGTTCTTTAACCTGTATGATCACATCTGCATGAAGAATTATATCTTCACCAGAATATACTTAGCATTCCTCTCTTTCATAATGAATTCCTTATCTCTTTATATAGACATGATTAGCCGCTCAATCTCCTTGTTTTTTTCATAGATCACTTATTGATCCGTAAAACTCGCCATGATTTGCTTTATCCCATAAAGCTCTGCTTTAGTTTTATTTCACAAATCTCTGTGAATAAAATATGTTTTAAATCTCTTTCCTTTATTTAGTTTAACTTATCATTGAAAATAAAGCAATCAATCAATTAATCTGTAAATATAGCTCTGCCAACTAAGTAGTTTTGTTGTTCTTTAACTTTAGTTCAGTTTGGTCATCAACTCTAGTTATGCTCGGTAACAACTTTAGTTTACTGCGGTGCTCGGTATACACTTTCTTGGTAACACTTGCTCGGTAACACTTTCTCGGTAACACTTGCTCGGTAACACTTTCTCGGTAACACTTTCTCGGTAACACTTTCTCGGTAACACTTGCTCGGTGTTCACTGTCACTCAGTGTATACTGACTTTTTTATATTTTACCGACAACATAAACTTTGTCTCTTCAGATATTCAAGGTTATGATCAAAATGTGTATGAATAATCAAACCATATCAAGTTGACATCAATGACAATACAATACATTAAATGATTTAATGTCTTGCATTTACTTTTTCATCTCGGTGATCATCAACTTATCATCTTCAAGCATTCAATCAGTTATAGTTCATCATATAATGTATAAGATGGATATATTGGTTATTGTTAGTATTGATGATTCCATTCATCGTACATACTATGTGAAGAAGTAACACATGAAGAAACATTTTAGCTTTCAACTCCAATAGAATTATAAGAGATTTGAAAATTGTTGAGCATACCATGATCTCCCTGATTTGACGTGTGTAGTTGTCCTTATGTTACAAAGATGACATTCTCACTTTCACCTTTATCTTGTTGAGGTTCATTCATATCTTGGAGCTTCTTCACCATGTCCTCTAGAATAAATTGGCATGTGCACTTGTCTTCTTCCTTGCAACAAATAGAACAAAAAATGATCAAATCCTCATTATCAAATTTTCATTGTCCTAAAAATTCATCAATTATTTGCTCTTTTTTGGTTATAGGAATAATACATGTAGATGTATGTGAAAATGGTAATGGAAAATCGTGATAAAATAAGTTGCATTCATTAGGTAGAGGGGATATTAAAATACCACTTTGTGTCAGCGCTCCCCTACCAATTTCTTCTTATTTAAAAAAATTGAAAGCAGAGGTCTGGGGGCGGAAGCCCCCAGTGAGGTCAAGGTGTAACGCCACTTGCAAGGTACTGGGGTAGCACCCAGGGCATGCTCCCTATCGCGGTACAAGGTGGTGTCGAGTGGCAATGCCCCCCCCCCCCCCCCCCCCCNGGCAATGCCCCCCCCCCCCCTCCCCACCAAGAACATTTTCTCTCTTTTGATCCCCTTGGATTTTTCATTTTTCAACCATTTTTTCATGAATATTGAAGTGCCTCGACTACCTCTAAAATACAACATTTTTAGTGTTTTTGTATTATTTCTTCAAGATTACTTCTTTCTTATCAATAACTCACAACAATAGATGTGAATATATAAATATATATAGAAATGAACTAGCTTCTATGACCTACCTACATAATCCAACAATGTATCTATTATGATTTAAAACAAATAAAACCAAGGTTAATCATCTAAACAAGGTCAACAATTGCATAGATATTCACTAAGGCACAATGGTCCTAACTCAACTCATTGCACCAACTTGTCTTTGACACCTCTCCCCAAAAATGATGCCAAAATGATAGGCCAACACTGGGAAAAGAGTGCAATAGAATTAATGTTTAATAATGAATTTTAGTTCTATATGTGTCAATCACAAAAACCTTAATATTGATCATGGAATTCTCAATGATTAAACATGAAACACAAAAATTAATTATAAGTGCAAACTATAAAGCTCGTAATACCTAAAATACCAATTGAAAATGATGCAAAACATAAACAACAAAAAATGCACACAAAACTTACAAAATGATATAATAAAATATATACATTCAGCGGATGAGAGTGGGCACCCTTCCTCCCAATCGACCGATTGAAGAAGCACTTAGAGACTATTTAAATCAACTTACACATTCATATTTCTTTCAAAATGATACCAGTTTCATATTATTTGTCCTTGAAATATGTGGTAGCTTTTATAAAATTTGCATTTGTAAAGAATATACCCATGGTTTCCAATTGTGTGGCAAGCAATACACTTAACCATTTATGAAAATAAAGAAATGGCCTCCGACCACTATTTACTAAAGGTAGCTAACTGATAATTTATTAAAGATATACAAAGGATATTAACAACATTTCATAAATTCCCTTATTTAAGTGTGAGCTTCTTAAGGATCAACAATCTTGACTTTTCCAAAAAAAGTGCATGGGAGAGCACAGTCGAGAGTGGGGAGGAGGTGAGCGGCCAAATTTGAATTTGAATTTGAGTGGGACTGGTGCGAAGGGTGTAGGAGTTGCTGAGAACAACAAGCTGGAGGATGTTAAGGACAAAGGGAAACAAGGGAAGGATCCCAATGCTGGACTTGCGTCTGGGGACCTTGGAGGCCCAGGTCTGGCAAGTCAGGAGAAAAACATGAGAGCAGCAAAAAATGGGCATCCCTCTTTGGAGTCAAATCAACAGGTAAGTCATCTTTACCACCTACTAAGAATATTTCAAGTCCTTCTCAAGGGATTTTTTCCATAGGCATTCCAGACCAAATTATTGATCATACTATTGCGAGAATGAAAAACTCTCTTGTTGGTATATTCTTGGGGGTTAGACCCAACATTGAAGTGGTTAGGGCCTATATTTTTTGGAAATGGGACCTGAAAGGGCAAGTGGATGTGGTTTCTATGGAAAGAGGATGCATCTCTTTCTTCTTCTCCTATGAAGATGACATAATGAAAATATTATGCAATGGGCCATCGATGATAGGAAAAAATACTTTGGTCCTCCAAAAATGGTGTCCCAATATGGTCTTTGAGGAGGAAGGGGTAAACCAGGTACTAGTTTGGGTAAAGCTCCATGGTCTTCCTCTAGAGTACTGGATGGAGGATATATTTTCTAGAATATCAAACTCCTTTGGGGAGCTATTATCAATAGATAGTGTTACTGCCTCAAGGAGAAGGTTAATGTATGCAAGGATATGTGTGGGGATAACACAGGACACTGATATGCCAAAGAAAATTAATATTCACTCAAAACTAGGATTGTGGGAATAAAAGATTGAATATGAAACCATTCCTTTTGCATTATTTCATTGTAAGAAAGTTGGGCATTGGGCTAAGAAATGTCCGGCAAAGGTCATACAAAGAAAGATGAATAAATGGATCTCTATGGGGAAGGCAAAGACAGATAGGGGAGAGACATCAGGGGCAGCCCAACTTAATAAGAAAGTGGAAAATGCTATTATACCCGAGATTGGTGATGAGAGTGTGACCAATGACCAAACTAACAATGGGAGCTCTGAGAGTAATGAATGCAATGAATATCCTTAGGAAAAAGCAGAGGAACAAGGGGAAGAGGGGGAAATTCAGGAAGAAGGACAACAAGAAGCTACAAAAATAGTGGCAATAGAGGGGGAAGGGAATGAGATACCTAGCAGCTTTGATAATGTCAACCAATCTAACTAGAGTTCAGAGACTATAATCCATAAAGTGGAGGAGGATTCAACATGGCAGGATGCTCAAAAGTGTATTGTATTAGGTCAAGGGTCTTCAGATAATTCACAAGATATGCCCCAGGGGATAAGAAAAACACTATTTGATGCCAAAACGCCTAAATGGGGGGATGTTGTGGCTATTAGCCAAGCTCTTTTGGGGTACTAGGGTGATCTGGAAGATGGGATAGAGAATCACGAGGAGAAGAAAAAATCAAAGAATGATAAGGGAAATCCAGGAAGACAAGGGAGAGTAACAACAATAACAACAAGGAGTAGAAAAACTAGGGATGTGGGAGGAACGTTATCCTCTCCATGCTGACCTTCAGGCCAGAAACTAAGAGTCAAGGAGACTAAGAAGAATATAGTGGATGGAAGCCAGCTTACCATCCGAGAGGTGGGATCCTTTGTTAAGGTATGAAGATTATCTCTTGGAATATAAGGGTATTGAATAATCCACATAAACAAGATCTTGTTAGAAATATGATTATAGATAATAGACCAGATATTTTTTTAATTCAAGAAACCAAAATGCTTAAGGAGAAAGTGGAAAAGCTCAGATTTTTTAAGAATGGCAATATTTGTGGGGGAGATTCTGAGGGTGCCTCCGGGGGTATTGCAATAGTTTGGAACTGTGATATCGTAAAAGGTGATGTTATTTATCAGGGAAATAATGTGGCTTGTATTAGGTTCAGGCATCTTAAGGATAATACTTCTTGGGTGCTAACTAATATTTATGCTCCTAACTCTAAAAAGGGTAGAGAGGTTTTTTGGAACAAGTTGTCCTCCCTGAGAAATATTTTTAATCAAGAGGAATGGATTGTCATGGGAGATTTTAATACTCCCTTAAAAGAAAATGAAAAAAAAAGAGGAAGCCAAACTAATCTGGAAAGTAGAATGGATCTTATCAATTTCATAGATAGCTAAACTCTCCATGATATTGAGCTGTAGGGTATTAATTATACATGGAATAATAGAAGATGTGGCCAAGAACTTATCCAGGTTAGACTTGACATAGCTCTCATTAGCAATGATTGGTTCACTCATTACTACTGTTTGTTTTCTGCTCATATGCAAGTGGGATTAACCATAACCCTATTACTTTTATGGCGGATCCCATATCCAAGAAAATGAACTTTCCTTACATATTTGAGGAAATGTGGACAATGCATCCACAACTAGAATAAAAAATTGAGGAACGGTGGAAGATCAAAATCAAAGGAACTGCAATTTTTATTCTGGCTAAAAAAATTAAACATGTCAAGGAGAATATTAAACAATGGAATAAGGAAACCTTTGGCAACATTTTTACTACTAAGGAAAATGTTTGTATGGAGCTGAAGGACATCCAGGACACTATTCAGAAGGAAGGGTATGACAAGATATCAAGAGAACGGGAGAATGAGAATCTGGTTGAGCTTCATGACATAATTGCCAAAGAAGAAACCTACTGGAGACAAAGATCCAAAAAGATATTCTTGAAGGAAGGAGACATAAATACCAAATATTTTTTCATGACTACTCTTAAGCACATAATGGCTAATAGAATATCCAATCTTAATACCAATGGCACTCTTTCAGATGATGAAGAGGCTACCAGAATGGAGGCTAAGAATTTTTTTTCAAAATCTTCTCCAAAAAGACTAAGATCTGAATGGAGAAGAACAAAGGGAGTTTCTGGATTGTATTCCTCATATCCTAGATGACAACCATAATGTGGGTCTCAATGTTATACCCTCTAACACTGAAATTAAAAAGGTTGTCTTCTCTTTTGATGGAGACAAAGCCCCTGGCCTGGATGGCTATCCTATGTTCTTCTTCCAAATTTACTAGAATATTATTGAAAAGGATGTAACTAATGTTGTAAAAGAGTGTTTTGGATCTTGAAAATTGTCAAAGGAGTTGAATGGCACCTTTATAGCTTCAATACCCAAAAAACAAGGGGCTGATAAAATGGATCAATTTAGACCTATTAGCTTATGTAATACTGCCTACAAGATCATCTCAAAGGTCCTCACCACAAGGATTTTATCTATTCTCCCTTCCTTAATTTCCTGGCAGCAAAACAGTTTTGTGTCAGGTAGACAAATCATGGATTACATTATATCCATACATGAAAATGTGCATTCTCTGGTGATGTCGAAGAAGGAAGGTCTCATTCTCAAACTGCATTTATCTAAAGCCTATGATACGGTTGATTGGGAGTTTCTTATGAAAGTGTTGAGGGATTTTGGATTTAATAAGAAAAGTACTAATCTTATATTTCAGCTAATATCTTCTGTTACTTTATCAGTTTTGGTTAATGGTTCTCCAACTTCCTTCTTCAAATCGACTAGGGGTCTAAGGCAGGGGGCTCCTCTCTCCCCTATCATCTTCATCCTTATGGCTAAATGTCTGGGTAGGTACATGGAGAACATGGTCAAGAAAGGGGAAATAAAAGGCTTAAATCATTCTTCTACCAATCAAGTTTTCTCTCATCAGTAGTTTGTTGATGATTCAGATATAATGAGTGAAGCTTCTGTCAAAAATGCTATCAACATCAAAAATGCATTGACTAAATATGGGATAGCTTCAGGGTAGCTTATTAATTGGGAAAAGAGTTCAGTGTTTTTATTTAATGTTCCTGAAAAAAGAAAGATAAGAATTATGAGGATTTTGGGATGTGATATGGGGACTCTTCCAGGAACCTACCTTGGTCTCCCTATTTGCTTGGAACCTCCTAAAACCTTCTGGAGTTCTCTAGTGGACAAATATCATAGAAAAATTTCTAGTTGGACAGGTATGTTGTTGAGTCAAGTTGGCAAGATTTAGATTCTTAGATCCACCCTCCAAGGTCTCTCTCTTTATGCTTTGAGTATCTTTAAAATCCCCAAGAAGTTTGGAGAAGCAATTGAAAAGATTTAAAAAACTTTTCTGTGGACTGGAATGGAGAAAAATAAAAGGATAGCTCTCATAGCTTGGGATAAGGTGTGTTGACATGTTAACAAAGGGGGTCTTGGGTTACGCAAAATCAAAAATCTTAATGACCACCTTCTTGCCAAACTCATATGGAGATACTAAAATTCCAGGGGAGAATAGACTCTTATATGGGATAATAAATAGAATAAGGAGTGCCCAAACCTTGATACCTTTCTTGATAGGGACAGGGGAGTTGGAGGATCTTTTATATGGAGAAATGCTATGAAAAATAAATAAATTATAAGAAAAGGTATCAAATGGAAAGTGGGAAATGGAAGAAATGTTCTTTTTGGGAGGATGAGTGGATATTACAAACCCTCCTCAAGGAGTGCCCTAGATGGAAGGAATTTGAGTGCCAGTGAAAACTTAGATTTGGGAGGAAAGTGGAGGATTACTGGGATAGGGATCACTAGAAGGATCTAACAGTTATTGACAATACTATAGGACAACTCAATAAAATTCTGAGTTTTACTATTTTGATTGAGGAGGAAGACAAGATTATATAAAAGTATAGTCTGAATGGGAACTTAACTATTTCTTCATTGTATCACCAGGAGTTTGAGGATCTTAATAAGCCTTGTTGGGATAAAGCTTGGATTAAGGAACTCACCCCTAAAATCAATGTCTTTTTTTGGATCTTGATGCAAAACAAGGTTTTGACTAATGATAATCTTAGAAAAAGAGGTGTGATAATTGTGAATAGATGTTACCTTTGTAATCAGGATGAGGAAAGTGTGAATCACATGTTTATTCACTATCCCTGTGTTAGGATGATTTGGGACTTCTTTCAAATTCTTAACATTTAGTGGGTTTTCCCTGAGGATATGCAAAGTCTTTTTAACTCTTCGAGTCATCCCTCAAAGAATGAAACTGTGGTCAAGGTGTGGAAGTTTGTACTCCCCTATTTTTGCTAAGGAGTTTGGAAAGAAAGGAATGAGAGAGTATTCAAAAACAAAGTGGCTAGTGAGAAGGAGGTCTTATACAAAATTAAGAGAGCTATCAAAGAAAACTTATTACTAAAGGACAGAGCTATGGAACCTCTAAATAAGGAGGATATTGCCTTCTTCAATAACTAGAAAATTAAAGGTACTTTCAGGAAACAAAGTAATAAATTCAAGAGAGAGGAAGCAAGATGGGACTGCCCTCCTAATGGATGGATGAAATTCAATTTTGATGGTGCTTCAAAGGGTAACCTGGGGGTGGCTGGGTGTGGGATTTTCATAAGAGATGAACAAGGAGTTTACGGGGATATTAAAGCTATCCCTATTGGCACCCAAACTAATCATGTAGCAAAGGTGAATGTTTCCCTTCAAGGGCTTATCCTAGCTAGGGGGAAAGGTTGTAATAAGGTATGGTTAGAGGGAGATTCCCTCAATATTATTAAATTCCTAAATAATGAAACTCCTGCCTCGTGGTCTATATATAATATAATGCAAAAAGTGAAAGTTATAATCCAATCTTTTGAAAATTGTATTGTTTTGCATAAATTTTGAGAGACCAATGGTGTTTCTAATTGGGCCGCCAACATGGCATGTAAACTGGAGGTGGTGATGCAATGGCATGATGGAGAAGACACACCTTATCAAGAAAAATCATTACTAGATAATGACCATTTGTGGAGTAGATGGAAAAAAGGTCATAAATGTTAAGTCTAATAAAGTGTTTTAATGTGGAAGTGAATTTTCATAATTACTATCTAAGGCATAAGTACTTAGTGGTAATTATGAGATGGATGTGCCATGGATTCTAGGTGTATTTGGATTTTTTGAGAGTGAGTAGTGGTATTCTTAATAGAATTTTTAATAACTATCACAGAGATAGTAATTCATACCAGAGAGCTAACATGGGTGGTAGTAAGAAGTGCATGGAGACGGCTAACTGTGATGAATGGAGAGAAATGAAAAAAGTTTGGAAGATTCTGAAGGATGGTGGGATGGTGATGTTTCTAGTGTGGCTTCGTGGTAGAAACCCTACTATTTCTAGGCATTTTTCCAAGACTTGGAAAGGTGGTAAAGTGATGGTGGGAAACTAGTACATGGAAGTTACGGGGTAGATAATAGCAGAGGCTACTAGAATGGGCATGGAGGGAATAAATTTATACAAAGACAAAGTATATCTTATAAAGCTTGGGAGAAATTCCCAGAGTCTGACAAAGAGAAGGCCAAGTTGGTTAAGGTGGACACTTCCTATCATAATTAACCCTAAGAGAATATCTAAGTTGTGGAGGTATGTGCTCTATGTAGTCATTAGCTATATCATGCTCGATGGTAGGTTTACCCGAGCCTATGGTCATCATTTTATGATTTTGAATCATTTCATACACAATTTGAAAGTTAGCTTGCCCTTTTATTTGCTTAGTTCGCTGGATTTTACAATTAATAGTTTTCAGAAAGACCCGAAGGGCGATCATGCCTCTCACCAGGGTCTTATGTTGTTAATTTATGATCTTCTGAAAACTAAGAAGGTGGAAAAACCTCTACTGAAGAAAAATCAGAGGGATGAGGAAGATACGAAAGGTGATGAGGATGATAGTATGTATGAGGAGGAACTAAAGGACAATGAAGAAGAACCTAAGGGGTATAAAACACCTAAAAATGTTACCAAAAAGGGTTCTTAGTCTAAGAAAAATTAGAAGAAGACCATTGTGGAGGGCTTTGATATAGATAAGGAGACTGATGAAGATACTCTAGAGGGGAGTAAAATGAGTAAGAAAAAACTTTAAAAAAGGTATTTCTGCCAAGAAGAAGACTTTGGCAGAGGATACAGAAACAAAGAAGGAAACTGAGGATGAAGAGAATGAGGACAAATAGAAAAAAAGAGACCAAGAAAATAAAATGGGGAGAAGTAATGGACATAACTAAGAACAACCAGAAAGTTAAAAACCCTAGTAAGAGGAAAATTGTGCTATCCTCGGATGATGAGGACGCGATGGAGAAGGAGCAGAATAGTGAGGTTAATCTCAAGGAGGATGATAGGGAAGAATATGGTAAGGAAGAGGATCAAAACCCCATAGGGAAAACAAAGACCAATGAGCAGAAGGATGATGATAAGATGAAGGAGGAACCTGTCAAAAGAACTAAAAAAGAGGAAATGGGGTATGAGGTAAAATATTCTCACGGAAATGAGGAAACAGGTAAATCTTATGTACCTGATGATATGAAGAAAAGAAAGGACTGTCTTGCAGATTTCACTTGCATGGTGGGAAAAATGTTAGATGACAATGCTAATATGAAAAAACAAATATAAATCATGAGAGCTGAGATCAATCTCATAAAGAGCATTAGCATTGGTGAGAAACCTATTGCAGTATGCCTGGAGGAAATGAAAGAGGCGGTTGGCAACTCAGAAGCCCAGGTGGAAATTGTGAATAAAGTTTGCAAGATGGAGAAACAGCTGAAGGACATCAATGACAGGGTGATGGAAGAAGACAGTGTAAGGAAAATCAACATTCTGAACAATAAGGTGGAAAAACTTGAGGAAACGGTGCGTAAGATAGGAGAGAAATGTCTGGTGAGCCTTAAAGAATATACAGGGCATGCAAAGATCTTGATGGAAAAGATGGAACAAGATAGAGGGGAAAAGGATGGAAAAGAGGTGAAGGATACAACTTGATCTGGTACATGTACGAGGGCTAGTACAAGGAAGTTGAGTTCAAAGGAGGATAAATAAATAGAAGACCTCAAGAATTTTGCTAATTAGATGCAGATCATGGTTATTTAGGCTTAAGACATTGTGGATAGCATGTAGCTGTCCTTTTTAGGGCCTGTCTTTTTTTGTTGTCCCTATTTTCTGAAGATCTGTGGGACTTTTTCAGTTAGGTTGTTAGTTGGTTAGAATTTTTGGCTTTCCTTTCTTGGTGCCTTGGCACAATTGTTGTTGAACTTTATTGAACATCTGTAAGACTTTGTTTAAAGGTTTTGGGTCCTTGTAAAACCCATTTTTACTTAATCAGAACAATCTCGACTTTTCATCTCTTGTATACATGCAATAAATTGCCACATGCACCACACTAAAAAAATACTTTGTTGAGTATATTGGAAAGCCTAGAACACACACCCAAATCTCACATAATCATGGTCTTAACAAGTTCATTCTTTTACAAGTACCATAAAAATAACCGTGTTGAAAGAATTTTCTATTTAGATTTTGATATGACTTCGACCCACTTTGTCAGAATAATAGGTTTCATGAATGTGAAACTTCACAACTCTAATAGGGCTTTGATCTCTAGAGTATATGCTATACAATAAGCTTCCACATGGACAAGTATGAATCACCTCCCTTCACTAAAAATGAAGGAGTACAAGGCTCACTTTTTTCAAAGAGACAAGTGGCTCAAAAAGTACATGTCATAGTTGTAATTAGATTTGACTTATTATATTATTTGCTAGTGCAATAGGTTGCTACATGTCAAAAATTCACCTTATCACAACTTTGTAGTGAGCTAGGTTTTCAAAGCCTGTGATAAAAGGACCTCAATCAATATAATCACAAAACATTACATGAGGATAATTTTGGTTCCCAAATCAACAGATTAGAAACCCTATGAGATTTCCTACTCAATTATGAGATTTTCCAATTCACTTGGCCAATGAACAAGAGTGATTGATTATGATCCTCCTCCCCTACACTTTAGGCTCTATAGAACCAAGGTGGGTGGACCTATACCTTAACCCCAATCTTTAGGTTCAAGTCTTTTTACAACAGATAGAAATGTATATGAAACTTGAGTGATCTCTCAAGATGGCAAGTGATTTCTTGAGACACATCAAATTGTGAATATAATAATAACTGAATATTTGAACAATGCCTTATAATAATGTATTGCCTATAATTGAATGAATGTGTAAATGAATTCTTTGTTGTCTAAATGGATTGTAAAATGTAAATATGATTATTGACTTGAAATTCCCTGAAGATTCTTGATTAAAATACCTTAAATCGATATTAGATCAGTGCCTTTATCCTTTGTAGAGTATTATCAATTCAATTTAAAATGATCCTACGTATAACCCTGTGAGATGGTTTTAACAACTTACTTCTCAAGTAATACCATCACCCCAAAGGCATCTATATGCATAATAATTTAAATCTGGTGTTACAGTTAGTCTGATGGATTTTCACTTCTTTACAAAAGGCCAATAAGATAGAGTGAAGCCTTCAAAACCAATCTTCAAACCGATGATCAAACTAAAACTAATTCAAATTATTATTTCATAAGATAGCACATTGAAGCACCTAAATGAAATAGATTATCATAGAGAATTGATCAAGTTAAATGAAGACAAATACCATCATAAATGAAAGGAAAACTATAATTATATTGAAATAAGTATGATTAAATCCAACTAAATACAAACAGTGTAATTGTTCTTCTCCAGTCGTGCATCTTCAAGAGAAAAGACCAAAATGTTTTATATAAAAAATATATTTGTGATTCTATTATTCATCTCCTTAGACATCAAAATGATCCCCTATATATAAACAAGGATTCAATTTGGTTGAAAAGTCATATACTTTCACAAAGACGTGTAACCTCTTAACTAACAACTAAACAAACTGACATAACAGATTGATTACTAAAAAACTCCTCAAGACAACATTTTGAAACATTTAGACATAAGGAATAATCCCCCAACAGCTCACCACATCTCTTGATATGCTCTAAGCTTTCTCTAGGGGCATATGTATCTATACCATGGATGATATCCCTAATTGTGATCTCCAACATGATGAATTGTTCCATTTGCAATATTTACATCCTTTTGTTCCGTGAATCCTTCCATACTCTTTGTCACTAACAAGATCATGCATAGATAAAAATAGTTTAATCATATATTAATTTATGAAAATGAAAACTTACCTTCCATTAAGGAATGTTTGGACAATTATCTACAACCTTCTTCGTAAATCGTCAGCCACATGGAAAGTACTTGACTGCCCACATGTTCTATTCTTCATAGTTTCAAAAAATCACACTTCCTTCATCCATTCTTTGATGGATACACTATCCATAATTTATACTCTTTGGAGTTTCATAAATCACACTTCCTTCCTCCATTCTCCTATGGATGATGGTGTACTTTAAATTCTTGCCTTCCGACCAAAGATTTTGATGATGTAGAACTTCTCTTATCATTTTTTAATCGAGTCCCACTGATTTGTCTTTTCTTTGTCTTTTTCAACACAATTACAAATTCTAAATGTGTGGGCCCCAACCTCCATTTCAAAATTTTGGGAATTTTCTTACTCTGCTTCTAATTCTGATCACTAGAACCCCAAAAATATGGACTTAAACTCTTATCACTAAAAGTCACGTTGATGTATTCATTGGAATCAGAGGAGTTCGATACATATTCTGATGGCTTTAAAATAAATAGAAAAATTATTTCACATGGATCTACAAATTGGCATAGGACATATTTATGATATACAAAATGCATAGAAACAACCGAATTAACATAAGAATTCTCCAGTGCAAATAAATTATGATCCAAAAATACTTACCTAGAATAATTCTACTTCTACAAATTGTAAAACACATACATACCTGGAAATCAACCACTTAATACATGCATCAGAACAGGTTTCGAAGAGTTGGAAATGGAAGAACATACTCAATCATAAGTGGTGCACATGATTGTGTGAATAAATTTGCTTCATGGCACAAAATCTGGAACTCTAAATTTTGTAAAAATTAGTGCTCCAATAGTGGCTCTTTCTGGGGACATATACTCCTTGTGAGCATAGAGAGATCCTAGCTATCTCTGGAGAGTAGACCATTATTAACTATTTATAATAAAATAAAATATAAAAATTAGAAAATAGTAAAATAACCTACTCTACTTGCTACATAAGCTCCATGATTTTCTTCAAGAGAAGAAGTGTTTCAATTATTTCCCATGTACTAGGAGTTCCTAAATTTCTCCATCAGTATTATGTAAGAAATATGCATTTTCTTCTCCTTTTTCCAAAATTACATAAGGTCCAAGCCATAGTGCTCCAAATTTTCCATGTTTACCCTTGTCTTTATCCTTTGTATTCCATTTCAGCACCTAATCACCAACTTTGAAAGTTCTGTCATATGCCTTTTTATCATGCAACAACTTTGTCTATTTATATTTTCTGATGTTTTTGTCTTGAGCTTCTCTTCTGATTTCATCTAATTATGTTTATTTCTCTAGTCTATCTTCCATAAAATTTATATCATCAAGTTGTTCTTTTGTGATGAATCTATATATAGGGATCAAGTTATCCAAAGGAAATTTAGCTTTCTTTCCATAGACTAACTCGTATGGAGAGACTCTTGTAGATTTCTTTTCAGTAATCCTATCAGCCCATACTACTAAATTCAATTTTGTATCCCAAGCCTTTTTATTTTTATCCAACATCCTTTTTATTATTTTCAAAATGTTCTTGTTACTGGATTTTTCCTGGCCATTCCCTTGAGGATGATATGGTGAGGAATATGACAACACAATCCCATAAGACTCACAAAAATAAAAATTTCTTTGGATCTGAAACACATTCCATTATCCACCACAATTTTATAAGGAACCCCAAACCTGGTCATAATGTTTTCCATTTAAAATTTGATGAACACCTTGCTAGTAGCCTACCTAATAGGTATTGGTTCAACCCATTTGGTAAAACAATTTGTGGCCACTAAGATTCATCTATTTCCACCACTTGATTTTTAAAGAATCTCCCCAATAAAGTCAATTCTCCACATTTGGAAAGGTTCTTCAGTGTGTAGGGGCCTAATATGTAAAGCACCATCATATTTTACTTTTCCTGAAAACTTCTAAGAAGGCTCACATTTTCTAGCATAAGTATGGAAATCTCTGGAGATATGCGGCCAGTAATAACCAGCATGCAATATTTTGTGTGTTGTAGTCTTAGCTGAAAAATTTCCTCCACAAACTCCCTCATGTAATTCTTTCAGGATTTTATTTGCTTGGCCATCATCCACACAAAACAATAAGACACCATCATTGTTTTTCCAATACAAATCTCCCTGAATTAATATGTATCTAGATGTTTGAAGTTTTATTATTCTCTTCTGACTATCAGTTAATCCTTCTCATCATTCGCATGCTTCAAGTAATACATAGCGTCCTTGTACCATGGGCAATGTTCTATTCTTATAACAATATTTTATAATTCCACTTGATTCACTTGAACTGCTTCTATGTTTGAATCAGCCATAAGCTTTGCCAAGCCTTGACCTCTCACAAGCTTAGTAATTTTAATATCTATATTAAATTCTTAACTTGGTTAATCCACCTACATCTTCGGCCAATGGTCTCTGTTTGCCTAAATATATCTTTGATAACTGCATTAGGTACATAAGCCACTACATTGCACTAACCAAGTACGGTCTAAAAGATTTATCTACCTTGACCAATGCATATGTCTTCTTCTCATTGATGTCATAATTCAATTCCGTTGCTTATAGAGTCTTGCTAAAAAATGCCACAAGTTGTTCATGACCTTCATCTTTCTTTTGTAACATGACAAGTACTATTGTATGATAAGAAGCAAAAGAAAAAACCTGAAATGGTTTGGATAAATTAGGAGATTTAAGAGCAGGAGCTTCCTTTATTTATCTTTTGATATTTGTAAATGCTCCCAAGGCTTCATTGGTCCACTTAACCTTTACTCCTTTCTTGAGAATTTTTTCAATTGGTTTTAGAATTTCTGAAAAATTAGATATAAATCTCCTGACAAAATTGATTTGCCAAAGAAGGATTGAATATGCTTGATAGTATTACGTACTTGGATCTTATCTATGGAAACAATTATTTTAGGGTCTATCTTTACACCTTCTTTTGATACAATATGATCTAGTAACCTACCTTTTGTGACTCTAAAATGACATTATTTAGGATTAAGAGATATACCATCATCCAATGCTCTCAAGAAAAATTTCTCCAAGTGATTGCAGTGATCTTCTGCTTTCTTTGAGTATGTTGTGAGATCATCTTGATATACCACTAGAATAATTTCAATCAGTCCCTCAAAGGCTACATCCATGACCCTTTGGAAAGTAGCCCCAACATTTGTAAGTCCAAAAAACATTCGTGCATAGACATGTGTTACCCATGCAGTTATAAAGGTTGTCTTATACTATTCCTCTTCTTTGACCTCAACTTGATTGTAGCCTAAGAATCCATCCATCATGGACAATAATTTGTTCCCTGTTACTTTTTGCATTAATGCATCCATGTTAGGCAAGGCATAATTATCTTTCTAAGATGATACATTTGAATTCTTAAAGTCCACACAAAGTCTTATATTGTCATTTTTCTTTCTCACTGGAACAAAATTTGATACCCATGTTGAATGTTTAATTTCCTTGATTATCCCAGCATCCATTAAATTCATCAGTTCTTCTTTCATCTTTGGAGCCAAGGTTGGATTTATGGGATGCTCCCTTTTCCTAAATAGTTTTGCATCTGGTTTTAGAGGAATCTCATGCTGGAACAAATCTTCTATGTATGTTGTGAGTCATCATATGACTAGGCAAACACATGCCTATACTTCCTCAATAAATTTATTAAGTCGGCCCTAATTTGGGAGTGAGCCTTTATCCAATGTAGACTTCTTTAAGTGTATGATTATTTCCAAGGTTTATCTTTTCAACATCATCCTTGCTTGTAGGACTTGACTTCAACTCCACCCTATCTTTATTGTCAGAAATTCTTTCCAAAGAAACCAATCCCTTTGGAATCTTATTTGTATTTGATTGTACTATCTCTTTTCCAAATAGAACCTCATTTCCTTCATCTTTCTCTACATATGCATTCCAATCTATAAGCTAGTCTTCATATTTAATTTCACCCATGATAAACTTCATTATGTCATGGTCATCCTCAAATACTTGCCAATTCTGAATATTGTCTGGTATCGTTGGTCTTGTCTTGATTTCAACCTGAGTTATGTCTTCAAATGGAATATCATTGTGCCTGATAGCCAAGTTAGCCATAAAATTTGCTAGAATATTTCTAGATCTATATATCCAATTAATTTAGAATGCATCAAAAAATTCTACTTGATCCCAAACTTCATTACTATAACATTTGAATTTTGAACTTTTAGCAACAAACTTATTCCTAACTTGAGACACAATCAATTCAGAATCTCCATATACTTTCAATATTTTTATTCTGTGTTTATTACCACTTCTAAGTTCTAAAAGAAGTGCTTCATATTTAGCTACATTATTTGTATAATCAAAGGTTAAAAGAAAAGAGTATATAAAATAATTTCCAATACGAGAAATAAAAACTACTTTAGCACCATTGCCCTCTTTACTGCAAGAACCATCAAAATACATTTTCCACATCATTTCTTGATCTTATTTAGCATGAATTTCAATTTTTTTAGTATTTTTCATTGCATCTTTATTAATACTTACTTTGAAATTGTCCATGTCAATATGACAAAAGCAATCCACCCACTCTAGATCAACATCTTTAATGATGTATGGTGATCTAGGCTCCCTGTCAATTCTCACTTCCCTTTCATTCATTTGAATAGTAGCATAAGATAGACCCAATTGAATATGACCACCTACTAGATTTGACCATTGCCTAGATAGAAGCATTCCATAATTGGCAGGTACTTCTACCATAGTAATGTCAATCATACAATTCTTAACTAACTTGTTGTTAATTAACAATTTAGGATAAAAAGGATCTACTTGTGTTCCATTTTTAGTAACAAAGGTACCTAAATAAACAATTGGTGGTTCTTTCATTTCCTGATTAGACTCTTCTTTAGAAACATCACCCGCATTAGACAATATTTTTAAAGTTTCATTCTTATATTCTTGAATTTTCACGACTTCAAGAAAAGGAACAAAAAATTTCTCAAGTGATAATGCATTAGATATAAAAGAATTACCAAATGAAAAATTTGTACTGACCGTTGGCTTGTCTACTAGTTTTGTTAACTTTGGAGCTTCTACCTATTGTTCTTGCTTTTGAGCTTCATTTTTTATCTTCTTCAAAGTGCTCACCTAGTTGTCATTCTGCTTTGGTACTTTACCAAATATTCGAGTAGGCTTTCCTTGATGTACATTCATTGTCTTGTTCCTTAACTGGTAATTGCTTCTTGCTTGTACTAAGCTTTCAACAATATTTGCTTCCTTTTCCTCGTTGGTTACCTTCCTCAAAGTTGGTATTTCATCTGTTAGAATAACTGAAGGGGGGGGGGGTGAATCAGTGGCCTTATAAATAATTCCAAAATATCCAACCAAAAACTTATATCTCAAATATAATACCTTCATTTATTTTATAGTCCTAGTTTCATCAAGATGTATGCCACAATTAATCTTAACAAATATAAACCGCTCGGTAAGATATACTGTTTATCTTTCCTAGACTTTACCGAGTAGCAGCAAATAAACTTAGAGTTAACCAACCAATCCAGTTTCAATGATGTGTAAAACAAAATATTAATGCAATGGATCATATACACATCTGACACATAGATTTTAACATGGAAACCCACTATGGGAAGAAACCACCTGGGACCGGTAACCCACAATATTTTCACTCTTATGAAGTGAGCTCGGTAAAGAGCCAACCCTGTTAAAGGTTAGAATACACATTGTTAAGTGTGACCTTGTTAGAGGATTTAAAACCAACAGCTTGTGTTTTGACCTAGCACTCACTATGCTGTCAACAAGAAAACCTTTTGATACTCTTGAGTATCTCAATACAATAAGGACTGTTAAATCCTGCTCGGTTAAGAGATTTTCTAAATCAATGGTTAAACTGATACAGTAAATGATCTGTTCAAAATACAACTTTGATTTGAAAATATCTAGATCTATATTTGTTAGTTCAATAATACTTCTCTGATCATTACACACTTCAGTTCCTTTGCTTTCTTTCTTTTTTCTACTTGGTGAATGCTCTGTCCTCTGTTGCTCAGTGTTTGCAGAATTCCTTGGCTCTATTCTTCAACATGTATGATCATATTTACATAAAGAATTCAATCTTCACACAAAATATATTCAGCATTCCTCTCTTGATAATGAATTTCTTATCTCTTTATATAGACATGATTAGCTTCTCAATCTTGTTATTCCCTACATACCCATCCCTACATTTTTTTAGCAAAATGTTGGGTCCCCCTTTTTTTTGCTTTGTGTTCTTCCTTTGTTTCTCTTCGGTCTTTTTTTTTCTTTGGCCTTTGCCTCTAAGCGATTGTTGTGTGTCTCTTCCCTTTTTGGTTTTCCTCCCTTCGGGACCTAGTCCTGGAGTGTTTTGTTCTTTCGTGCCAGCCAGATTCTAGACCCTGGGCTTCTTGTGTCGTTGCTTCCTCTTTAATCAGAGGGTGTGGTTGCGTGAGATCCCCAGACCCAAAGTTCAGAGGCTTGCCTTTTGTCAGGGTTTGCAGAAGGGAATGACATGTTCTAACCCAGTGGGTATAAATTGAGTTTCACCTATCATTGTTACATTTACCATGAACAAATTACCCTCAGAGCGATTAAGAGCGATTTGTGCAATTTACCAGTGCTAAGTGTAATTTTCTTCGAAGTGCTTAATAGTGAGTTGAAGTTCAAACCTGTGTGCTTCTAGTTACCTTGCAGGGTTCTCACATTCATTCTCGGTGTGTTTCTTGAAGTTGTTCATTTGCAGAGCACCTCCTGTGCCCTTCCTTCCACATTTCTGGTTTTAGGTAGGTTCTTCTTGGCCCCTTTTCTTTCCTTTTGATTTGTGTTTTGTTCCTCTTGTTTGGGAGCTGTGTTTTCCTTTTGCTTTCCGATCTTTGTCGTTGCCTCCCGTTGGTGGGATGACTCTATAGGAAGGTTGTCCGCCTTCTGTGCAATTGTTAATAATGTAAATGTTGTAGATTTTTATAAGTTTCTGTGCATTTTGTAGATATAGTAGTTGTAAATTTGTTTGTGTCTGCCAGGTGGCATGTAAATATGGTTCTTCGGCCCCCTGAAGGTAGTGTTTATGGTGTGTCATCCTATGTGGACATCTATAAGTTCATGTGTGTTGGTCTATATATCCCCTTGAGTTTACCCGTTATGTGGTGAGTTCATCATGCTCTCTGCATTGTTTAACCAAATTCAAGCTCGCCCACCCGATTTTTACCAGGCTCAAACTTGGCACCTTGCCTGTTCAAGTTTTTGGACCTTTCTCTCTCCTCTGTCACTTCAGCATTCATGGCAAGATTAATTCCCACATGTGAAAGCATTCAAAACCTTCTTAAGTGGCATTCAATCCTTTCGTGTCATGACAACTATCGATGTAAATGCCATTACTCCATTTATTGCATGGCCACGTGATAGCCCACGTCAGCCCAGCATGGTGCATTACCCCGGTCATGTCAGTAACGGTTAGTTTTCTAGACTTTGGGTTCCTCACAATCCCAAGGCCTTCATATCATTTTTCGCATGAGCCAAAATCCCCGGGATCCCCAGGTATTGATCAAATCCAAAGTAAGTTATTTTGTTTATCGCATTTCTGGGTTTGATGTAAACTAACCTCTTCTTGAGGATAGGTGTGAAATGGTGATGAAATATCCAGAGTTTAGAAATTACCTTATGTTTAATTATTTGTATTAATGATCATCCGGTCTTGTAGGCTGCATATCACTCATCGAACAATCTGGTCTTGTCGTCTACTTCCACAAGGGAGGCCACCAAGACAAGGGCCAAGAAAATGCTGGAAAAATCCCATTAACATCTAAATATCCTAAAGATGGTATCCTCATTGGATCCTAAAGATGGTATCCTCATTGGGATAGTCCAGAGGCTGGGATAGTCAGATCATGGGCCGAACTACAGGGCCTGATAAAGACAATGTTCCAACTGCACACCGTCAGGGATAATATGGAAAAGAATGTGGCCACCTCTAGCATAATTAAAGTTGCCTGATTCCCATGCTTAGTACAGGCTCTAGAGCTGATTCTCTCCCTGGTGAAACACTACAACACACCCACCTAGGTTGTTTTTCTTGCTGCTTCCCAGCCTCTGGACTATCCCACGCCCATAATGTCTCTCGACACTGCTACTTTTGCTTCAGGACTGGGGATCCCCTAGTTTGCCAATGCCACTATAATCTCCTGGGCTACATCACTACAAGAGTTCAGCAATGTTCAACAGTTGGCCCGGCAGCACCTCAACACCCAGTGGCTAAGGATCCTGAGGAAAGATTATAAGAAAATGAAGTTGGAGATCCCCCGCACAGATTTCAAGGAATGCATCCAAGCGGGGATCATCTTTTTATGCAGGATCTTTGGAGAGCCCCATGCCTGGGACTTCTCATCATGGATGTACTACTTTTTGTACAACATCACCACCCATGGGAATAATTTTGATTGAGCAACTATTATTGCCAACCATGTGGATTATTAGTTGAACAAGGTCAACGAGACATCAAAGTTCCACATGACTTCGTATGTTCTATGGGCACTGGCACAACAAAGACCCATACTGTGGGGTTTATTTATAGTGGGCGTTCTTGGAATAGGGCCCAGCTAGAATTCTCCTTGGGATCATTTCCTACACATTCAATGGGAAGTCAGCTTCCCAAATTTTTGTCGGGTAAACAACACCTTCGTTTACCACAACATTTTGACACTAACTCAGGATTCTGGGTATCGGCTGTCCAAGGAGGCCATGGCCTT
Source organism: Thuja plicata (assembly GCA_018584345.1). NCBI lineage: Eukaryota > Viridiplantae > Streptophyta > Pinopsida > Cupressales > Cupressaceae > Thuja > Thuja plicata. The sequence continues at coordinate 2,317,694 of MU225736.1, read as the reverse complement.
GGTGAGTTTATATAGAAATTATTTTATTCAATTTCACTAGCATTCTTACATTTGGGTGACCGAATTCTCTGGCAAGCTCTACCTATTGCCCAAACATTGTGGGGATAGGATTATTCTTTTGGAGTATTACAGACAAATTCTAGAGGTACATACATTTTATGGTGTCAAGAAGGTCACCACCATTCCTTTCCCAATCACCTAAAAGAATTATTCTTGTTGCCTTGCAACGGCCAAAGAGGTCGACAATGAGTTAAAGAGTCTGGGTCTGGTAGAATTCTACCTGGCGCGGAAGAACTTTGATCTACTGAATAAAATAAGGGAAGCATTGCCCCGGGTGTTAGTGCCCCATGAGCCACACATAGAAGATTTTTGGGCAGATTGCTAGGATGATTTTGAGGTTTGGGGTCGCCGCTATGAGAGAATGACAAAGGGGATGATGAAGAAAATGGGTCTCCAGAACATCCCAAAGGATTTTTCAGACACTGGGCCCATGGAGGACCTAGAGTAGAAGGTAAAAGGGATTGACAAGATGGCTCTCCCTCTGGTGGATTGGGAGACCATAGAAAATTTAACAATTGAGAGTTTCACCAAGGATGCAATAAATCAAATTCATGCACATTTTGCACGGGTGTGCAAGAAGAGCATCCGCCGGAATCCCCTGATTTTACAAAAGTCTTCTTCTAGCTCCATAACATCAAGTTAGGGAAGAGATAAGGGGAAATCAAAAGAGAGCACCCTGCCCCTAGTCCCATCCTTGGTTCCACTCCCTATAATGGAACAACTACATTCTTAGCTTGAGCCATTTCGGTAGCTGAGTGAAATGATTAGTGCCAGACTTTCCCTCAGTCTCCTAGTCGCTCTGGTGGGATCTTCCCTTTTGGTAGGTTCCCCTTCACTTGTAGCACTCATGAGCCGACAAGAAGAAACAAAAGATGAGAGTAAAGTTGTCCCGGAGGCTGAAGCCCCACTACAAACAAGAAGAAAGAAGAAAAGGGTGGATAATCCTCCACCAAGCATAGATGCAGGCCCCAGATTGTTCGACAACACTCAAGTGGAGCTTACCCCTTCCTCCTCCAAATTAGAGGACCCTTTGAAGGCCTCCCCTCCCCATGATGATTTTGATGACCTCTTCTAGACAGAGGACTTGGTGAATTTATAGGCTGATGTGGAGAGGGCAGTGGAGGAAATTGCCACACAAGAGAAGATCATCCCCGGAGAGGGGGAAAAACAAGAAAGAAAATAGCCCCAGAAGAAGAGACTGAGGAGCATGAATAGGAATAGGTACAAGAAAATCCACAAGAAGTGGAAGAAACACCAGTCCTGGGGACCGAGACAAGAGAAGGGCAAGTAAACGTAGAGCAATTGGCCACAACTAGGGAAACTAGACATTCGGGAGAAACCGTACCCTCAGTCATCATGCTCCAAACGCCTTCTAATACCCTAGGTAATCCTTTACCCCAAGAAATGACACTTAGAAAGGTAGTCCCTGTAACACCATAGTCAAACCCAGGTCGGACACCTTCACCACCTCCCAAAAATAGGCCAGCAGAGGAGAATGTCCCGACAAAGAGCGTCAGAGAAGAGATGTAGCAACAGGATGAAGGGAAAAACCCTGAGGATACAAATAAGGATGTTGCTGAGATAAAAGAATCTACAAATCCTAGTGAGCAAGAAAAGGAGTCCATAGAGACTATAGATACCGGTGAAGCACCACAAAACCCAAATTCCCAAGTCCTGGCAATGAGATCGCCCCCACCACCACAATGGCTAGTGGAATCCTGGAAGAGAAAGGCCTCGGTGATAGAAAAGGCTCCTCTCTCCTCGGCCAAGATGATGGCACAAAACTAAGAGCCCCAAAATCCCAAGAAGGCCCAGACCCTCCACACCATTCAGACTGGTCTAGGAGGAGTTATAGTCACAGTTGTCACAACGCCTCCCCTAGATAAAGAGGAAGTAGCAGTAGGAGCTGCAAAATATACTATTACAGAGGTCTCTCTGGGGAGGAGAGACAAATAGAGAGAGTTAGACCTGTTGAATGAGGCGACCCACACAATTCAGGCCCGATATGAAAAGGAGGCACAAAAGCTGAAGGAGGAAAGAGAAAAGAATGCAAATCTCCTCGGGCTTCTTGCCGAATTGACACAACCATTGGCCTTGATTACTCTAGAGGCCTCCACATCCAGAAAACCACTCCCATAGGGTGACATTGATAGGCTAAGGACAATGAAAAGGAAAGTGTAGGATGTAGATGGGTGGGTCATTGAGCAGATTGGATCTGTAAGGCATTTCCAGATAGTGATGCTCCCAGACTTGCACTGGGACACTAATATCCTGGGCCAGGTGAATGGCTCTATCTCTCAATGGGAGGGAGAGATGGAGAAATATGAAGAATGGAAGGCTGACGCTAGAAGAGATAATAGACTTTGAGGAAGAGATCGTCGCAGAGATAGGTATTTTGGGAGATGAACCCTTCAGGTTACTTCGGGCCCAGCACTCTAGACTTGGCCTCAAAATTGAGTTGAGAAAGCAATTAGTAGCAGTCCTAAAGAATAAAGTTTTGAAGGTCTAAAATTCTTTAAATTCATATGGGGTGTTCGTAACAATGGTTTCGGCAGTCGATCCCTTCACCACCGAGACATGTCCTCTAGTGGATTTTGTTCTGAGTAAATTTGATGAAGTAATGGAGACATGGTTCTGGTTCAGAGATTTTGATGAAGAAAAAATGTCATGCCTAACCAGAATGATGCTCTAGGCACATGATGCAGCAAAGGTGGCTGTCGAGTTCAAGGAAGGAGTTGGCGAGGTTGACAATCAATTTGGGGTAGTCAACGATCGCTGGGATTGTATTAAAGAGGTAGATGAAGAGGGGATCCTCCAGATGTTGGAGGCATTCAAAATTACTATGAATAGTGATTCCCTCTGATCTCCAGACATTTCTGCCAGTAGGGAGAAGTTTTGAAGATTTATTATTCTTTGAGTGTAAGCTCCTAGACTCTGAAATTCTGGGTCCCAGTTTTGAATTCTTTTGCAGTGATCTATGTCAAGGTTCCCGAAGTTGACTGATCACTGTCTGCAATTAATAAAGGTCAGAATGTAGGTGATCTAGATAATGATATGACAGGCGAATAAGATGATTTTGACAGACGTCTTCTTATTCCCCCAAGGTGTCACTCCCTCATTTAATACCTAACACACCTCAAAGATAGGGAGCCGCAATCAACATTAATGAGGCGTATGACCTAAGTTATCATAATAAGCAAGTTTATTCTATTCTAGTACTATGGCTCTCTTCTCCAGGTCGATTCTGCTAGATTTTCCCCCTTTCTCCTTTTTCTATCTTGTTAGAGTTTTTTTTATCTCAAGGTGATTGTAAGTGATGCAGGTAGTACCGACCACAAATATTGTATTATATTTAGCAAGTGTATAGGTAGATTAGGTCAAGTATGTGTATAAATAATAAGTCTGACGCCATAATAAGGGTTGGAAAATTGATAATTTTGTTGTCCAATAGTAGTAGCATAAGCATTTTTGAGTTCTTTGTAGTTTTAGTCTATTCTTAGTTGCTTAATGCTCCCTTGGATCCATGAATGTACTCACCAGTGATGCTGGAACCATTTCAAGTTAATGAAATAAGGAAGGATAGTTTGTGGCCCTATTGTTGCTTGTTGTTTCAATCTCCAAAGTTAGCGAACGTCTTTTGTGTTGTATGTGTTCTTATGTCTTTTGCTCTGGGGTTATGCATTTATTTAATGATCTATCTCCCTTTTCTATTGAATGCATATGAATCACTGGCTCTATATGTATTTGATATTTAGTGTTATTTCCCGACATTGGAGCATTATTGATGTTTGAATTTATATTGCATAACTATAAGTAGAAATACATTCTAACCCTGATCTATCTTTTGCAATTTCTTTACTAAGTCCAAGTGCTTTCAGGAAACCTCACCCCCATTGAAATCCCTAGGAAAGATGAGTAAAAACTAGCTATCCCCTCAAACAATAGTCACCCACCCAACTTAGCTCCCCTGCACCATCGAGACCCGAATACCAAGTGCTTGGAGGCTAGGGGAATTCATTCTCTAGTAAACCTCTTCAGGTGGAGTTGGTCAGTACCCCGATACTTGGTGACAACTTACCTCTGTTAGCGGAGCCGGTCACAAAGTCTCATCAAAAGAAACTGGCACTATCTAAGGAGGGCATGAGCTCATCTTCCCCTGAAGATTTTGATTTTACACCGCTTGAGGGCTCCCCAAGTAGTAGTTTTAGGAACCATACTTTCCATGGGATAGGGTCCTTTTTGCCCCTACATTTTGAAAGATTCCTCTGATCGACCCCTGATCCCAGAGAGTTTGTAGAACTCAGACCTCCTCTCCAAAGAAAAAGGACCCACCAAGCTAGACAACCATTGAGTTTTCCGTAGGGATTTACCACACATCAAAATATCCAAATCCCCTAGATAAACCTAGGGACTCACGCCCAATAAAGCCAAAACCAAATAGTCTCGATGGCTAACTACTTCAACAATACCGGGTCCCCGATGGGGCAGTTCCCCGACACCACCAACAATCTTCCTCCACATCCAGAGAAGATCTATCCCAAATATGAGCATCTAGGTCCTCAAACTACAGAGGAACACCTTCAAGCATACAAAGATGCCATTAACAGACACTGGATACAACATCAAAATGTTGTGACCCGAATGTTCCCATTGTCCCTGGGACAGAATGAGCTGAACTTGCCTACCAACTCCATCAATAGTTGGCAGGATATGGAAGACAACTTCCTGGAAGCCTTCCGCATTCATGTGGACCTAGCTTGGTCTCACAACTAGTTCATTTCCATCAGAAAGGAACCCAATGAGCCTCTGGCTACTTTCAACCATTGGTTCCTGTAGACACCCTAAAATAGACAGGCTTGCAACTTTACATTAAAAACACTAATTTTCATCTATTAATTAATGGTTTCGTAATCATTAATTAATCATCTATGTTCTTCTAAATTCATTTCTCAAAATCATCTAATTCAATCCCCAAAATTAATTAAATAATTAATTTTAATTAATTAATTAAGCTTTAATTGATTAATTATCATTATTTAATTAATTAAACTCAATTTCCTATAGTTTAAATCAAATATTTAAACTTACTAATTAAATTCTTCCAATTAAATTAATTTTAATTAAATTAATTTAATTTCATCAAATAAAGCAATTCTTAATTAAAAAGAATTCAATTATCTCACATGTTGAAAATAATTAATAAATAAATGAATTAAATATTCATTTATCTTCAAAGAGATAACTCCAATTACATCACATGGGTTACTCCACCCATCTCTCCAGTTCACATGGGTAACTTCAC